>OY987331.1:40193088-40672322 GCA_963920685.1 Polydrusus tereticollis
TATATTCGTAGCTATTTATAACATATGAAAACATTTAAAAAATCGACTTAACTAATAAATAACAATGGGTGGTACTATTTTGCATAATATATTTACAAAAACAAGATATAATATAGAATCTTAAAAAGCAAAGCATTTTCAAAAATCGAATTATATTTTGTCGTTTTGTCGGAAGATGATCTTTTATTAACATCGTTTATAATAAGCGGTTCAACCATTTCTTCAATTATTTTATCTACCTGCCACATTTTGGCTTCTTCTTCTGTCACATGATCGATACACTTTTTCCACTTTTCCGCACTGATTTTACTGATAGCTTCATTAAAGAGTCTTTTTAAATCCACCATTTTATAAGTCGTGTTTTTTTTCTGGCAACATCTGTCTTTATATGAGCCCATATAAAGTCGATCGTGCTTAATTCGCAGTGGTAAGGAGGGAGTCTGAACACAGATATTCCTCGTAACTTTGCCATTTCATCGACTGCATATTTTTTTAATGCATTTTTATGTAAATTGGCTAGTATAACTCCATTCCACAATAATTCGTTGATTTCCCGACCGCAATAAAATTTAAACGCAGCTATAAATAAGTGCCTTTTGAAAGGGTACAGGTCCTGATTACCTACTAATTTCAATAGTTTAGGTTAGCTACTTTCAACAAAACAACAAATATAAAATAATAGGTAAGTATCTTTATTTTAATCATGTAATTAATTAGCTATTAATATTTATACATAAATACTAATCTACAATATTATAATAATACAATATTTAACTTAACCTACTCTATATTTAGCTCTGTTGCACTATCACTATCGTCTTCATCTATGCCTAAGCTAATTATTAAGGGCCCTACGTTACTATTAATTATGTTATAGGAATCTTCGACTTGGATCACGTGTCTCACAGAATTTTTCCAACTTTCTACTGGGATATTATTTACACATTTTTTAATTAATTCTATAACAGAACTACTTAGTGTAGGGGATGTGTTTTCTCTTCTAATCATCGTCTTTAACTGGCTCCATATATGTTCTATTGGGTTAAAAATACAGTAATACGTAGGGAGGCGTAAAACTGTGTGACCATTAGCACTCGCGAGATTGTCAGAGATATATTCTTTTTCAGTATTGAATGTTTTTAAAACATTTAAAAGGTCCTTTTTGTATAGGTTTCCTCGAAATATATATTATTTTCCATCATATATTTTTGAATTTCCACTTTTGTATTATTTGAATTCGGCACTTTACTTAGTTGGCGACTGTGGTAACTAGGGTTGTCCATCACATTTTTAGCGTATCTATTGTTGGGACTATTTGTTTACTGTACATGTCATAAATTTTCCTCCGAATCAAGTCTTTATCAGCTTCTTGGATGCTTCTTAATTTTCCGCTGTCACACCGTTTTTTCCTTGGCTGGATGGGTTTGGTCACTATATCTTTTACTGTCGTTAATGCAACTTTGGTCAAAATACTCGTTTCACTAAAACTTGCACTCCGGTCATACCCTTTTTCTAAAAGGGTACAGTAAACGTTCTTTATGATGTTTTTGGCATCAAGTGATAAATGTTTTTTCTTCGTTACACCATAACTTCCGGAAGCAATATTATCTGAAGTTTTACATAGATCTGACATATTTTGGATGCTCGATAACACACACGAAAATACCTTTAACGCACAGCTTGACAAACACCAAACGACTGTTGAACTAAGATGAAAAGACTCTGCTTTATATTGAACACCTGCAATTTGCCATTAACCTACCTAATATACCAATATAATAACATAATTAATAGTAACGTAAGGCCCTTAATAATTAATTTAGGCATAGATGATATTATAATATTGTAGATTAGTATTTTTGTATAAATATTAATAGCTATTTAATTACATGATTAAAATAAAGATACTTACGTATTATTTTATATTTGTTGTTTTGTTGAAAATAGCTAACCTAAACTATTGAAATTAGTAGGTAATCAGGACCTGTACCCTTTCAAAAGGTTCGGTGGCTACACAATAGATATTTGTCAGGCAACTTATTTATGGTTGGAATTACGACTGAGGGTTGTCATTTAAATTTTATTGCGGTCGAGAAATCAACGAATTATTGTGGAATGGAGTTTACCAAAGAAACGTATATAAGTTTCTTTGCTAGTACTAATAGTTCTTTTTTTTTAAGGAATATAATGGAAATTCTATTTGTCTTAAACTTAGCCATTCTGTTATTTCACTCTTACGCCACGCACTTTTCGGTAATTTTTCTGTCAGCCTAGAGTGATAACTTGCATTATTCAATATAATTATTGCATCTTTTGATATAAGATCCAACATTTGCTCGATCCATTCTTCAAAGACATCGGCATCCATATCTTCGTGATAGTCTCCTGTATTTTTAGATTGGAACATCAGCAGACCACCTTTAACGAAGCCTTCAGAACTTCTATTATAGGTTATGATAAGTCGATGTCCTTTTCCAGATGGCGGTCTTAATCCTATGGACAACCCTTCCAAGAAAGCTTCATTTAGCCATGTTTTGTCTAGGTAAATATTTTTTTGTTTTGTTCTCTGGCTTTTCGGATGCTTCTTAAGTAATTTCTTCTCCAACATACGATATCGCTTCTGTCTATTAAAATCGATTGCCTATTATGTTTTTTCCATGAAAACCATTTTTTTTAATAATTCCAAAGCGTATTTCACACATAAATGGGTAGTCCTGGTCTTCTCGGATTGATTACAAAATTTTGTCCAGCGTGGGAATTTCTTTTTTTAAAAAGAAAGTATGAACTTTTCGCCTTATTCTCTGCACTATAACGTCATCCAGATCAAGTTTTGGTCGTCCTGGAGAAGTTTTTGGAGGTTTGACGCCAAAACTTTTTCTTCTTTTAAAAGTTTATATATTGTTGTTTTCCCAACGTTAAGCGTATGTGTTGTAAATTGCACTGCATTGTCTACTTGGGATCTCTCTCTTTTTTTTTTAGGAATGCTCCTAACACTTAAATCCGCATTCTTATTTTTAATAGAATCGTAACAGTTAAGAATTAATTTTTTTTCATTTACTGTACCTACATGAACCGACTCTAGGGCGTTTAGGCACTTGTTGAAAATTCTACATATTTAATTAAAAAAACACCTGACACTTCACACTTTGACTAGTTTCACTGAGAAACAAACACCCAAGATAGGTATGTATAGATATAAATATGTGTATTATTCCAATAGAGGCACCCATAAAGGCATAATAACCACATAATTAGCAAACAGGTAACCAGGACTAGGTACAAAAAAAAAGGAATAAAATGATTAGAGCAGAAACGGAATAAGTACCTAGACTCTAATTAGTTTTAATAAAATTGCTTTCTAAAATTGCAGGTAAATGGTACGGACTACATAATTTTAAGCTTAAAAAATTTAATATTAAAATATATATTTGAAGACAAAACTTGAATTTAATGTCGATATTTGTACTAATTCTGCACAAATTTAAAAATTCAGGCCTATTTAAATCTATACATGCCGAAAAACCTTGCACGCCCATGGAGAAGACGGTTTTGATTGATTTATTACTTTGCATCATTTAAAGATAGACTATAGGAATTTAGGATTATTAGATAGTATGTCTGTGATTTCTGAGATGATCGACTTGAACATTTAATGCTTACACTATAAAATCAATTTCAATTTAAATATTGTGGATTTCATCAATATGGTTTGTCTTGCGCCAGTCTTTATTTATGCAGACCGATTAAGACCTTCATTGAGCTTAATTGTTGTAATAAATAAATACCACCATAGCATTACTAATGTTTATATGTTAATCGTTAATGTTAGTTTTTTTTCATTGCCCTGCATAAATCCACCTTACCTTATATGTCCTTTTTTCAGTTACATATATCCATTCTACTTGGATTTTGCATCACAGATTTAAGAACTATGGTTACCTGTTTGCTAACCATGTGGTTATTATGCCTTTATGGGTGCCTCTATTGAAATAATACACCTATTTATATCTATACATACCTATCTTCGGTCTTTGTTTCTCAGTGAAATTGAATTTTCAACAATTGCCTAAACGCCCTAGAGTCAGTCCATGTACAGTAATTGAAAAAACATTTAATTCTTAACTGTGACAATTCTATTAAAAGTAAAAATGCGGATTTGAGATATGCTTAACTTTGGGAAAACAACAATATATGAACTTTTAAAAGAAGAAAAAGGTGTTGGCGTCACACCCCCAAAAACTTCTCCAAGACGACCAAAGCTTGGAGGTGGATGACGTTTTAATGCAGAGAATAAGGCGAAAAGTTCATAGTTTTCTTTTAAAAAAAGAAATTCACACGCTGGACAAAATTTTGTCCTTAATCCGAGAAGACCAGGACTACCCATTTATGTGTAGAAATACGCTTTGGAAATTATTTAAAAAAAATGAGTTTTCGGTGGAAAATACATAATAGGCAATCGATTTTAATAGACAAAAGCGATATCGTCTGTTGGAGAAGAAATTACTTAAGCATCCAAAAAGCCATAGAAGAAAACCAAAAAATATTTTACCTAGACGAAACATGGCTAAATGAAGGCCACACTGTGACTAAATTTTGACAGGATGAAAATATTAAAAGTTCAAGGCAAGCTTTTTGGAAGGATTATCCACAGGATTAAGACCGCCATCTGGAGAAAAGGACTTATCACAACCCATATTAGAAGTTCTAAAGGCTTCGTTAAAGGTGGTCAACTGATGTTCCAATCTAAAAATACAGGAGACTATCACCAAAATATGAATGCCGATGTCTTTGAAGAATGGTTCGAGCAAATGTTGGATCTTATATTATGGACTCAAATAAAGACAGATGTCGCCAGAAAAAACACGACTTATAAAATAGTGGATTTAAAAAGACTCTTTAATAAAATTATGGGTAAGATCAGTGCGGAAAAGTGGAAGAAGTGTATCGATCATATGATAGAAGAAGAAGCCAACATGTGGCAGGTAGATATAATAATCGAAGAAATGGTTGAACCGCTTATTATAAACGATGTTAATAGAAGTTCATCTTCCGAATCGGACTATGATTAAGCCTATTAAGCCATAACGACAAAGTATTATTAGATTTTTGGAAATGCTTTGTTTGTAAGATTCTATATTATATCTTGTTTTTGTAATTATATTATGTAAAATAGTACCACCGATTGTTATTTATTAGTTAATACGATTTTTTAAATGTTTTCGTATGTTATAAATACCTACGAATATAATATAATACAATTTTAGGAGAATAGGCATGTTTAAGATTTTTATTTTAAAAACCCAATACACGCTCCTGGATAAGGGATTTTTCCAATAACAAGGGTAAATCCTCAAATATAACAATGGCTTGCGATAAATTCAGGGTGGACCTTCCTAAAGAATGCTGATTATTTGGATCCTTTAATGTAAACACAACATATTTTAAGGGATGGTGTTTAATTATTACTGCGCGCTATTTAAAGATAGACTTTTACTGGATTGTACCCCTAAGCAATATTATTTGCTAAATTTTGTGCAATTGAACAACTTACTATACTTCCCTCCCTTACATAAATAGGTAGTAACCATTCATGAAATAAAAAAAAATACACTAAGGGGTCTAAGGGTGACCTAAACCATTAGGTACCCAATAAGAAAATTAAATCATATAACTCCACTTGTGCTAACCAGACTCGGTACTTACAATGCGTAGGAACTGGAACGTTTAAAGAACATGTCAGAGTTACCCAACCCAGCCTTATTCGTCATATATAAACGCGTATTTTTACCGCGATCCAATATAAGAATTCATTGATTGGTTACCGTAAAAACACAGGTACGAGTGGGTGAGTAACGGTGACGTAGACGATGTGAAAGATTGTTGGTGGTGATTGTAAAACCCACACCGTTTATGGTAAAGAAAATAAACGGGCTTTAAGCGATGTAGTTATAGTAAATGCAATTATGGAAATCAAAAAATGGTTGCTTTTAAACAGAGGCGTAGACTTTGACAAAGTGTGCGTAGGTACTTGTCCAGGGAAACTGACATTTGACACTTCGTATGTCATGTGGCATTTATCGCAGATTGGCAGAAATTAAGTGATCGAGCAACTGTTTATTCACAAATGTCGGTGTTCAAAGTGTCTATAAGTATGTTGCTTAATGCGAGAGAGTAATAAATCATTATTGAACTATAAAACCCAGTGGTCTTCGCCGTATTTCATAGGTGTAATCCAATTATTATTATTTAATTATGTTTATTGTCAGGGGTATTTGAAAAGTTTGAAATGTTTAGTTACTTTCCGGTAGTTGTTGGAACACTTCGTTCTTGAAAATGGCTAGTGTTTCTGAATTTGTTGCTGAGAAACGGATTAGTAGAACTGCGCTTTCTAAAATTGAGAAAATTATTATTCTCAATGTGTTCAACGCTCCTCGTCATAAAAAATTCAACATTCAGTTGCAAAGATAGTTGAAATGTGTTCGAATATAACTGGAGTCGGACAGTCAACGATATACCGACTTGTGCAATAGGATAAACGCGGCCCCATCAGGTCACCAAAGAGAAGTACAGGAAGAAAAGAAACTGTAATAAATGTGGATGAAAAGACTGCCATCAGAAGAATCATACACTCGTTTTACCTAAAAAAAAGAAATACCGACCTTGGACCAAATAATGTCTGAAATGAAAAAGGATGATTTCATTCGACCCATGGGTAAGAAGGAACTATGGAAAACTTTGAAGGAAATGAATTTTTGTTATGAAAAAATTCAAAGCAGAAAATCACTTTTAATAGAGAAAGACGAAATCATCTGCTGACGACGACGACGATATTTGAGGGCAGTTAGACAGTTTCGAAGGGAAAACAGGAATAAATCAAAATCAAATCAAAATATGCTTTATTGTCATAAAGTATTATTTTTATCGACAAAGCTTTTTTTAAAATTAAATTACCAATAAAATATAATAATATAGTAAAACTTAAAATATCGGAATAAAAAAAAATGCAAATAATTATGACAGAGTATCACCAAAATATTCATCCAGAGTATAATAAGCTTTTTCCAATAATAATTTTTTAACATTTTTTTTAAACATTTTAAGATTTTATATTTTCTTAATAAAATCTGGAAGATAATTAAAAGTTTTTTTAGAATCATAAATTATGGATTTTTTTACAAGACTTGAAGAAGGAAAAGGTAAACATATATTAAAGGTTTGTCTTGTATTATAAATATGTGAATTAATACTATTTATATGCTTTTTATGAATCAAACAAACTGTTTCCAATATAAAAATGGAAGTTAGTGTTAAAATTTTTTGTGAGATAAATAGTGTTTTACAAGAATCTCTAGATCTAGCTTTGCACAAATATCTGTTAGCTCTTTTTTGTAAAATAAAAGTTGAATTTAGAAGATATTGGCTTGAATTTCCCCAGAAACAAATTCCATATCTCAAAAGAGATTCTATTAAAGCAAAATAAACATTTCGAAGAACCGCCATATTCATTTCATGCGAAAGTACTCTCAGGGCATAACATCCTGAAGCTAATTTTCTACATAACTTTTTGATATGTTCATTAAAAGAAAGATTTTGAGTAATATAGATTCCTAAAAATTTTATAAATTTGGGGTTATTAATTATGAGATTGTCAAAAATTATATTATTAACTGAACATTTAAAAGTTAATATATTTGTTTTAGTGATATTAAATGAGAGTAGATTAGAGTAATATACAGTGACCGGCAGAAAGTGCGCAGCATATGGGAAAGTTTTTTATCTTTAAGTTTAGAAAATTAATTTTGTTTTAGATAGGTTCTGCATGTTCTCAAACCAAAATAACACCCATCAAATCCGGTAAAAGTCTTATGGTATACGAGGTAGGATCAAAAATTTGAAATTCCGCTAAGAGTAAAGTACCTCCATCTTTCATTTTAGAATATTTTTTTACTAAGAATTATTGTTTTAATTTCAAAGTTATACCCAAATTCCAAATTTCGCTTATTTTGGACAAAAAAATGGATTTAATCGTGTTTTCTGAATAACCCTGTATAAAAAATAAATGGCAACCGAACAGTACGAAAATAAGATTTTCTGCAGACTTTGTTAAAGATAACCGTCGATCATAAGTCCGATAAGTTTGTTTTCATAATATTATGGCTTTTTAAAATAAAAACAATAAAAATATTAAATATTTTTGCTGCACACCGTATTTTATTTTCTGAGGGAACAAGTTAATTTCATCTAACTGATATTTTTTGATTTACTTTGACTTAAAGCATCTCCTAAATAGTTTTTTATACAATTGAAGTATGCATAGAAAGTTTCCTTTCGATTTATAAAGAAAAAAATTTAAATTGTGTGTGTGTGTGATACGTTTATTTGGCTCTGGATTTAACCAACTGGCCAGCCTGAAAATTTAAATTAACAATATATTTTGAACGGATTTTATTTCTCACGCAAAATAAGGATCAATATAGGTTATTTTCATTTATCAAATACACTTTTAGGATAATCCAACTAATAGGTAATACATTCTTTAACTCAATAATAGGAAAAAAATGCTAATTAAGACTATTTACATTAACAATAATTATTATAACTTTATATTTCTACATGTCCTCCTCCATTTTCTATACATTTTATAGTTCTTTTGTTAAATTCTTTGGCTACGTTCCTTAAAAAAGCCGGATTTATTCTGCCGATACACTGTATTATAACATTTTCCAGATGGTCCAAATTTCTAAAAGGCCGATACTTATACACCTGGTTTTTTACGTAACCCCAGAGAAAGAAGTCTAGAGGAGTAATATCCGGCGATCTTGCAGGCCTGAAAACCGTCTAATCCATTTGTTGTAAAATTGTTGATTTAACCATTCCGTTTACTTGCAAGGTACTATGAATAGAAGCAGCATCTTGTTGGAAATACAGATTTTCTCTTAAGTTTAAGGGCAGATCATCGAGAAAATCGCTTATTTCATTCTGCAAGAAGTTTAAATATCTAGCGCCATTTAAATTTTCTCTGAAGAAATATGACCCCACTATTTGAGTATTTAATATATACCACACCAAACGTTGGTCTTAAAAGAATATTGATCTTTACATTTAATTATAAAATGGGGGTTTTGGTCAGCCCACCACCTGCAATTTTGGGAACTTACAGTGCCGTTGCTTGTGAAGGTTGCTTCGTCAGTAAATAATATACTATTTCTAAAATGTGGATCATCTTCTTTTTCGCCTTGAAACCAAAAGCAAAAGTCAATCCTTGCATCTAGATCCCTATCTTGAAGGGTATGCAGAAATTTGGGTTTATATGAATACTTGTGATTCTTATATTCTTCTAATAGACTTTTCTGAAATACCAACTTGTTCTTCTCTTTCGGACAACGGCATTGTAGGAACTTTATTTACGGATAACAAAACATTTAAAGCGTTTTCTTCTATAGCTGCAGTTTTTCTATGGATAGTTTTATACTTATTTTCCACCGATCCACTTTGTTTAAATTTATTGACAATTCTAAATATAGTGGAATTGTGAACATTTTTATTGTTAAAAATAATTGCTGTCTCGCGATAACTGTGATAATTGTCACCATGAATTAAAACTATTGCAATTTTCTCCTGTAAAGACAACTTTTCAACTTCCATTTTTATAGCAGAACTAAGTAACTAAATGTCATTAATTTAATTTCAATGTTTGACTTGTTTTCATGGCTGCTTCGATCTTAAATAGTATAGATTATGAGAAGGAAATTAATTTGTGTTATTATTTTTAGGCTTTAAGCTTGCCCTTAGGGCATAAAAAATCAATTTTTGAAGAAACATTATTTTAAAATTATTTAAAATGTGTACAAAAAATATTATTGATCCTTATTTTGCGTGAGAAATAAAATCCGTTCAAAATATATTTTTAATTTAAAATTTTTTCTTTATAAATCAAAAGGAAACTTTCTATGCATACTTCAATGTATAAAAAGCTATTTAGGAGATGCTTTAAGTCAAAGTAAATCAAAAAATATGAGTTAGATGGAATTAACTTGTTCCCTCAGAAAATAAAATACGGTGTGCAGCAAAAATATTTAATATTTAAAAAAATATTCTAAAATGAAAGATGGAGGTACTTTACTCTTAGCGGAATTTCAAATTTTTGATCCTACCTCGTATACCATAAGACTTTTACCGGATTTAATGGGTGTTATTTTGGTTTGAGAACATGCAGAACCTATCTAAAATAAAATTAATTTTCTAAACTTAAAGATAAAAAATTTTCCCATATGCTGCGCACTTTCTGCCGGTCACTGTATATAATATCTATTATATGGACGAAACTTGGTTAAATGAAAGATATACCGTTGATAAAATATGGCAGGATAATCATATAAAAAGTTCAAGGCAAGCTTTCATGGAAGGATGGTCCACTGGAATAAAAGCACCCTCGGGAAAAGGTAACATATTAATAATTACTCACATTGGTAGCAAAAATGGATTTGTCGATGGCGGCTTACTAGCATTTCAATCAAAACGGACTGGAGACTAACATGAAGACATGAATGCTGATGTCTTTAAGGAATACTTCTAGCAAATGCTAGATCTTATTCCTCCTGGGCCTGTTAGAGTCATGGATATTGCCAGCTACCAGTCAAAAAAATACCAACGTCTTCTTAGAAAAAAAATGACATCATTACTCATCATCTTACTGTAAATAAGAAGCCATTTCATAAAGATAAGCTAAAAAATGAGCTACTGGAGATTGTAAAGTTGAATAAACCTCTTTGTACAAAATTTGTTGTCGACGAAATCATTTCAAAACGAAATATAACGGTACTTGGCCTTGGTGTGGGCGCAAGTAAAAGGGTTTGTAGCAAGGCATAACACCACTTTTAAAATGAGAGACGTTGGAAACCTCTTGCAAGAGGGAATAAAGAGAGTGGATTGTGAAAAATTGAGTAAGTGCGTCGAACATGTGATTGAAATAGAAGAAAGAACGTGGGAAGCTGATAACATGCTAGAAAATACTGTAGCGCCCCTTATTATTTCTCTGGACCCCAACGACGATAGTTCATCGGACTACTCGGAACGTGATGACTAAGATTTAAAAATTAAGTTGTTGTAGTTGAGTTGAGTACATAGTAGATTTTTTTATGAATATTAATATGTATTCCGATTTATCTATTTTCATATTATTCTTACTTGTAACTTTTATATAAGTTTTTGTCTACTTAATATTAGAATAATTAATATCTCAATTATCTGCCTATCTCAATTATAATCAAGTATAATAATTATTGTTATACTTTTTATTCTAATGAACTACCTTGAGTAACGGCGCTGTCACCTTAATGTTATTCACCAAACTCGTCTTTCTTTTGTATTCAAATTAGAGTGACCTAATTTAGGACCGATTCGGGGTGTGTAAGGTCTAAAATACAGAATTTTTAAAAACTATCATTGAAATTTACAATGCAACCTTTAAGTTGTTCACCCTGCTTGATGGGTCCTGTCATTGCAAATTTACATTTTATTAACTCTCTGGCATAAATCAACATATTATAGAAAATGTATTTTTTTGTAAAACTACTTTAATAATTTTTTGTTGTCTTGCTGCCCTAAGCGACATTTTGATTTGTTCCTCTCAAGCTTTGCTTTAATTATTTATGCCCTGACAAAAGGAAGCCCCAAGAACGGAACTAAAACCGGATACCATCATTACCATCACTTATTCAGGGGTCAATTACACCGCCCTTCTGCTCGTGGTGATTTTCATTCATGACAATGTCAAGTATTCCACTGCGACATCATATCGGGTCTTCCCTTACAAATAGGATACACAGTGGGTGGTTTTCTATTCTTTTAGCTTCGGTTTTGTATTACTTGTGAAGGGTACTTTTCTTTTTGATATAGTTTGACGACGCTTATGTCTAAAGTGGTGCTTTCAAGTACTTTCTAGTTAATATAAGGGAGACAGAATTAACGTGCTGTTTTTTTTGCCAGATGATTAGATAGCAGGGTTGAAACGCGATTTAAATCACTTGATTTTTTTCAATTTAAATCATGAATAAAATCAAAATTTCTGATAAGTTACAATTATTAAGAGAAAATAAAAACTTTCAGTTTTAATTAATGGTTTATTATACAAAAAAATAAAACCACTGTACCTAAATAATGTTTATTTTAGTCAATTGTAGTGCTTGTAGAAAAAAACTAATTTTGCAGCTTTTTCCGTTCCTAATCGATTTCTGAGTTTGGAATGAACTAAACCAAATGTTGAGAAAATTCTCTCGACTGATGCGAAAGAAGCAGCAGCACAAAGTAATTGTCTAATCATGAAGATTTCTTTTTAAATAATTGGTGTATTTTGTTGCGACTTCCACCAATCTATGGGTTTTACATTCTGAAGAATATCATCATGAAACATAATATCAGTGAAAGGTTCTGATCTGGCAAGAAACTTGACTATGAGTGGTAGTAAACCACTATTTGGATCTAGTTTTTTAACAGCTTTTAACAACATTTTTTTCACTCATTGTTAGTATTTGCTGAAGTTTTGTTGAGTCAAGAAGATATGTCAACAAATGATATGGGGTTATACAATGTTCATATCGCCTCTTAAATTTTTGCAGTTAATTTAAAGTTATGTCCGTTTTGTCAAAATGAGTTGGGGCGGACGCATCTTTATATAAACAGTGGAGGGTTTTCTTGTTCTGACAGAAATTTGCAGCGTTGGGAATAAAATCAAAAACGTGTTGAAAATAGCAAGTTATTTATAGGAAAAAATAGATAAAATCAATCTTGATTTTTTTTCAAAAAAATCACGATTTTTGATGTTTTTCAAAAAAATCATGATATTTTTCAACCCTGCTAGATAGTGGGGAATTTGACACTGATGGCATTTACCTATATTTCTGTAAACAGTGGCAAACTTCAAGTAAACGTTACTGTAATTTAAAAACCCCACTATTATTTTTCCATAATATTTCTTTTCGAAGCACAATAAATAATATCCCAATATAAATGTTCATTTTTTTTTCAGGGATGCGGCAACAGCATGACGTATGTGCGTCGGATTTGCGCCATTTTGGCCACCTGTACAACCCTTCTCCATTACGCGTTTGGTGGTATGTATAATTCTGCAATATTTATAACAAACTATAATTAACGAATTTTTTTTAAAGGACGCCTTGTCAGTCCTTTCTATACTTGACTACGCAGTTTGTTGTTTACAACCAACATTAGAATTCTTTGTTTTCGTTCCTTTAAAGAAAATTGAATTAACATTCAATGGAATTTGTGGCTTCTTGAATTATTTTATCGGTTTTTTAGATTACTTTGTGTTTTTAGTGTATTAAATGCTACTAAAATTATAGACAACAAAAACTAAGGTTTTTTTTTGTCAAAATAAGAACATTGCAAAATAGTGTAATGCGTCCCAAAATCCCGGATCCCCAACTATAGTAGAGATTATTTAAAAATACCGAAAGGGCAATAAAACCTCCAACAAAGAAAGATACATCTTTTAAACATCTTTCTTTCTTTTAAACAAATCATAGGCATGAAATTAGCAAGTACCAACCCTTAATTGTCTCTCTTTGTCAGGTGTGAGAAATTAAAGCGGAACAAAGAACCTTTTCCCAGGTACCCAAAAATTCAGGTACGGGCGAGGAATTTTGGGGTTTATTCGACATCCGACTTAGAATATTTGGTGCAAAATGTTTAACGCTGAGACATGGAAAATTATTTTAAACGTTTTGGAGTATTTTCAAAATAAAAAAGAAAATAGCCTTCAACCAATCTCAGCTGTGAAATGCACTTCAGCAGCCTGTAAGATTAGTGAGAAAACTGTAACCAGGATCCGAAAGGAATATACAACAGGAACCTCTCGCAGGGTGAGTAGTTTTAAATTTATTCACATATGAATACAGGGTGTCCCACAGTGGATAGCGTATTAGACGTTTATGAACCAAAAAAATTATGCGATTTTTATATTATATAATTTATAAGGATTTTAATTTATTATTATAAGTATTTATATTCAATTATAAAGTAATAAAAGAACATGTAGTCATAATATTTAATTTCCTTTTTAGGCTAATAGAGAAAAGCGTGCCCCAAAAACAAGGGATTTAACTGAGGCAAGGAAAACTCAAATAAGGAACGTAGTTTACAATATGATTGCCACGCATAAGTATGTCACACGGCAAAAGCTAAAAGAGGAATTGCATGCCAAACAAATTATTGACCTAAGCAACTCCACATTAGGTCATTTGTTAAAGCATTTGGGATTTAAATTTAAAAGGGACAGTGGCAGGCGCTATATTATGGAGAAACCGGATATTGTTTCAAAACGTATAAAATTTTTGAGACAATATACAGAAAACTTGTTATTAGAAACTCCGTTAGATGTGGTTTTTATAGATGAAACTTGGATATTTCAAAATGGTAGCGACATTTGAACATGGCATGATGACAACATCAAATCAGTTTTAAATAAAAAACAATCAGACGGCAAAAGATATATAGTTTTGCATGCTGGCACCAAAGATGGCTTTATAGATGGGGCAGACTAATTTTTTTTTACAAGAAATTAAAACGCTGACTATCATGACAACATGAACTCTACATTGTTTGAAAAATGGTTGGAAGAACAGCTTTTACCTCGGCTCGAAAAACCCTCGCTTCTTGTTAAGGGCAATGCAAAGTACCATTCACGGCTCCGCTAAAATGTTCCAAATGCTTCAACGAGAAAAGCTGATATCATTTCCTGGCTACAAAGCAAAAATATCAATTTTATGATAAACGCACTCAAACTCGAATTGCTACAAATAGTAAAACAATACAAAGCAAAATTAGGATATGCCGTGAATGAATTAATCATCAAGTTTTGAGATTGCCGCCCTACCACTGCATTTTTAACGCTATTGAATTAATTTGGGCCCAAAGCAAACCATTTTTTAATAAACAAATTATTGGAAAAGACAGGAAAGATGAAAATGCCGTTTTGGATGTTTGCATAGAGGCATTACAAATCATTACCCCCGAAAATTGATCTGATGATTGTGTTTGCCATACAAATAATATTATAAGGGATTATTGGTAAACATAACACATTCTGGATGTTCAGGTTAAGCCACTGATAATTCATGTGTCAGATTCTGGTTCAGATTCTGAAAGTGACATTTCTTTATCTTCAGATTCAGATTAACTTTTTTTGTATGTAGTTGTATGTTTATTTCTTTATTTTTTTATAAAAATGTTGTAAATATAAATATGAAATATATTTTTCTATTGTTCTTTTTCTTTTTTTTTTGTATTATATTTATATTTAAAAAGTATTACTTAATGTATTTTTTAATGTACAGGGTTATCCAACCAAGACTAGACAAGGCGATTTTTTGACTTTTCCTGTACTTTTATAAAAAAACTGAAATAGCCATCTTAAGTCATTTTCTCCCGCGAATTCGAATATCTTCAGCAAAAAACAATTGAACATCAAACAAAAGTACTAGGGGTCACTTTGATATTTTTTTAAATGGGATGCCGTATTTTTAATGAGCTTATCCGATTTCTCATATAAATTTTGATCTAAAATGTTGGATTTTTAATTTAAAAACGCCTTTTTTCTTCAGTTTTAAATTCGGAAAATGTTCGTCTACCGTAAGATTAATACCTGATAGATGGATACCCGTTTCACCTGTTCACCCTTTAACCTGCTTTAAAGCGTCCGTCAGTTAGACAAAATAATCAAGTTTCAAATTTCTATATATTTTTCACGAATTAATTACAAATAATGAAATATTCTTTAGAAGAACGGAGTTGGCGTTCCGCATACTTCAACGTGACATATATGTTAAATTGAAACAGTCAGTAAGAATAAATTACTTATGTTTTATAATTCAATTTCAATAATATAAAGTAAAGTAAATGACTACATGTTTTCTATATACCCTCCACGACTTCTGACACATTTTTGAATATTTTCTCTCATTTTGTGTTGGATCGCGTTCGAAGTAAAATCTGGGTGATCTGTATTGAGCATGAATATTTCTTGTTCAATCCTCAATGTCTTAACACACGTATATTTTGAGGTCTATCGTAATAAATACGATTTTTTAGAAATCCCCACAGAAAAATATCTAACGGGCTGCCATTCCTGCCTATCCAAAGGTCATATCTGCCATTTAGGTATTCAGTAACTTATACGATATTATGGGGTGGTGCCCCATCTTGTTGCCAAACAAGGTTATTGTATTGCCGAACTGGAAGTTCTTCTAAATAGTTTTCAATAATATTTTGAATAAAATCTAAATATCGATTGCCCGTTATATACCCATCAAAAATAATAGGTCCAATTACTTAGTTGTTCAGCAAGCCGCACCACACATGAACTGACCTCCGTCCCTGCATTTTGACTGGTTGAATTTTATGTGGGTTTTCACTTGCCCAATAGTGTTTGTTTTTTCTATTAAACATCCCCGCCGCGCGCCGTCGTGAACGCAGCTTCATCGGTGAAAATAATTTTTGTTAAGAACTCGGAATCTTCTGCTATATGCCTTAATATTTCTTGACAATAGTGTAACCGTTGAATCATATTTCTTTCAGATAAGTCTTGAACTGGCATAAATTTGTACGGATGATATTTGTAATGTTTCAAAGTGGTCTGAATTTTGTAGAACGACTTTCCAAATTGTGCGGCAACCGTTGAGATCGAACTTTCGGGATTTTCTAAAATATGATTTCTATTTTATTTTATTTATAATTAATTATTAGAGTGCAAGAGAATGCTGTTACCTTCAAAGGATAGTAAAATATTTAAGTCTGCTTCGTCATTTCTAACAACGGTTCTCTTTTTTCGACCGAGATTTCTGGATTCATTAAATCGCTGGATAATGCGTTGGATTGTGTTAGTCGATGATACCCGTCGTCCAGGATTAATTCGACGATATTGCTGTTGAACTACAGCTATTCGGTTGTTATTAGAATAGAAAAGACGTACTAATTGAAGTTTGTCTTCTTCCGAATATCCCATTTTCCTTACTGAATGTTTCAATTTAAAGTAAACAGACAAATATGTCACGTTGAAGTATGCGGAACGCCAACTCGATTATAATCAATTCAATTTATCAAAACTCAAATATTTCACAAACGACTAAATTAAATGTTGATATGTTATATATTTTTGAAACCAGGAGAAAGAGATCTTTCCCCCTGGTGGAAAATATATAGGGTGTTCCATTTAAAAAAATTAAACTGCATTTGTTTGTTACCTTTGTGATGCGCGTATGATTTTTTTAATAAGTCTAAAAGATATGACGGGAAAAATTATGCAACTTTTGTATTAAAAGTTTTTTCTGTCACTTATATTAACCCCTGTAGGTGGGTATCCAAAAATGAAAAAAAAAAACCCTGTACATAATTTCCGCAGGTACACTCTTGGGTACCTGGTAAAAGATAGAACACTTATGTGATTTATTATTTACTCTCTTTGAAGGGCGTCAACTGGATATTCCCTTTAATTTATTCTTGCTTTTGATTTGTATGAATACAATGAATACCCTGTAGCGTTCTTTGTTGCACGTTTTATTGGGGTTTCGGTCTTTTTAAATAATCTCTACTATAAATTATTTAGTTTGAACAAATTACAAAAAGTGTTCAAGATGTGCGCCGTTATTGGCAAGACAATAATAAAGTCTATTTTGAAATTTCTTTGGGTATTGAGGAAAGTTTTTCTGGTAATGCGCCTGCATTCCAGTGTTATTCTATTTTTGAGGTCTTCAATATTTTTAGGCGGGGTCCTATAAACTTTTTTAAGTGGCCCAAGAAAGGAAAAAATCAAGAGGATTCAAGTCGGGATGTCTTGCTGGCCACTCTATCGCACCTCTTCTGCCAATTTGTTTGCCAGTACCGTTGGTTAAGCCACTCTCTAACTGTTAATTCGTAGTGGGGAAGAGCTCCATCTTGCTAAAAATGCAAATTTGCTTCATTGAGTTTAAACTTACGCACCAATTCTATGACATACTTGTGTCCGACTTTTTTCTCTGGATGCCTCTCATTGAAACTATGGCGGTTCTACACGAACAACGATTTTCAGCACCGTAAAGAAAGATTATTTCTGGTCGCTCTACTAACTACCTTAAAACGACAAAGTGAAACATCAGTCAAATATTGACAATTGTGTAAATACCTTTCAAATAAATGGTTCGCAAACAAACCATAAAAACATAATATTTTTGTGTTTTCCAGAAAATGATTTAATTTTAAATATTTTATTAACCCACTTTTGGTACGCCTTTGTCAGGTTTACAAAACGTTTTTTGCATTGGGTAGTAAATGTTTTCGGTAGTTTTTTAGCACGCATTCAGTCAAATATAGGAATCACTTCTTCTGTATCCAAAATCCTCAAATTTTGTCAGAGGCAGAACAAAAATATTGTACAAGTAAATGTGTTTTTTTGCATATAAAATTGTTTTCCGCTGCAAGTACAGTGGATTTAAGAGGCGATGTTGTCATACAAGTCACAATCAGCTAAATGCATTTAAAATTACACGGCGATTCCGATACTGGGATTTTGATCGCTGAGAAAATAAACGTGGCAACACACAAAGAACGAGTTCACAGTTTCAAAGATTAGAGAATAAGGGTGCCGGCAGGTTTTTCATACTGCTTGATTAATTTGTGTTTCTATTATTAATTTAACAATAGATTTTGTAACTTTTCTTCAGTTTTCGTAGTATAGGTATGGGTCGCCCACATAGATGGTGTTTTGTGTAAATATATAGTTATTAAACTTTATTTAGTGTTGCTATCTACTTTCAATTGCGTAAACTATGAATATTAACGAACTTTCAACTAGTTGTCCGCCTAAAAACAAAAGTCAATAAACAATAAAAGAGCGAATAATAGTTAAAAATGTAAACTGTGGAATTCGGGAACGAAATCCTGAACTAACCACATTGGATGCTGCAGAAATATGTGGCACTTTAACTAAACTTTTCTCGCGCACTGTGTTCAGGGTTTTGAAAGGCCATCATCAAGAAAATGACAAAATAGAAAGTAGTCGAGGAGCCCAGACAAGAGGATGGAAAGAAATAATCCTGGATAATGCCACAAAATACGCTATTCGTCGCAAAATCCATGGATTTTCGAGTTATAACTCGAAATTTTAAAATCTCGCCTTAACGCGAAATTTGAAAGTAAAATTTCGCGCTACTTCAATTTTCAAAAATTTCGAGTTATGTTACGAAATTATAAGAAATTTTTATTTTATTATTTTATGTGACCCTTCTACGCCTTCGTACGTTCCGACGAAATTTCGTCGTTTATTATTTTTTAAAATGCGCACGCCACTGGAATTCATTCCCCTGACGTCGCACAACCCGGAGCTCTCTATATGCTAATAATGAGTCACTGACAAAAATTTTGGGCTTTGAGTATAGTATAGTTCGCCTCACGGTAAAATGTATAAGAATAGTCGCTATGTCGGTGACAGTATAGGCGTGCGTAGTAATTTTTGAAAAAAATATTTTAGTCTTAAAACCGTAAAATATAAAAACACTATTGAACAACATGAGTAAAGTTACCTTTTACATATTTATTCATTTTACAAACATCAACGTTTAAATATGATTCATTATAAATTAAATATAATAATTTAAAACTCCGGTAATGTCTGCAAAATATCTGAAGGTGTCGAGATGTGCATTGTATCCCCACTAATTCAATATCATATACGAAAAGAGACAAAACCGCTGCTTGCTTGATTTCGGCGTGGGTTGCCAAATTTACCAAAACATCCTCGCCGCTTTAAGAATATAATAAATTATATTAAGCGATTATGATTTGCAACGTGAAGGGGAAAAGTTAACAATATATATTACAGGGTATATATATAATATACAGGAATATGCATACGTCTAATTGTTTTAAGGAATATATTTAAATTACATACAAATTAATATTTTATGAAAATTTGAAGAGTAGAAGTACGGCAACAATGCAAAGGTTTTTGCTCGGATTCCTTCCGTAACCGTGTGGCAAACTTTAGTAAATATTCTTTGATTTAGTCTGCTAACGGTAATATGGAATTTTTTCCATTATTTTTTTAGATTTTGAGTATATGGTGACCAAGCCCGAATCTATAACAGTCCAGATAGACTTCGAGACTCTGTTACTTTGTGAGATGAACATAGAGCCGGACAAATTTCAGTGGAAGTTTTATCCATTGGATGAGCCATACGACGGCAATGCCTTACTTAACTTGAGCAATGCTACTTTTAGACTGATTCCAGAAGACGAATACAAGGTCAATAGGAAAAAATCCGAGTTACCAATTCAGGTAAGCATACAGGGTAGTAAAAAAAGTTTGACTTTATTCTTATTGGTTTCTATATAATATTGACATAAACCCTATATTTTTAGGTAAGAAACGTCGACGTTGCCGGTGACTACCAATGCCTGGCCTACTATGGCGCATCAGTGGTGGCTTCGCTCCCTTGGCGCATCACCCTAGTCCAAATGAAAAAGAACCCAACGCAAAAGACTGTCGCTGTATCGGTGCAAAGCGGCAACACTGTAAACTGGAGATGCGACGTTCCAGAATCCAATCCAAAGGCCTACGTTGACTACAACAAGGCGGACAAATATGTTCGTCCTCCTTTCTTGGATCCTCCCGTCAGGAGTATGATTTTGAGTAACGTTAGCGTTGGTGATTCGGGAACTTACGGGTAAGATTGAGAAGATTCATGTCGGGGTAGGCAAGGTAGGTGCCGCCTACCCTTAATTTAGATCCTACTTGTAATATTTCCCAGTAACAGTAACTGAAGTTCATACTTAAGTAATAATGTTTTTTTTTATACCGGGTGATGCATGGCTTAGTTGAACATAGGAAATCCCATGTAAATTTTAAGGTGGCTAAGTATTGGCTCCCCTGTACATTTTAGAGAAAAATTGTATTATAATTTTTTGAAGAGGCCGAAATAACGTGCCAAGTTTGAATAAACTTTAATAAGCCAATCCTAACTTCAATTAAATGTAATGGCAAAATTACGAAATTTTCATAGTTTAGGTAATACAGGAAAATTGGTAACAATATACAGGGTGTTTCAGAAGTACGGTACGTAACTTAAGAGGGTGATTCTAAAAGAAAACGTTCATATGAATATGTGTCCGGAGTTGCTCTGTTTTTGATATACAGGGTGTCCCGATTTTATTGAAATTTGGTACCGTTATTAATAATTATAAGTGGCTTAATTAGCCCTAACTAGATTATATTTATTAGGTCCAGTGGCGTCCCGGGGAGCACCTTATCGAATATAATTGACAGTAAAATGAACGCCACTGACTTTTCTAATTTTAATATTTCTTTTCGAATTTACTAGCTAATTATACAACTTTTTTGTTCCCTGAATCGTTTTCGTGTCTTGCCTCGGTTTCGAGAGAAAACATAAAAACCACTTTATTGCATGTACAGGGTTATCCAACCACTTTTCCTGTACTTTTATAAAAAAAACTGAAATAGCCATCTTAAGTCATTTTCTCCCGCGAATTCGAATATCTTCAGCAAAAAACAATTGAACATCAAACAAAAGTACTAGGGGTCACTTTGATATTTTTTTAAATGGGATGCCGTATTTTTAATGAGCTTATCCGATTTCTCATATAAATTTTGATCTAAAATGTTGGATTTTTAATTCAAAAACGCCTTTTTTCTTCAGTTTTAAATTCGGAAAATGTTCGTCTACCGTAAGATTAATACCTGATAGATGGCTACCCGTTTCACCTGTTCACCCTTTAACCTGCTTTAAAGCGTCCGTCAGTTAGACAAAATAATCAAGTTTCAAATTTCTATATATTTTTCACGAATTAATTACAAATAATGAAATATTCTTTAGAAGAACGGCTAAATGTAATAAAATTATATTACAAAAGTGGAGAGAATGCTCGACAAACACAAAGAACATTTTTTGAGAGTTTCCAGAGACACATTTCAGTGGATACAATTCTCAGAATTAAGACCCTATTTGAAGAAAGTAAGACATTGAAAGATAAGCCAAGAAAGATGAAAAGACGGAATATAAGGGATCGAGCTATTGTTCAATATTTTACTATAAATCCGAAGAGTTCTATTCCGCAAGCGGTACGAGAAGTAAGGTATGGTTCAAGGCTCCGGAGAGTAAGCTATGGAACAGTTCACAGAACTTTAAAAAAATGTGGTCTAAAACCACATTGCATCCTTCCCGTTCAATACTTAACACAGCTTCAAAAATAACTGCGATTTCGATTTGTTGCTTCAATGCTGATGAGAGAGCAAGACGAAGATTATAATTTATATAATAAAATTCTATGGAGTGACGAAGCGTCATTTACAACATCGGGGGTATACAATCGGAAAAATACAAGATACTGGGCAGCAGTTAACCCTCATAGATATGAAATGATAAAGTTTCAAGGTTGGAGCTCACTTAATGTTTGGTGTGGGATGTTAGAAAATCGAATTATTGGACCACTATTTTATCGTGGCTCTTTAAAAGGCCAAAGATACCTCCATTTTCTTCATAACGATATCGAGGATTTCTTGGAAAGGTTGCCATTGCAAGCCTACAACAATATCATTTGGCAGCAGGATGGTGCTCCGCCTCATGCAGTTCGAGAAGTGGTAACATACCTAAACGAGCGTTACAATCAGTGGATTGGCCGTAACGGAACAATTCATTGGCCACCAAATAGCCCCGATATCACGCCAATGGATAAATTTTTATGGGGTCATTTAAAAAATGTAGTTTATCAACGACCCAACAGAAGTCTGGAGGACATTCAGCAAAAAATTATAAATGAAATTAATAGACTTAACCAGGACCAAAATATTGTAAGAGATTCTTTGGAGAGATTGAAAAGGGGGCATCGGTCATGTTTTGAAAATAATGGAGGACACATAGAACAATTATATTATTGAGATTAAAGTTATTCACTTTAGTTTATAGTTTTTTCTAATATGTCATACTTTTTTTATACGTAAGCAATAATAGATTTGCAAAAACTACTAAATTTGTAATTAATTCGTAAAAAATATATAGAAATTTGAAACTTGATTATTTTGTCTAACTGACGGACGCTTTAAAGCAGGTTAAAGGGTGAACAGGTGAAACGGGTATCCATCTATCAGGTATTAATCTTACGGTAGACGAACATTTTCCGAATTTAAAACTGAAGAAAAAAGGCGTTTTTAAATTAAAAATCCAACATTTTAGATCAAAATTTATATGAGAAATCGGATAAGCTCATTAAAAATACGGCATCCCATTTAAAAAAATATCAAAGTGACCCCTAGTACTTTTGTTTGATGTTCAATTGTTTTTTGCTGAAGATATTCGAATTCGCGGGAGAAAATGACTTAAGATGGCTATTTCAGTTTTTTTATAAAAGTACAGGAAAAGTCAAAAAATCGCCTTGTCCAGTCTTGGTTGGATAACCCTGTACAATAAAAATACCTATGTATTTCAAAGTTAATTAAAACTTTAAAACATTTAAATTAAAAATAAAATTATTTTTTTTAAATAATGATACGTAAAAAAATGCAACAGTTAATCAAGACAAATGTTGAAAATGGTCACCTTCTGATAATGCGCACGATTGCAATCGTCTCACCATTGATTCTCTTACACGATCAAAAATGCCTGCATTATTTCGTATCGCATAGCAACTTTCAATAATTCGAATTCTTAAGTCGTTATCATTTAGTACAGTCGTCTTGTACACAAGAGATTTTAGATGAACTACGTATTAGTTCTTATTCACGGGGAAGCAGAGCTTGCACACGTTGAATATGGTATGGGTATAGTTGATAAAGATGCAAGACCCTCCAAACAATTGATGCACTTGTTTGAAGTTGCACTGCTACCTTCCTGGCACTAGTTAAAGGATCATCTTCTATTTCTGAAATATTACAGGTCTGCCAGAAAGGTCCGTTCTACATTTAAATCTCCCAGTCTCACTCAATCTTGCATGAAGCTGTCTAAAATGTTTTGGCACATGGCAGAACTCTGTTTGGTTAACGTTCCTGATAAATTCACCGAGCTTTTTTAGCATTTTCATTTGCTAGGCCATAATTAAAATGCATCTGGGCTATTTCAGCGTTAGTAAAGTTATTCATTTTTGACTTGTTATTATTGACAAAATAGGTAAATTAGACATCAAAACCTTTACCTCACATTTTAATTAACTTTGAAATACATAGGTTTTTTTTTTGTACATGCAATAAAGTGGTTTTCATTTTTTCTCTCGAAAACGAAGCAAGATACGAAAACAATTCATGGAACAAAAAAGTTGTATTATTAGTTGGTAAATCCGAAAATAAATATCAAAGTTAGAAAAAAGTGGCGTACATTTTTTTGTCAATAATATTCAATAAAATCGGGAAAGAGATATTTAAAAAAATTATAAAAAATCTATTTTTTTTTTCATTTTAACACCCTGTATATAAGAAACGGGGCAACTCCGGACACATGTTCATATGAACTTTTTCTTTTCATCATACGGAACCACCCCCTTAAGTTACGTATCGTACTTCTGAAACACCCTCTATTATGTCTTAATATAATCTATAAATTAATAGTATTAACAAAGTTTTTGTGCCCAGTCTTTATGGTAAGTAGGCTTAATTCGGTTACTGATGTATTTTTCTTTGTAACCATGTATTTCCCTTGTCTATTTAAATACTCCAGACACTAAATAAAATAATATTTTGTATGTTTTCTTTAACAATAAAACTGCATTATTTGTCAAAATATTTTCATTGAAGCTTTTTAAAAAGTCCGGAGCTGTCTAGCCAGCTCCCGCTGTTTCGTTTGCAATATCGGCGCGAAGTTGACGAAACCTTACTTATTAACTTCAAAGGATTTCTTATCGAGAGCGCTTGCTGGTCTCTTTATGCTGTGGTGTAGTCTAAACTCTGTATGACATTTATTTGTCTTTTTTTTATAGCTGTACAGCAACAAATACGTTTCAGAGCGAAACGTCCGACGCCGTTTTAAAATTGGAGGTGCTCAATAACGGTCCGTCGAGAGCCCCTAGTTTTATAGTAGAACCCATAAAGGAATATACAGCCACTAAAGGTATGCTCTAGAATATAACGAAATTCGTGCAAAAGCAACATCGTCATTTTTTCCAGGCTCTCTGATTTATCTCGAATGCTCCGCAGTAGGCAAACCAATTCCAAAAGTCACCTGGGTCAAGAAGCAATCTCAATTACCCTCTGACCGCATCGAAATGGTTCCCGGCGGACTAATCATAAGAAACATAACGTCGAACGATGACGGCGTCTATATTTGCAACCACACAAACAAATATGGCAGCGTTTCACATCAGATCACTGTTAAATACAATGAGCAACCTAGCATAGATTGTTTTATGAATATGACTGATATTAAGCAAGGGGAGAATATGGATATTGATTGTGAGGTTAAGGGTAAGTGAGTTGTTTTTTGAGTAGTTACCGGAAGGATGACATCTGACGACAGTTTCGGACACTCTGTGCGACTATCCAATAAGAACAGTTTCCAGGGAAAATTGTTTTTTGAGCTTAAATGACTGTTATTAAACACGAAATATTAAAGCTATATCATTTACCATGCCTCCTTACTGGAGGTACCTACATTTTAAAACTACATATGTTCATAATGCATCTGGCGTTCCAAAGACAAAACGTTCAAACTTGTATTTTCCTAAATAGAATGCCCTGTATATTATTTTATTTTCAGTTTGTACCGGGTGTCCCACTAAGAATGGCTGTCGGCCGTATCTCAGAAAGTGTTAGTCGTATGGCTTGCGGAAAAAAAATATATTAGGTAAAGTGGTCATGAGAAGAGACTGGCGCTAGAGGGCGCAACAGTAACGGTAAATATGAATCACGAAGTTTCCGTTTTTCCAAGGCCTATTTGACTCTTAAAAAAACCTTTACAATGGCAACTTGAAAATAAAATCATAATGTTCCGTAATTATGATTATTGTTGTTGATATCTCCGGATTGAAAATAGATATTAACTTGCGGTTTTCGCTGACTTCTTAGACTTTTAATCATCCTTGTAATCAGGTAAAATTGAATATACTATTATATTTACAATTATGGAAAAAATGCGCAATGTTTGTGAAGTTGTAAGACAGCGCCCCCTAGCGCCTAGTGTAAAACACATATTGCCGTAGTTCATAAGATGATATATAGAGTGAGAAAAGCCCTTTTTAACAAAACTAAGTTTACTAAATTATGTTAAGCCAGACCGGAGTTATCAGCATTTATTACAAATAATGTTCAACCTTTCCCCACCACTTTATTTGAAAAGTGACGAACACGTTCTATAGGTGAATTTTATTAATAAATCTTCGAAATATACAAAAATGTTATTTTCGGGATACCTTAACTAGGCGACTTTTGAGGAAACTTCGTGATTCATATTTACCGTTACTGTTGCGCCCTCTAGCGCCAGTCTGAGAAAATAATTTCCAGCAATTTCTCATGACCACTTTACCTAATATTTTTTTTTTCCGCAAGCCATACGACTAACACTTTCTGAGATACGGCCGACAGCCATTCTTAGTGGGACACCCGGTACGTTCACAATAAAAGTGAGTTTCATTAGGTTTTCCTCACTTAAATCTTACGGTGTTTGAAATATTTGGTATTTCGTGAAAATGTAGTAACAATTTTAATTTGTTTTTCTTTAAAGATATACACCCTTCGATTTATACACGAAATATCTTCTTCCCTGTTCATGATATAAAAAAAAGTTTAAAAAAAAATAGTTCTTGGTTTAAAAAATACTGTTATTGGATTTTGAACACGACAGTTATTTTATACCATCAGCAGGTTCATTTTTTTTTATGGACGTTATATTGTATTTTGTATTTAAAAGGTAGCTATTGATGTCATCTTTGGTAAATAAATGAAATTGACTTGAAAAAACAAGAAAATTAATTTTCGCAACACGTCAAACATGATAACAATGCCTTAGGCAGGGTTAATTAGATTTTAAATTTGTTTAAAATGTCACATTATAATGCAGTATTTAATTTTTTCTTATGGTTAAGAATTTTATATTAGCATTTCAAATAATAAAATAAAAAATGAAAGAAAACTAAAAAAGCAATATGAATAACTATACTCTGTTGCTTAATGCGAGAGGGTAATAAAATGTAAATTTGCAATGACAGGACCCATTAAGCAGGGTGGACAACTTAAAAGTTGTAAAATGAAATGATAGTTTTTAAAAATTCCGTATTTCGGATATTCAAAACCTACACACCCCGAATCGGTCCTAAATTACGGTCACCCTAATTTGCATACAATAGAAAGACGAATTTGGTGAATGAAAGTAAGGTGACAACGGCGTTGCTACAGGTAGTTTATTAGAATAATAAGTATAATAATAATAATACTTAATTATAATTATAAAGATAAGCGGATAATTGAGATATTAATTATTCTAATATTAAGTAGATAAAAACTTATATACAGTGTGTACAGGGTGTCCAGTTTTCGTATGTTTTACGGGTTATCTGCGTTATTAGTAAAGATAGAAGGTTGCGGTTTTCGAGGCACTGTGTTACTTTTTTGAGAAACTAGCATTTTTTTAAATGGGGCACCCTATATATTTTTAGCTATTATGATTCAGTTTTTTAAAAATATATAATACTTTATAGCTGTTTTTAATGTGAAGCTCAAAATTTACATTTTTTAGCAAATTTACATTTTTTTAAACGGCGCACCGTATAAATTTTAAGATTGAACAATTCAGATTGTCACAAGCTTCTCACAGATATAAAACAGTAATTTTAAAAATATATACCTATAACAATAACTTTTATAAATATAAATAACAATTAACTGAGTTGTGTTATACGTTCAAAAATTAAAAACTACAATTATTTGATGAGTTAGGAAAGTGTCTCATAAATATTGCTCAAAGTGTTCTCCATTATGCCTAAGACATGTTTCACACATTGTTCTGATTCGCCTCAGTGCATTTAAAATAATAAAAGGCCGTGCCTGTAACTCCCTAAAGGCTCTTTCAGTGGCTTCTCTTAAATCTGCCATCGTTTGGTACTGGACGGTATAAATTTTATTTTTTAGGTATCCCCACAAAAAAAAACCAAAACCGTTAAATCGGGTGACCTGGGTGGCCATCTTACAGGTCCATGTGTTCCAATCCAGCGGCCAGGAAAATTATTGTTAAGATATGCTCTTACAATTTGAGCATTGTGAGCGGGAGCTCCGTCCTGTTGCAAATATAAGCTATTAAGATGAGCTAGGGGCACATTCTCTACTATTTCGGGCACAATGTTTTCCAAAATGCAAAATTTTCAAAAAGACCCCGTATCTAAAAAACACTAATAACGCAGATAACCCGTAAAACATACGAAAACTGGATACCTTATACATTTCGTAAACATTCTCGGACACGTTTATAATAATTTTTAATTGCGCATATTTTGACATATACATTTATTATACAGGGTAACTCATGTAGTAGATATGACATTATCGACAATTTCTTTAAATAGAACCCCCTATATTTTAGTTTAGATCTGTAATCTCCAAGAACAGCTGATTTCAAAAACATAACACACTTAGGGCCTAAAATTGATAGTTTCGCAGCTACAGGGTAGAACAAATAATTTTATTTAAGATACATTTTTTTAAAAGTAGGCTTATTTGCTGTTATGTAACTATGGTATTTAGATAATGACATTATGTTGTCATTATATTGAATTTTTCTAGTAAGTTTAGTAGAAGTAATAAAATTAATTTTAAAATTTAGTAACTATGCGTTTATCTCCCACACAAAGAATAGAAATTCTTATGATGATTGGATATGGTGGTAGGATTCGTACCCAACAAGAAGTTTGCATTTTGTTCAACGCTAAGTACAGAGAAAGACCAATCACTAGATCAACTGTGAGTAAACTTGAAACAAAATTTCGAGAAAGGGGTTCTGTGGAAGATCTTCCCAGGAAAGGCCGTCCAGCTATTCCGGATGATAAAAAATTAAATGTTTTATTGGCTATAGAAGAAGATCCCCATAACAGCGTTCGCCAGTTTGGCATAAATCATAAGGCGGCTGCTATGGCCGTTCGTAACCTATTAACGGTAGAAAAATGGCACCCGTTTAAAATCCGACTGGTTCATAAGTTGAATAAAGATGATCCAGATCGTAGGATGGAGTTTTGTTTTGTTTTGTTGTTGAAAATATCTTATTTTCGGATGAATCTACTTTTAAATTAAATGGTGAAGTAAACCGGCAAAACTGTAGATATTGGGCACAAGAAAATCTCAGGTGGATGCATGAGCATCATACTCAATATCCTCAAAAAATTAATGTTTGGTCGGGTATAGTGAAAAACAAAATTATTGGGCCATATTTTTTTGACAACAATGTAAATGGGCTAAATTACCTTCAGTTTCTTCAAGACTTTCTTATCCCTACGCTAGTTAACTTATATCCGAGTAGAAATAATCCTGCAATTCTAGACGAAAATTTGTGGTACCAACAAGACGGCGCACCTCCACATTATGCAACAGTAGTGCGCCATTATGTCAATCAAGTTTTTCCGAACAGTTGGATTGGAAGACGTGGGCCTATTGAGTGGCCGCCTAGGTCTCCAGACCTTACACCACTGGACTTCTTCTTGTGGGGTCACCTAAAAATGTTGTTTACAAAATAAGACCTGCCAATATTGCCGATTTAAAAAATCGAATAACAACAGAATGCAGGAATATTTCAGAAGAAACCATAATAAAAGTCCAACAAGAGTTTATTGATCGCTTGGGGTACTGCCAGGCACAAGAAAGAGGACAATTTCAACACTCAATTAAATAGATTATTTCATTTTTTTTATTTTTTTTTTTAAATTAAAAGTACTTTTAAAAAAATATTTTTTTTTACCCTGTAGCTACGAAACCATTAATTTTCGGCCCTAAGTGTGTTATGTTTTTTTAAATCAGCTGTTCTTGGAGATTATAGATATGAACTAAAATATAGGAGTTTCCATTTAAGAAAAATTGTCGATAATGCCATATCTACTACATGAGTTACCCTGTATATTAAATTTATAAGTAAAAATATGCGCAATTAAAAATTAGTATATACGTGTCCAAGGATTTTTACAAAATGTTTTTAGATTATTAAATAATGTATTTATTCCTTACTTTATGTACACACTGTAGAAGTAAGAATAATATGAAAATAAATAAATTGGAATAAATATTAATATTTATAAAAAAAATCTACTATGTACAGGGTTATTCATTATAAATGGACCGCCCCTTTAACTTTGTTATTTTTAAAGATCGAGAGCTGATTTTTTTACCAAATTGTAGGAAATCTTTTGAATTTTTTTATGATTTACAAAAATATTATACAGCGTGTTCCAAAAACGCGTACCAGATCAAACTTATAGTTTTTTAATGAAACACCCTGTATATTATTACAGATTCGGATTCTACTTCAAATTCTGAGCAGATTTTATATAATTACCTAATTACCTAAGTTTAACTGTTTCCGAGCTAGAAACAGTTATAAATCGACTTACAATATTATTTATTTAGTGGTAATTGAATAATTGATTGATCTGCAAAATTAACTTCTCTTAGAGAGAAGAATAAATATCTATATGAAATAGTATATAGGTGTAACAAAAATGAATACCACCAAGTTTTTACTGAAACTATATTATTCTCAAAAGTAATGGTAAAAGATGTTCAACTAAAAACAAATTTAATTTAAAGAAATTATTGAAGTAGATGCTCAACATGTCCTCCATTTTCTTAAATACATCTTCTATAAATTCGTTTTTGTCTCTCTATTGCAGCTAAAATGATTCCTAGATTTCTGCCATTTAATATTTCTATTTCTGTTGTTAGTATTTCCCTAATCCTGTTCACCGACGGTTGTTTTTCATGATTTAATTTTCCTTTTAAAAACCCCGAAAGAAAATTATCTAAAACAGTTAAATCTGGGCTGTTCGCTGGTCATCTGCAGGACCCAAATCTTCCAATTCAAAAATCAATTTTCGTTCAAATACTTCGTAACAGCAACAACATTGTGAGCAGGAGCCCCATCCTGCTGCCAAATCACTTGATTATGATTCCTTAAATCAGGAACTATTTCATGTATTAATTCCAAATATCGGTTTCCATTCATACTACCGTCAAAAAATATTGAACCAATGACTCTATTATTCAAAATACCAGCCCATACGTGAACAGATTGACGACCTGAATGTTTTATTTCCCGAAAAGCTATGATATTTTCAGTCGACCAAAAATGCATATTTTTTCTGTTAAAAATGCAAGAGGTTGAAAATGAAGACTCGTCCGTCCAAATAATTTTATTAAATAATTGTGCATTTTGCTCCAAACGTTCCATCATTTCCAAACAAAAACGTAAACGAGCTGCTTTATTTTCTTCAGACAATTTTTGCGCCAGCAAAATTTTGTAAGGGTGGTATTTATATTTTTGTAGAGTTCTCTGTATCTTAGAATAGGATTTACCTAGTGTTTCAGACACAGGTATAATGGATTTCTCCGGACATTCTAAAATTACAAGGCAAGGGAATTAACATGCAGATACCAATTAAAGGAAAAAATTACCTTCAACTGCAAAAGAATTTCTAACTCTTCATTTTCACTATTTTCGTTCCCAGCTAATGTTCTTTTCTTACGCTTAAATGTAGTTTCAGTACAAACTTTATGGTATATTCGAGGAAAAGTATTTAAACTAGGAATTCTCCTTTCTCCTTCAAATAGTCTTTGATATTCTCGTTTAGCTTGTCTTTTGTTGTATGCGTTTTTAATATATAATTCATATATATCACGTTTTTCTGCCTCAGAAAAGCTTATTCTTTAATTAATTCAACTGACATTAAATAAGTCATGTTTTACTTTGCCAGGGTAAAGCTGGATTTATAAACTCGAAAAATTGGCGAGGTTGAGGTTCAGTTGGTGTTGGAAATAGGAGTTCAATTTAAAGTAAAGGGAACACTCAGTTCTATTTATACACTCGTTCATGTTGTTCATGTAAAGCTCATGTAAGGTTCGAAAACTTCCCGGGTAGTTCGAGATAATCAATTTTTATGCTCGGAATTCGGAATATCTAACCTCACAACTTGACCATAACTTCAACCTCACCAACTTTTCGAGTTTATAAATCCAGCTTAACTGTCAAATTTGTTTTAATTACTGAAATCATAGCTAACTTGGCAAATTGAGCCAAATAAAAATTAATAACCATTCTTTTCTGAAGTCAAGTAACCTAAGGCTATTTAAAGCAGAGGTACCACAATAATTGGCACTCATTCAGATTATTCTTAAAAAGTTAATATAAGAAAATCATAATCATTTTGCTGCATCTCTGACCGTTTTGCGGCAATAATTAGCAAAATTTGGTAAAAAGTAGATTTTTAATTGTTACTAGCTCGGAAACAGTTAAACTTAGGTAAAGGGTATATTATATAAAATCTGCTCAGAATTTGAAGTAGAATCCGATTGTGTAATAATATACAGGGCGTTTCATTAAAAAACCTATAAGTTTGATCTGGTACGCGTTTTTGAAATATCCTGTATTAAATTTTTATAAATCATAAAAAAATTCCAAAAATTTCCTACAATTTGGTAAAAAAATCAGCTCTCTATCTTTAGAAATAACAAAGTTAAGGGGGCGGTCCACTTATAATGAATAACCCTGTACAATACAACAATTTAATTTTTAAATTTTAGTCATCATGTTCCGAGTAGTCCGATGAACTAACGTCGTTAGGGTCCAAATAAATAATAAGGGGCTCTACAGTGTTTTCTAGCATGTTATCGGCTTCCCACATTCTTTCTTCCATTTCAGTCATATGTTCGACGTACTTACTCCATTTTTCACAATCCACTGTCTTTATTCCCTCTTGCAAGAAGTTTCCAACGTCTCTCATTTTAAAAATGGTGTTATGCCTTCCTACAAACCCTTTTACTTGCGCCCACACCAATTTTATGGGGTTTAATTTACAGCGATATGGCGGAAGGCGAAGTACCGTTATATTTCGTTTTGAAATGATTTCGTCGACAACAAATTTTGTACAAAGAGGTTTATTCAACTTTACAATCTCCAGTAGCTCCTTTTCTAGCTTATCTTTATGAAATGGCTTCTTTGTTACAGTAAGATTATGAGTAATGATGTAATTTTTTTTCTTAGAAGACGTTGGTATTTTTTTGACTGGTAGCTGGCAATATCCATGACTATAACAGACCCAGGAGGAATAAGATCTAGCATTTGCTGGAAGTATTCCTCAAATACATCAGCATTCATGTCTTCATGATAGTCTCCAGTCCGTTCTGATTTAAATGCTAGTAAGCCGCCATCGATAAATCCATTTTTGCTACCAATGTGAGTAGTTATTAATCTTTTATCTTTTCCCGAGGGTGCTTTTATTCCAGTGGACCATCCTTCCATAAAGGCTTGCCTCGCGCTTCTTATATGTTTATCCTGCCATATTTTACCAACGGTATACCCTTTATTTAACCCAGTTTCGTCCATATAATAGATATTCCTGTTTTCCTTTCGAAACTGTCTAACTGCCCTCAAATATCCTCGTCGCCAGCAGATGATTTCGTTTTTCTCTATTAAAAGTGATTTTCTGTTTTGAATTTTTTCATAACCAAAATTCATTTCCTTTAATGTTTTCCATATGTGGAATGAAATCATCCTTTTTCCGTCTATTTCAGACATTATTTTGTCCGAGGTAGGTATTTCTTTTTTTAAGTAAAACGAGTGTATGATTCTTCTGCAGTCTTTTCATCCTCATTTATTACAGTTTCTTTTCTTCCTGTACTCCTCTTTGGTGACCTGATGGGGTCGCGTTAATCCTCGTGCAGAAGTCGGTATATTGTTGACTGTCGACTGTCGACTCCAGTCATATTCGAACACATTTGAACTACTTTTGCAACTCCGAATGTTGCATTTTGGTGGCGAAGAGCGTTGAACACATTGGGAATAATAATTTTCTCATTTTTAGAAAGCGCAGTTTTACTAATCCGTTTCTCAGCAACAAATTCAGAAACACTAGCCATTTTCAAGAACGAAGTTTTCCAACAACTGCCGGAAAGTAACTAAATATTTAAAATTTTTGAAACAGTGAGGTAGGTGAACTACCTGTGCCTGACAATAATCATAGGTACAATAATAATAATTGGACTACACCTATGGAATCCGGCGAAGACCACTGGGTTTTATAGTTCAATAATTATTTATTACTATCTCGCATTAAGCAACAGACTATAATGCTCCTCCAAGCAAGATATGTTGTCATTGGCTAGTGGCTAGTCCCACGGTAGATCTTAAAATTACCACTGTGAGCTTTTTGATAATGTAAAGTAATGAGAAATTTATTATTAGGTACCCCTGAACCTCAAATTGCATGGTTCCTAAATGGTTTCTCGGTACTCAACGATTCGGCGATAGAAGCAATAGGGAACAAGATATATTTTAGGCCTATAGAGAAAAGACATGCTGGTAATCTTCAGATATTTGCCAGGAATGACGTTAAGACTGTATATGATAACATAAGTATAAGAGTTATACCGTTAACTAGTAGTATGGATGAAATAGCTACGCCTGTCTATTCTCATCCACGACATAATCATAGGTAAGTGATGTCTTTGGGCTTCAAATATGGGATTTCTAATGTTTCCTAACTTATTTGTGATTTTTTTTAGGAAATCTCCAAATACAAAAAGACCGTCAAAGCACAAATCTCCTAAAATGATCCCTCCTGGCAAGCCCACCATTGCGCGACTAAACGATGAGACTGTGGTAGTTCGGTGGAACGTTCCTAACAATAACGGGTTGCCCATACTTTTCTTCAAGGTGCAATATAAAGAAGTTGGGTCCGCTAATCATAAGGATAATTATGGTGGAAACAAAGGTAAGAGTTTGTCAGTTTTTCGGACCCTTGTGTCTGAAACCTTCCACTTTCTGCACGCTTGTGGGAATTTTTTTTTCCCTGCGAGCGTAAGGAAAATAATGCTCCAATTTGACTGAACCAAGCATACCAACGGTTCTTTTAGGGTCAGGTTGGAATACAGCAAATACGGACATCACACCCAATATTCAGTCATACGACATTTCCGGTCTCAAACCGGAACATATTTACAAATTCAGAGTGGCCGCCGTCTACAGCAATAACGACTCAAAAATGAGTCCAACATCCAAGAAATTCCATTTGAGGAGGTTAGATTTCGACGAAAAGAACCCGCTGCCTATTTGTCTCATCACCCACGTTGAGACCATTAATCATACCGCTATCAAGATATACTGGGAGGTAAGTAAGGTACCAACTTGTTAATGTTAATGTAACTAACCTGATTTTAAAGCAGCTCCTCATTCAATATGCCCTAAATATTGGTCAACTGTATTGTCTCACAAAACACAATAATACTAATACAGAGTGTCCGGTAAGAACTGGCCAATACAGGGTGTTTCCTAACTACGGTACGAAACTTCAGAGCCGTAATTAAGGTCGTTTTAAGAAAAAAAGTTCCCATGAACATTTGTCCGGAGTTGCTTCGTTTCTGAGATACAGGGGCGTTGAAGTTTAAAAAACAAACGGTCATAAATATCCTTAAACCGATTTGGTTCAGTTATTTGAAGTAATAAGGCGCTTATTTAGCCCTAACTAGATTGAAATTATTATGTCCAGTGGCGCCTCAGTAGCACCCACAGCCAATTATTATTGAGAAGAAAAAGTACGCCACTGCCTTTTTTTTAGTTTTTTTTTTATTTGTTCAGATTAAGCAACTACAAATACAACTTTTTGATCTCTTGTGTTTTTTTCATATCTGGCTTCGTTTGCGAGAAAAAAAATAAAAAAAGTTCCCATGAACATATTTTTTTTTTTTTTTTTTTTTTTTTATGATAAGGCACAGCACTACAGGATAAATCCTTTATGGCGCTCTAGGAGCGGTGCGCGTGCGCAGGAAACGATTCACGTTGGTCTTGAATCTTTGGAGACTATACTCGTTGGGGAAGACGATCTCAGGGAGGTCGTTCCAGAGTGATGACGTTCTCCAGATGAAAGAATTTTGAAACAGTGTCGTTCGAGGGACACTAAGCTGAACCACGTACTGGTGGGCTGCAGTGGCTCGTCGTGTATTTCTACCATGCACCGCTCTGGGTGGTATTAAGCGGGCAACCTCAGTTGAACACTTGCCATGAAAATATTTGTAAAATAGACTCAAGTCGCCAACCTGCCTTCGATGTTCAAGGCTTTCCAGGTTGTTTGTCAGACTATGGTCACCGATCAAGCGAATGGCTCTTCTTTGAATGGAATCTAGCAATCTCAGGGTATGTTTAGGAGCAGAGCCCCAAATATGCGAACAGTACTCCAGTGATGGTCGAATTTGGGCTTTATAGAGCATCAAAAGTTGTTGGGGTGTATAGAGGTTCTTTGTTCGGAAAAGTACTCCAAGCTTTTGCGAGGCTGCCCTAGCAATGGCCGCAACGTGGCCATGCCAAGACATATGACTATCCAGATTAACGCCCAATAAATGAATTGATGAAGCCAAGGGAATTGAGTGTCCCGCCATAACTATATCTGGTTCTTCAACATTAACTTTTTTAGAAATAATAGTATAGAATATTAGATAAATAAATAGTATAGAATAATAGATAAATAAATAATAAATAATAATAAATAATAATAAATAATAGATTATATGTCCGGAGTTGCTTCGTTTCTGAGATACAGGGGCGTTGAAGTTTAAAAAACAAACGGTCATAAATATCCTTAAACCGATTTGGTTCAGTTATTTGAAGTAATAAGGCGCTTATTTAGCCCTAACTAGATTGAAATTATTATGTCCAGTGGCGCCTCAGTAGCACCCACAGCCAATTATTATTGAGAAGAAAAAGTACGCCACTGCCTTTTTTTAAGTTTTTTTTTATTTGTTCAGATTAAGCAACTACAAATACAACTTTTTGATCTCTTGTGTTTTTTTCATATCTGGCTTCGTTTGCGAGAAAAAAAATAAAAATTACTTTAACTCATTCTTATTATTCTTGGTTGTTATTTTATGTTGTCCATAGATAGCTTTTAGAATGAGTTAAAGTGATTTTTATTTTTTTTCTCGCAAACGAAGCCAGATATGAAAAAAACAAAAGAGACCAAAAAGTTTTATTTGTAGTTGCTTAATCTGAACAAATAAAAAAACCAAAAAAAGAGGCAGTGGCGTATTTTTTCTCCTCAATAATAATTGACTGTTGTGCCCACTGAGACGCCACTGGACCTAATAATTTCAATCTACTTGGGGCTAAATAAGCGCCTTATTACTTCAAATAACTGAACCAAATTTCAACCAAATCGGTTTAAGGATATTTATGGCCGTTTTTTTTTTGAAACTTTAAAGATAGGGGCATGTAAGCCGTTTTACTCTCTTAAGACGTACCGTTAGAAAGCTAAAAGCTGTCAAAATTCAAAAATGTCATTTTTCAAAAGTCGATATCTCGGAAACTATTAGGTTTAGACTGATAATGCACTTAATAAGAAATAATTGTAGTTTTTTGCAAAATCCAAAAATATTGATATAGGGTGTTCCGTTAAAAAAAAAAAGTAACTTTATTTCTCTACGGCTTTCTGACTCATCCTGTATACTTATCTTTTTTTAATTCTAATAGACTTTACAAAACCATAAAACTTTTGCCTTGAATATTTTTTGTTAGCTGTTTTACTTTAAGAAATAATCGACCGTTTCCATACATACCAACGACCCTGTATAAGTTAACAAATGTTTTCTCACTAGGAGTTTTTCTGTGACGATTAATTCGTCCATATTCTTGACGCGCCAAGTGTTGATTTTGATTACTTTTTATAAAAACAGACACAATATTAACTTTTTTTTTTATCTCAAAATATATCATTCTATCTTCAGAATTTAAGACAACTCTTAAATTAAATGGAAGTTAAATATCTGTCAAAGAAATAGATTCCTTTGTTTTATTATCCAAGGCTACTTTGATAAAAACAAATCAGCAAGGTCGTATAGGCTTCCACCGCTGAGTTAGATTTATACGAAAAAGTCTACTTTTTCGAAAATTAACAAAAATAACCATAATAACCTATATATATTTGAACTCAGGAGAACGATATCTAGCGACTAAAAATTTAAAATACAGGGTGTTTCATTTAAAAAATACCAGGTAACTTGAAAATTTTAAGTTTTTGATACCCTTGTGTTTTTTCTGATAACGAATTCTAAATACTCATTTAAAATACTTCAAAATTGCTAATTTAAACTAATTTGTAAGACCAATATTAACCGAGATATCCATCTAGTAAAATATAAAAGAAAAAGAAAGAAAATTTCATCTGGGTGTTTTGCTGTGAGACTGTCGACCGTTGAACTGGGACATGCCGTGTCCAGATCCGTCTATTTTGCCCTTATAGAGTCAAGACTGAGATATGGCATCTGTTTTTGGGGATTGAGTGGCCAGACCCTGATGAACTCTGTTTTCATTTTGCAGAAACGGGCTATTAGGTATATCTGTGGTGCTGGGAGAATAGATCATTGCAGGCCCCTATTTAGAAGGGAAAAAATTTTGACCTTGTTCAGTCTTTTTATCCTGGAGACTGTATCACTGATTCACAAATACCGGCATAGATTCGCCTCCCACGAAGCTCATTATATCACGCGAAATGCTTCTAGCTTAAAATTGCCCATACCCCATTCTACTTTAGTTAAACGATCTATTATTTATGAAAGCATTAAGATCTATAATCACTTACCTGATAACCTATCAAACATTCCTTCTCTGAGACTATTTAAAAGGAAAGTTAAGAAACTTTTAGTGACTAAGGCGTATTATGACTTAAACGAATTTTACTGTGATAGTTTTTAATTGTTTTGTTTGTATCCTTTTTGCATGTACTGTATCTGACGATAATTTAAGATTGTGTTATTACTTATTACTATTATTTTATTTTTATAGTTGTAAGAACTTAGACTAATACTGGCTTTGTCAACAAATACGCGGTATTTAGACAATAAAGCATATTTTGAATTTGAATTTGAATTTGATAAACAATCACCCTGTACACCTCGCTGTGTCTACGTCATGCGGCTCTGACGTTCGAGTAGTCCTTGTATTCTCGGTCCCTTCACAGCGTTGCCGTGTGAGTTGACGCAAAATAAATTAAATGCGTCGTTTATTTTTATTTAAAGGGTCTTATTGTTTACCACCATTTAACTCAACCTACATTCAAACTAAACATCTTAATTAAATTTATTTCAGTGTCCTTCGTACAACGTCACGATTGACGGTTTCTATATCAGCTACATGACGGCTACCAGAGCGGGCGATGACTACATGAAAAGCACCGTGGAAGGTGAAAATACCAGAAGCTACGTCATCAATTACTTGCAACCGGAGACCATTTATGACATCAAATTGCAGAGCTTCAACTCCAAATTGGCTAGCGAGTTTAGTCCGTTGATGAAGGGTAAAACAGGGGGTAAGTTTTGTTAACCTTGATAAAACACACACAATGTGCCAGAAAAAGTGTCCTGAAAAAACAAATTTTAAAAATTCGAAAACCCTTGGCTAAGAAGTTTTTGAGTCATAAAAATCAAACCTCCAATATGTCACAGAGCCTCATTTAAAATTTGCATTGCAGTAAATCCAGTGAGTTATCCGGCAACAACGGTGCCGACAACTAGCAACACAAAGAACTCAGGACGAGAGTCCAGTGCAACAGATAGCAACATCTACATAATAATCGCTGGAGGGGTGATTGGATTTGCCTTGGTCGTTACGGGGCTGATTTTACTGTTTGTATGTAGGAAATGGCAAAGAAAAAAGCTGTCAGGTGCGTGTAACATAATAATTATCCAGATGAAGTAAGTAAAGAATATTATTTTGATAGATAATCGGGACAAGCCAAGTGTTGATCATCACATTCAGGCTGATAGCAACGATTACGTTGTAGAACCTAAAACTATTCCTAGATCGAATGGCTCTGCTATTCCTGGGGGTAGGATTACAATAACTTCTAATCCCTTGGCAGAAAACGACAATAAGGTAAGGGTTACAGTGATAACGTAACTGTATTGTGTAAGTAAAAAATATTATTAGAATGTTAACTTCTTCTAGTAGTTGCAGCTTTAAAAAGTCTTGCATTTAGCATGCTCGATAGTTTGTTGTGCCTTTAGCTTTTGTTAATTAAGCCATATTAATATATAGAGTGCCTTTAAAAAAAGTAATTAATTAACGTTTTAAGAGCTGTTTCGTACGCGGTTTTCAGAGATATTTGTTGCCATACTCTAGTTGAATTCGTTTAGATTGTCTTGGAAAACAAAAACCATTGAACAGTTGCATTCAAGTAGCGTTTACGGGGTCGTTGGAAAATAAATGTCACAAGTTTAAACATGTTTAGAATACCTTAGAACACAATTAATATTCATGTTTTAGCATTGCTTTTTGTTTCATAATCATTTTTGTTTTCCGAGGCTGATGATGATGAAAATGTGGGCACAATTATAAGTTGAAAATTGGTTTAGTTAAAAAAAATACTTTTTGACAGCTTGACCAAATTTCATTATACACAAAAGTTAGAGTCGCTACTACCCTACTTTTCCCTAAAATATTTCTCCTTCGAATTCATAAATGAAAACGTGGGCACGATTATAAGTCGAAAATTGGTTTAATTAAAAAATACATGAGCACGATGAAACTGGTTGCATTTACACACCTAGACGTTATTTTAATGCGTCACTATTATGTGGTTTTTGTTTTCCAAGGCGTATTAAACTAGAATTAAAACAGCTTTTCAAAATTTGATCGCTCATATCTTAAAAAATGGTTTGAACTAATCTAGAAAACTTATGTATTTCTGGAATCAAAAAGGAAAGATCTTTCATAAAAAAAATCAACCTAACTTGGTAATTTTTCCCCTTTCAGATCGTCCTTTTGTTTATTTTTTATTAATTTTCTGGGGGTTCAGATAAATTCTGTAGATATGGCATAAAATCTCTTAAAATCCGGTACACTCACCGACATAAAATTCGATCCATGCGAAATTTGGATCAGATTTAATTTGTGGTAACTTTTTTTCAACAAGTCCGTTAACTTTGTACACTGTGCGGTGCAATCTTGCAGTATTAACTGTATAGTAAAGTTTACATTATATCGTTGACCTTTACTGCAATTTATCAACTACCTGATTAAACCCCGATTATAGGTCACAACATCTTCAAACCGCAATAAATGGGTGCAGGGTCGGCTTGAAAATATATCCATATTGATTTATTTTTATTTTCAAATAAAGAGACATTTTAAACAAATGAAAGTGAAATCGATTATTATAACAATAATGTTTTGAGAGATAATAAGTACCATAAAGATTAATGAAATACGGAAATACAGATGTATTTGTTTCAATAAATATTAAGTTTTTACAGTTGTCAACAAAGTACAGGGTGTCCAGTTTTCGTATGTTTTATGGGTTATCTGCGTTATTAGTAAAGATAGAAGGTTGCGGTTTTCGCGGCACTGTGTTACTTTTTTGAGAAACAAACGATGCCATCAACAGAATTTTCATAGCCCCCTTAGTTTTTAGATACGGGGTGATTTTGAAAATTTTGCATTTTACAAACCGTATCTCGGTTACGCTGCAACTTATCAAAAAGGTAAAAATGGACTTATTAGTTGTTTTCACGTAGAATCCAGTGGCTTAGTCAGATTTTTTCTATGTTTAATTGTTATCGAGAAAAAGAGCAAACTTGCATTTTTTTAAATGGGACGCCCTATATATGATTCAGTTTATCACAAGCTTTTCAAAAATATATAATACTTTATAGCTGTTTTCAATGTGAAGCTTAAGAATTATACAATAATCAATTTTGGCAACTTAATTCTACTTAACTTTAAATGTAGTTCTGTTACTATCACTATCTTCATCTAAACTTATTATCAAAAGGGTGGAACATTAGTACTCATACACATATTTTCCACCTTAATTACATGTTGTATACAGTTTTTCCAACTGTCTGCAAAAATGTTACTATGTTTTTTATTAATTCTACTACAGATGTGTTTAATGTGTGGGAAGTAATATTCCTTCTAATATTTGATTTTACTTGGGTGCCATATTAGTTCGATTGAATGAAATAGACAATAGTAGGGGAGAAAACGCAACATTGTATGTCCTTTTTCTGTTGCAAGCTTATCACACACGTATTCTTTATTAATTTTAAAAGTCTGTAATACTGCTAAAAAATCCCGTTCTTTGTAAGTTTCTTCAAAATATATATTACTATTTATCATAAAATTTTGGATATTTCTGCTTTTGTACTGTTAGAACAAGGAAACATTTGTACTTGACGACTAGCATTGTCCATTACAATACCGCTATTCTTGGGTATATTTTTAAGCAGTCGATGTGGAAATCATTCTTCAAAAAGTTGCGTGTCAGTGACTTGATAATTTAGAGATAAATCTGCTATGATTTTAGCTGAAAACAACAGACAGTTCGGAACAAATCCATTTTGTGAAGCTGCGTGTATTATTGTTATTCTTTTGCCTTTGTTTAAAGGAGCCTTGGTTAAATCATTTAATCTTTTTCTTGCAGTGTCATGTGTATCGAACCATGTTTCGTCAAGGTAGATAACGGGTCGATTGTCTGCTCTATATTGTTTAATAGCCGCTAAATATTTATGACGCCATTCCTGTAAGCGTTGAGATTCCATTAAGGTTTGTCTTTGTGTCTTGTAAGATATTTAAAACTCATTTTTTTTTTAATGAAACATCCTGTATATTTTAATCTAAAAAGATAGCATTTTAAATTCTCCTCTCAAATATATAACACACCATTGATGATATTGGTTTCCTAGGCGATTTATTTAAACTTTATTACTTTAAACCACAGTAGGCCATGAGACAAAAGCTAATATCCGAGAAAAAACTATGTTAACATTCTAGTTGTTATTAACATTTAACGTCAATTTTATTTTTACATATTCGTTTGTGAAAATGACATCAACATTTTGAAAAATTTGATATGATATCAGTTTATATCGAAAGTGGAAAAAAACAAAGAAATGGCGCAAAATTTATATTTTGTTCGCTATCCGGAAAGAGGGCAACCATTTAAGGACATATTCCGACGACTGGAACATAATTTAAAAACATACGGCTCTTTTACGATGCCGAGATCAAAAACTTATAATAAAGAAAACGAGGAAAATGAAGAAATAAGCGTGTTAGGATTTGTCGAGGCCAATAATCAGGTAATATATCCTGTGATAGCTTTGAATAGTAGTAGCTCAACTTTTATAGAAGTGAAAACTTCTTTAGGCGCGTTTAGCACTTTTAGTGGGTATTGACTGAGACTGAGCCGTCAGATTCGGCTATGCAACGCTCATGATGCAGTCGGGAAAAAAAGCAAGATACTATAATATGACCAAATGTATAGCGTATTTGCTTTTTATGGATCGATTCTTTTATCGTTTTGAATTTGAGAGTTGCGGATGTTAGATTGTGAAGGGTTAATAGAGAATCTCGTCTTGGTGAGGTTTTCACTTCTGTCTTGTGGTCTTAAGCACACATCCTAATTTTATTCTCTAAAATCACTTTATAATTTTAGGAACAAAAATCTACGTCCGTCAGAAACGTAGAAACTGAAACTGGAATTACAAAATCTAAGGCGCAAAGAATTTTGACGTCCAATAAATATTTTCCCTATGTTGTTAAAATTACCCAATATTTGCATCCTCATGTGAGACGATTGGCATTTTGTCGCTGGTTTTTAAATAAATCTAATGAGGATCGTTCTTTTCACCAAAAGATAATTTGGTCAGATGAATGTCGAATTACAAGTTGCTGTATTCATAACCGACATAATGAAAGACATTGGAACTCCACAAATCCCCACATGGTACGACCTGTTCGCCAACGAGGTCGATTTGGGGTAAATATAAGTTGTTTTTTTGTTTCAAAACAAACTGATGTATCGGTTTTTTGAAGAAAATTTAAATGCAGATAGATATCTGGACATACTCCAATCAAACCTTTTCGATATCCTTGATGATGTTCCTTTAAATGAAGTACTAGAGATTTACTTTCAACTAGATGACGCCCCTACCCAAAACGCTCTTCGAATAAGAGAGTATTTAAATACTCACCGTTGGATAAGAACACATGGATCTATAAGGTGGCCACCACGATCTCCGGATCTAACACCTCCAGATTTTTTCTTTGGGGAGTGTTGGAAAATAAAATTTATAAAGAGTGCATTGAAAACAACGGAGGAGCTTTCGAACAATTGCGATGATTCCCGTTATTTTTTTACCTTAATCTGAATCTTTTATTTCGTTTCAAAGTAATAAAGTTTAAATAAATCGCCTAGGAACCCAATATCATCCATGGTGTGTTGTATATTTGAAAAGAGAATTTAAAATGCTATCTTTTTAGATTAAAATATACAGAGTGTTCTAATTAAAAAAATTAGGTTAGGTCCGATAACTTTTTCACCTGACCCCGTATAGTTATTCTGAAAACGGCATATTATTCAATAATTATTATAAAGAAACTGTTGTATAAAACATTTTTCTGTATCTCTTTTAACTAAGAAAATATAGGGTAATTTTGAAATTGTATCTCTTAAGCGAGCAAAATTCTCAAATTTTGATTTTATCATTTTAAGTTTGACCCAAAAAAAACACATGACACCTATATTACTTTTTTGATAGCACTAACAATTACGGAGATACCCTATAAAAGTGTCGAAAATGGGACACCCTGTACAATAAAAAAGACATGTTAATCGAACCACGGAAAAAAGTTATAAGGCATTAAATGTAGAGTAAAATTTTCTTGTTGTTGTTGCTCAGTTTATAGTTATATGTGCAATAAGTTTGCCTTGAACTTGAAAAATATCCTGTTTGTAGCTTAAACCAGGTAGACGTCCTTAGACATTTACCTGGTATAGACTATAGTCTTTGACTAGAGCGAGTTTATTAATACTAACAACTAATTAATTCATGCCATTTTGCGCTTAGCATAATAATCCCCGCATTAGGATTGTCAACTGCAGTATATTGTAATAATTGTCCAGTGAATTTTTAAAATTATACCGTCAGATATTTTCTTTTAATGACAATTGTTTAGTTTTATATTTATTTATTATAGAGGTTGTCACAGCCCCAGCGCAAAACTATTTACCTCATTTAACTGGAAAACAGTTTTTGTATAAGAATAGCAAAAATGCGTAAACATACACTATTAGACAAAAGTAGAGCAACAAAGTGCTTTTATTTCTTTGAATTTAAAAAATTAATTATATGATTGTGGTCCCTAGCTAATTTTAATGAAATATTATCCCCACAATATTAGTAACATTTCACAATATTTTGGTACACTTTAAACGAAATGAAGGTAGAGAAATATTTATAACTATAAAAATCGACGAAATAAAGTGCGACAAAAGTAAAGCAACAAACTGTGTCAACAGTATTTTATTTTACATATTACGATAAAAAAAACATTAAACACATTTAATAATTACAATAGCTAGAAATATTATGTTAATAGTTAATAGAATATCCATTATTTTTTATTACTTGCCGACAACGTCGCGGCATTGAGGCAATCAATTTTGAACAGTATTTTCGGGAAGGTTTGTCCAAACTTCATTGATTTTATTTAGCAATGATTGTTTATTTGGAAATAATTGTGTACGAATTCTACGTTCAACTTCTTCCCATATATTTTCAATGGGGTTAAGGTCTGGGGATTGTGCCGGCCACTGCAAAACCCGAACGTTATTTTCTTGAAACCACTCTTGAATAATTGGTGAAGAAAAATTTTTGGATCGTTATCTTGTTGGAAAATACAACGCAACGGCATTTCCCACTCTGCATAAGGCAACATTACATTTTGCATTATATCTCTATAGACAAATCGATCCGTGGTATCATTAATGAAGTTTAAAGGACCCACCCTATTTCATGAGAAACAACCCCATAGAAAAACACTGCCTTTGCCATGTTTAACTGTGGGTGTTACTTATTTGGGATTAAACCTTGTGTTGATTGGCCGTCTTACACGGTTCATTCCATCAGAATTGAAAATGTTATAACGCGTTTCATCGCTAAATAAAACTTTTCCACTCGTCTACTGTCCAATGTAAATGTCGACGTGCAAATTCAAGCCTAGCCACTCTATTTCTTGCCGAAATAAGGGACTTTAGCCGGGCGTCTACTAAATAATTTTGCGTCTACAAACCTTCTTTGAACTGTCCGTGGATTAACCATAATTTCGGGAATTTCAGCAATAATTCTAGGTGCAGACATCCAAGGATCGTTTTGAGAAATTCTTTTAATGCGTCTGTCTGTCCAAATTGTTGTTTTTCTCGGCCTTCCCGATTTCGGTAGATTCTCTAAATGTCCCCTTTGAATGTAACTTGAAATTATCTTGGATACGCTGTATCTTGGTAAAACAAACCGTCTTGAAATTGTGGCTTGTATTGTACCTTCCAAGTATGCATTCACTACTCTCTGCTTTAATTCTTTTGAAATTGGAATACCTCTTGGCATGATTAATCCAGCACAGAAATATTAATTAAACATAAAATAAACTCTGCAAAAATATTTTAACCTTTACTCTCACCAAAACCTTTCTTTTTTAGGAAAATATTAAAATGTTGCTTTACTTTTGACGCATTACAATACTGTATTTGAAAGTTTACGTCAATATCAGTTTATTTGTTTTGATTGTTGAAAAAAGCTGTTGCTGCCGATAACAGCAGCCTACTTTGATATTTAAGACACGATGTATTTTAATACGATATCATGCATTTAATATTATAAAATCGAGGTTTCTTTCATTTCTCGAAAGTGTCGCTCTACTTTTGTCCGATAGTGTAGGTACTAGCATATTTTGCATTAAAAGTTGTTTTCACCCCTTCAACCCCAGGGTGGTCCCTTAAATTTCCTTATATTGTATTTCCTCTTGCCTGACAGTAAATAACCCTCATTATAAATACAAAATACAAATTTTGGCTTACAGTGTGAACATATTATTTTTAAGAAAGAGAACCAGTAGCTTTTCTGTATTAACTGTATAATCTTCTAAATGTAATGCAGAGCGCTTTCGGCCTTAGGCCATCATCAGTGCTTCTCTGTCAGGAAAGAGGAACAGTTCATTGATAAAGATTTTTCAAGTGGGACATGAACACCACAATGTAAAGAACTCATCACACAAAAACATTCAGTTTGCATAAAATTGTAAAAAACGAACCTAGGGAAGGAACTACTTTTTAAAAACTTTATCTATTAATTATCATTTTTCTTCTTTCTTTTCATTTTTGTGTTACATGTGGAAACGTGCTTACAAATCCATATCCATCCACGTGTAACACAAAAATGAAAAGAGATAATAAAAATGATAATTAATAGATAAAGTTCAAACAACAACTTCTCGAACTTCGCTACCGACTTTATCAATACCATATTTTGATCTGTCGAATATCTAACTTCTAACATAACTTCAACCTTGCCAGCTTCTCAAGTTTATAAATCCAGCTTAATACTTTTTACAAATTACATTTACCAATTAATTGTTCTGTGCAAAAATATAATGTAAAGAAATAATTTCTCGTAGAAGAACCACAAATTCGTTCTCTTCTCGTTCAGATTTGTTTATTATAGAAAGGGTTTACAGGTTACCAGAAAGAATATACAGAGTGGCAAAAAGTCTCGCATAATGTCTGTAACTTTTGAATTATATTATACGAAAAAGTGACCTTTATGAAAGTTGTTCAGTAAATTATTCCCCGCATTTCTACCTGCATGAATTTTTTTCTGTCATTTCTGGTTTGGTTGCCATAGAGACTAACTTTCACCCTGCATATGATTGCATATTTGGATTCTACTGGAAAAAACCTGAATTTTTTGTATTTCAAATTTTCACCTGTCTGCAAGCGTTTCCGAGATAATGACAGTTCAAAAATGAAAAACTTCCTAATTATAATTATTCCTACCTAATACCCACCAGTTGAGTCGAGGTGTTTTCATGACAGCGACCTAAGAGGTGTCAATTTTGAGTTCTTGTTTAATTTAAGATCGCAAGATCAGGTTTGTCAACTTTTCAACGAATCATATCCAAATATGCCGCCAATAAATCAGTCAACGGTGTGTCGAGTGGTAAAGAAATTTCGAGAAACAGGCAGTGTTTGGAAACTGCTAGATCAGGTCGACCTAAAACAGCAACCGGGGGAGACAAAGCTTTGTATATCATGCTCTCAATACATGAAGATCTAAGACAATCATTCAGGCCAATGGCAATGAATTTTAATGTGTCTCATTAGTCAGTGAAAAATTTGTTTAAGCAGGAGAAGTTGCATCCCTACAAGATAAAGTTGGTGCACGAGTTAAATGAGGAGGACGATTTTGATAAAAGAGCTAAATTTTGTGAGCTGATGGTGGAAAGATGCAATAACGATAATAGCTTCGCAACAAATATCATTTTCTCGGATGAAGCTACTTTCCATTTAAATGGCATTGTTAATAGACACAATTATCGTTATTGGTCTGCTGATAATACTCACTGGTTCCAGGAAGATAATACTCAGAGGACCGAAAAAGTTAATGTTTGGGCGGGCACAGTTGGTAGACATATTGTGGGACCTTTTTTCATAGATGGTTATTTGAATGGTGAAAAATATCTGGACCTCCTCAGGAATTACATAATTCCTTCTTGCAGAATGGTTTTACCAAGTGTAAATAATGGCATAAACGAACAGGTATGGTTCCAGCAAGATGGAGCACCTCCGCATTATGCGGCTTATGTTAGACAATACATAAGCGAACAATTTTCAGGATAGGGAGAAGAGGTGATATTGACTGGCCAGCGCGATCCCCGGACTTAACACCGCTCGACTTCTTTTTGTGGGGACACTTAAAGAACAAAGTCTACGTTAACGTTAACCGTCCAAATGACTTAGAATCTTTAAAAGTCAGAATAAGTGCTGAAATTCGGGCCATTCCAGAGGACTTCCTTTTAAACGTTGTAGACGGAATCAGGGATCGACTGTCGCTCTGCTTAGCAGAAAATGGTGGTCATTTTGAACACCTTATCCACTGAAAAGGTTTCACTTGTTTATTATTCCGATGTTAAGTTGTTCAATTTTCTAGGCTATTTATTTTGTTATTATAAAGTTTGTTACAATTTTAAATAAATACAAATTTTAAATACAAAAAAGTTTTCCCAGTAGAATCCAAATATGCTATCAAATGCAGGAGGGTGTTCGATTTAAAAAAAGTAAGTAACCAAACCAGAAATGACGGAAAAAATTCATGCGGGTAGAAATGTGGGGAATAATTTACTGAGCAACTTTCATAAAGGTCTATTTTTCGTATACGAGGTAATTCAAAAGTTACAGGCATTATGCGCGACTTTTTTGCCACTCTGTATTATATTCCTCGCATTAAAAACTGCATGTATGCTAGAGAAACAATTTGCAATTTTAATAATATTCATCCAGGGATCCAGGATGATTATTAACTCATAAATCAAATTTTATTGATTGAAAATTGCTACGCCACTGTGTTTTTTAAAAATTTCTTAATGAACAGGTTAATAAAAACCTGGTTTATTTTACTTAAAAGAAATCTTTGTTATTGCTGCAATTAACGAAAATAAGGAATTATCCTTCTCGCCCAGTAAAATAAGACTCTGAACTTGTTAGGTAAATATCTATTATCAATTTTTGGATTTTTCAGAGTAACAAGATGTTTTAAAGCTATTTGAGGTTGATAGTTTTCGCTGGGAGACCCTGTATAAGTATAATAATAATAAAATACACGTCAAGAAATATGTGCCATGAATCATTTTGATTGTTCTAATTATATGAAATATGATCGATGTGTAATAGTTCCTCAAATATCTAAACTTTAGCATTGCCATAGGATGAACAAATCCAGTTGTAGTTCTTCAAAAAAAAACACAATACCTATGTATGAAAGCCTTAATGAACAAAAATCCTAAGACAGTTGGCAAGCCTTTCCTGCATTTTCAAGCAATACTAAAACTAGGTTAATTCGTCTCTATTCCAGAAATTTCTAGCTCGGATTTTTTCCAGAATCCGACTGTAATCGAAATGCGAAATCTAGCCAATAACAACGTTCGGCAGCAGCCGGACTCCTTGACTACATCCTCTCAAGCCGAAGGACATTCCAAAGGGGCCAAGGACAAGAATAGACATAGAAAAAATATTAGGGGTAGCGGGGACGATGGGTCGACGGGCAGTAACTATGTCTAACCTTGCGTTTTGATTGGTGACGGGGATTCCTGATATTTAAGAAGAATTGTGATTTAAATTTAAAAATAATTGACATAAGGCACCAAACAATTAGGCGACAAGAAAACACTCTTCTCTAGACGTATTTCATCAATTTTGAAAATGGTGTATTCAATTTTCGACGTGAAGAATACCACTGTCTTTTCAGAGAATTACTGAAAAAAAATTGATTATCAATTTATTAATGAACAAATTAATACTCTTTCAGATATTTTAGGGGACCGAGCCCCTATGCTACCCTCTCTAGCTCTGACTTTGTATGTGTTTTCCGTTTGAACATGTACAGAGTGTTTGCAAAAAGATTTTAATTCGTTGTAATGTTTGTTTTAACATTGTAAATATAAACTTTGTATATACACGTTGTAGATTAAAAAAATGTATATCGGGACAAACAGGGTTGGTAAAAAATCGAAAATAAGTGCCTTATAGCTTTAAAAGCAAGTTAGTTTGAATACAGTTTTTTACCAGCCTTAGTTTTAGTTTGTAAGTTAATTTATTCTTTTAGAAGGACTCTTAGAAGCACAATAAAATGACTAATTAAGGTGAGCACTTTTAAATACAATGATTGTGCCAATATAACGACGCAAAATGTTCCTATCAACACTATGATATTTCAGAGCAAAGTAGTGAAAAATAAAATCTAGTTCTTACAAGCAATGTAACGGATTTATACACGTTCGATTTTAATAAAATTTTGTACACAGAGCATCGAGAAATAAGAGACACAAATATTTTGTGAGCTGCGGATAAACAATTTAAGTGATTAAAAACAACGCCCAAAGAAAGGAACTCCTCAAAAACACATATGAAACAAAGCCTATAATATTTAACTCAAAGAGGAACATATGAGAAATGTTCCGCATGGCGACATCTCCCGATCCACTCAACCAGACCAGCGAGGCTTTGAAAAGATCAAACGTTAGAATGGAACCCGCAATTGCGGGTATCTATCTACGTGGGGTGGCGCCGAAAGCCAATTTATGCGAACCGAAAATGCGATATTAAAGAGGTTTAAAGAAGTTTGTCCCCCAGGCCCAATCCTTTCGCCGTATAACGGCTCATCAGCAAGGCTTAGTGCCTGATGAAAAAGAAACAGACCTCACAGTACATTTCAACACGTAATATAAAGGAGCATAATATGCGAAATGTTGCACGTGGCGACTCGAAAAGGTTTGGTGCGGCATTCCCACTCGGGGGGAGAGGGATAATTTTTCAACCCCTACCCAGACCGTTATTTTTGATGTGAATACTACATGAAACAACAAAGTCACGAGTTTTTGGACTTTTTTTCACGTTTAGAGAGAAAATGTTTTTTATGGTTAAGTACTGACAGTTTTCTTACACCATTGGAGGGATTTTTAGCAAACTCATCCAGAATTTCCCCCTCTAACTGAGGGTTTCTTGCTCTTTTTGGAGGCCCTTCTCCACCACGATGCGGCAAAAACTTCCTAAAATGGATTAGCAAAAGATTAGCTACTTTTAGTATTTTTTTTCATTTCACTTGACTTTTTCTCTTAAACTATGATCAACCCTTTCAAAAGTTCTTTGGTGCGGTAATTCACTTTAGGAATAATCCTCCATTACTTAAAGTGTAGCACATTGTTAACAAAATAAAAATGACTGGTGATTTATTGTAGTATTCTGATTTATTATTTTAATAACGTGTTATACAAGAAATTTATTTTCTTTGAAAACGGCTAATTTTATCGAAACAAACTAATCTTTTTTAAAGGGGAATGACCAGAGTATTTAAAAATTCAGTTTTCAGCTCTGTAAGATGACAATTGTCAAATTTTGGCCCAACATGTGTGGCGGCAAGTCCGTTCCTGACTTCTCTGACTATAGAGATTATTTAAAAAGACCAAAACCCCAATTAAACGTGCAACAATGAGCGCTACAGGGTATTCTTTGTTTTCATACAAATTAAAAGCATGAATAAATTAAAGGGAATATCCAGTTGACGCCCTTCAAAGAGAGTAAAATAATAAATCACATAAGTCTTAGTGTTCTATCTTTTACCAGGTAATAAACTCCTGGACAAAATTAACGCAACATCATAAATTTTACACTTATTTGACGCCATTTTTTTTTCTGAACCTATAATCCGATTTGAATGATTTTTTTTTTGAATTGTAGGTTGGTTCCTTAGCAATGTCATAGTTTTCGCTATTTGTGATAAAAAGTGGGTTTTCATATTATACCGGGTGTAATAAAAATGTTATGTTTTTTTCCGAAAATTTAAAACACCCTGTGGAGAATACTAGCAACAGTAACACATAGCAGTTACAATTACACTGTAGGTCCATCTTTTCCTAATATTCTCTTTTTTGGTTTATTCAATTTTCTCTGTTATTAGAGGAGATATACCGTTTTATAGCTCAACATGTTTTTAAAACCTTTATTATTCCATACGTTCATTGTTAACTGTTTTGCAAGCAGGCCGTGGACCTCCTGTGACGTTTCAAAGAATATGTCAACAAAATGTTGTGTTTTAAAGTTACAAAGGTGAAATAAAGTTTGCCCCACTGACAAAAATCTGTTCGAAAACTGCTTATTTATCATTTCTTTAGTGTACCCAGTTGCGATTGCCTGCATACGAGTATTTCAAATTGAAAAATGAATCGACCAAAAAATTTGTCGGTAGAAGAAGCAGTAAGAGCATTAACTTTGGTGGATGAGGGCTATTCAATGTGTCATGTTGCTAATGTGATCGGAAGACATCGTTCCACTATAAGTCGTCTGGTTGAACGATTTAACGAGACAGGATCTTACTCTCGAAGGCCAGGGCAAGGGCGAAAACGATGTACCGATCCAAGAGATGAACGTTTTCTTAGGCAAACTGCTCTAAGAAGTAGAAGGGTCACTAGTACTGTGTTAAAAAGTGAACTTAGGACGGCTCGTCATCATGTAATATCGTCTCGAACAGTCAGAAGACGTTTAAATGAAGCTGGTCTAAGCAATAGAAGACCGGCAAAGAACCATTACTCACCAGACAGCACAGAGTTAACAGATTGCGTTTTGCCAGGAACCATCAACATTGGACTGTTAATGATTGGAAGAAGGTTTTATTTTCTGGTGAAACAAGAGTTAGTCTCAGTTCTCCTGATGGGCGCGAACGTGTTTGGCGAAGGGCTGGAGAGAGATTTGCAAGTTGCAATATCTCTCCAAAAATCCCGTTTGGTGGAGGCTCTGTTATGTTTTGAGGGGGAATTTGTTTCAACGGGCGCACAGAACTAGTCCCTATACGTGTAAGATCAATGGATGCGAATTTTTATTTAGAAAACATTGTAATTGAACATGTAATGCCTTTTGTTCCTTTTTTGGAACCGAATAGTGTATTTATGCAGGATAATGCTCGTCCCCACGTGGCTAGGCAAGTCATAGACTACTTAAACCGTGTAGCTATTCCGTTAATGGAATGGCCACCTCTTAGTCCCGATTTAAATCCCATAGAGCATCTATGGGATGCTCTTAAGAGAAATGCTCGAAGCCGTAATCCCGCACCGGTTAACCACAATCAATTGGTGGATGCAGTAATTGAAGAATGGGAGGATATGCACCAGGATACAATTAAAAATTTAATTTCCAGTATGCCGAGGCGTATGAATGCTGTGATTCGAAGTAGAGGTGGACATACACGATATTAATGTCACATTTAAATGACCAATTTTATGTTTTCGATGATTTTTTTTTTCGTGTTTTCGTTTCCAAAAAAAAAGTTTGTATTTCATACATGTAATTTCAATTACAATTTTACAGTTTACAATTCAATTCATTTGTTATTAAGTTATCGTTATTAAATAAAGTTACTCGTTAATTTTATTTTTATTTATCAAAGCAAACAAAATATAAATAAAGGTTTTAAGAACATGTTGAGCTATAAAACGGTATATCTCCTCTAATAACAGAGAAAATTGAATAAACCAAAAAAGAGAATATTAGGAAAAGATGGACCTACAGTGTAATTGTAACTGCTATGTGTTACTGTTGCTAGTATACTCCACAGGGTGTTTTAAATTTTCGGAAAAAAACATAACATTTTTATTACACCCGGTATAATATGAAAACCCATTTTTTATCACAAATAGCGAAAACTATGATATTGCTAAGGAACCAACCTACAATTTAAAAAAAAAATCATTCAAATCGGATTATAGGTTCAGAAAAAAAATGGCGTCAAATAAGTGTAAAATTTATGATGTTGCGTTAATTTTGTCCAGGAGTTTATGAGGGTGTATTTTGTATCCTTTTATAAACTGATTGAATATCTCTGGTGAATGCTGGTGGGATATTGGGTCAGATCCGGAATGTATTATTTCAAAAAAGTTAAAAATTAAAAATGAAACCAGTATTATTGAAATTATGTTTTATTTTACATATAATTTATAATGAGCTAATTTATTAATAATCGTAATATTTTATATTTTTGGTTTTTATAGTTTTTATGTTCAGTGGCGGCTTTAGGATTTGGTCTTTGGGGTGTCTCTTTTAAATTTAAATCCCAAATGCTTTAACAAATGACCTAATGTGGAGTTGCTTAGGTCAATAATTTGTTTGGCATGCAATTCCTCTTTTAGCTTTTGCCGTGTGACATACTTATGCGTGGCAATCATATTGTAAACTACGTTCCTTATTTGAGTTTTCCTTGCCTCAGTTAAATCCCTTGATTTGGGGCACGCTTTTCTCTATCAGCCTAAAAAGAAAATTGAATATTATGACTACATGTTCTTTTATTACTTTATAATTGAATATAAATACTTATAATAAATTACAATCCTTTATATATTATATGATATAAAAATCGCATAATTTCTTAGTCCATAAACGTCTAATACGGCATCCACTGTGGGACACCCTGTATTCATATGTGAATAAATTTCAAACCACTTACCCTGGGAGAGGTTCCTGTTGTATATTCCTTTCGGATCCTGGCTACAGTTTTCTCACTAATCTTACAGGCTGCTGAAGTGTATTTCACAGCTGAAAATGGCTGAAGGCTATATTTTTTTTTTCATTTTAACAATACTCCAAAACGTTTAAAATTATTTTCCGTGTCTCAGCGATAAATGTTTTGCACCAAATATTCTACTTACCGGACACCCTGTATATTCACCTCTCATCTCGTGCTTCAAGTAGGAATGTGGCGATTTGGTCTGCAGTTAATACTTTGGAGCTTTTCGGTGTGGAACCAACACTGTCGTTTGGAAAAAGGAAGTAGTTTTTTGTAAATTACTAACATTCACATTTTCTTTTACTGCCGGACAACTATTTAACATTGAAAATCGACTTCATAAAGTTAAAGTTTTCGTGGGTTTGGCTTTTTCGGACGAATAAGCGAGAAAAAATCGTCATTTATTAATTTTTTTTTGCTGACGTCACTATAATATAAGGAACTCGTTTTCGTATCTTTCACATGGCTTCCTGTGCAGTAATTTTGCCGCTTCAAGTGATATCCTTCTTCTGGAGAAATCATTAAAAAAATATTTCGACTAAAAATAATAGTAATGCGTTGCTAAGGAAACTAAACAATCGTCTTGTGACGGAACTTTGGATGGATCATCCCCAGGCCCACCACGACACATAAAAGCGCACGAATCCATTCAGCCCTGTGTCGTTGATCAAAAATTGACTGAAATTCGCTTGGAACTAACAGTAGTGTTCCTTTTAATATTTTTGCTTGTAAAAGAGAGCTACGTTACGAAATTAAATGAAAATAATTGTCACTAGTAACAAAATAGGCTCCTTTTACTCATGGTAGTGCGTTCTAAAATATATGCGTCTTCTCTTTGCTCTACCTGTGTACAAAATTTCAATGAAATCGGAGGTGTAACATTGCTTGTTAGATCTATTATAGCGCTTTTAAAAATATCTGAAATGGAACTGAACTTATAATATAGTTATATAGATAGCTACCTATTGAAGTATTTTTAAATTAGAGCAGCTAAAATTGTTTTTGGAATAGTAAGAACAAAAAAAACTGTGATATTTTTAAGCATATGTAAACGGAAGTGTTAGACAAGATTATATAATTTTTAATTGTATGCAAATGTTTTACTTTTTGACTTATTTTAATCAAAAATAGGAATGAAATAGTTGAAACCATTACCTTGCCATTATTTATAAGGAATCTTTGGGCAAATAATTATTCTCAACAAATGTCTAATTACTCCAGGAACATTAGCAGGATTGTATTGTAAAGTCAGAACATTAGATTTGAGATTTTTGAGTCCAATTTTTCGCCAATAACTCGTTTTTTTTTTTTTATTTCATGACGAAAAGTGAAGAGATTAGTATTGTTGGGAATGAAATTCTCTATCGATATTTTGTATTATTTGTCGAGTTATTGCTCAATTCAACCATTTTCCAAGGAGTTGAGGCTGCTCTGGTTTGATCGTTTTTTGAAAAGATAGAAAACGACCAAACCAAAACCTACTTTGACCTTTTTATTCTCAACAATATCTTTTCATTTTCGTCGTGAGATCAAATAGAGCTGAGATATTCGCGAAAAACTGGTCTCACCCTTAAACACAAGATTGTGCCGTTGCCACAAGGGGTTGGTTTCAATTTTTTTTTTTAATTTACGCTATTCTCTGAACCCCCAACTGCCTTTTAAAATGTATGCAACCCGATACTAATCTAAGGTTCCTGAAGTAAATATGGATCAATGTTGCCAATTTGGTCTGACTTATTTCATTGTCAATTGATCAAATTGTTTCTTTGCAATAGCTACTAAACTGTTTAGCTTTAAGATAGTAAATCTGGCAATACTATAATAATTACATATAAGGAATATCTGGATAGACTGAAATAAAACTTTCGAAATTTTAATTGTATAATATTTACAATATATTAGCGATATTGGCTATTTTTAACAGCATCCCATAGTTTTATAATCAATATGTTTGGTTTTTGATTTTTTATACATCCTACAATAAACTAGTTTAAAAGCGTACTTGTATTTATTGTAAATACGTATAAGGTGTAAAACAACGTTCAGTAATAACACCATATTGTGGTCCTATAAATGAACGTCCTAATTATAAAAAATATATATTCTTAGGCAATGTTTAGGGATTTTGGGAAATTACCAGTAATTTATGGATATGGAACCACAAAACACAGGTATATGGGAGCTCTCCAAGACAATAGTACATACCGCCCAAGTAACATTTTAAGTTTTATCACAATCTACAAGAGGTTATTCAGTCTATATAATAAGACTGATCGTAAAACTGTTTATACTAGATAACCTCTTCAAAGCCCCAATAAACCCGGCATAAAACAAAAAGGACTTTTTGTAAAGGTTATAAATATCTTTCTTACACCTGTCGATAAAACCAACAATAGTTTTGAACCCAAATCTGCAAGATGTTTTTAAGTCTACCACAAAACATTTTATAAAGCCTTCTTAAAACCGTTAGTACTTGCAATCAAATTTGATGCGTGATTTGAAACCATCATAAATAATTTTATTATTATTGTGTCTTTAATAATTCTTTGTCAAAGACTTGTTGCACTTAAATTGTCAATACCAAAAAATTACACCAAGTATAGTTAAATATGTTAGCCTTGATCGAAATATCTGCATGTTCTAACATTTTATAATTTGATATTAATAAACAACCTAGTAATAAAAAATTGTCAACCCCGGCCACTTTATTGATAAAGTATATAAAATTTTTTTTAAAAAAATCACGCGTCTTTCATTTGTTAGCTTATTAATTATTATTTACAATTAATAAAAATAATTGTAACCCTAGTTTTAGCTTAATCAGTATGATTTTGGGCTATTTAGGGGTTTATATAACATATTATAGTTATTTATGTATCTAGGGAATTATAATGGTCTTAATTACCGAGGGCAAAGTTTACGTCCCGAGGGCCTTTGGCCCGAGGGACAGCAATTGCCCGAGGTAATTGAGACCCTTATAATTCCAGTGATACATAGATAATTTTATTTCTGACCGATTTTAGTAACATTTTGTTCATTTTTAAAGTGGAATAAATGTTTCAATAGATGACAATCAAATTGACATTAGATGTCAATCGTTTGATTATATGTCAAATTTTTCTTAATATCCCAAGGGAGTTATGACCCTTATAATTCCCGCGTAACTAAGACGTTATAAGCTAATAATATACCGGTCAGAAATAAACATATTTTTGATAATTGTAGGCTAAATGTAAACAATTAGAATAAATAAAAACATAACCAAACACTGTTGCCATAACTTTGTTTAAACATGTCTGCCGTAGTTAACGGAAAAAAACATGGCTGGAAAATTAATAAAACCGTTTATTTTAATAGAATGCCCTATTAAGAGTTTGTGGGTTTGTGAAATATTTTTATAAACCAAAAGGTTTTAACTTAGCTTACTAAAGCTTGCAAAAAACTATTAGGTTTCACGGAGCCTTTACCAATTATCGTCCAAAGTAAATAGTATTTATGACAACATATATTAAGGGTAAGACTACTTAAGAGTTATTCGTTTTATTGCCTGATCGTAAGGAGTACTTAAAAACCATATTTTAAAACTCTCATAAACCCAAAAATTTATAGATGTCTACCACAAAACTTAAAAGATTTAAAATCCTCTATAAACCTTAATGAGTTTATTGTGGTTTTGTTTAATGCAACAATTAAGTGATTATATAACCAATAGGTCTTAAAGAGCAAAAAAAAACTCTCTTTAAAGATAACTTAAAGGCCTTTTTTTAAGTACATATTATCTGCAGATAAATTGGTATGCACAAAAGAAATAATAAAACCCACTTCGGTTTATTTACCATCTTAAACCTGTGATAAAACCCTATAAATTCTTGTTGGCATTTAAATTGTTACTTGGGCGTAGAATCCATGTACCAAAAAAAAAATGTCTATTACAGTATTTAAAGCCAAATTCAAAAAATTAAAAAATATATGGTGTTCTACTGTTCCATTTTAACAAATGTCAATCCGCCTACTCCAGACATGATAGATTTAACATTATTTATGAATATTCTTAAGAAAACGTTGTTTGTTGCTTTTAAATTTTGCTTTGTTCAAATAAATATTGCCGTATTATAGTAAGTCAGATTGCTGAGCCTACAATGCATAAAAAAACACGAGTTATACTCAAATGGGTTTGTTTTTTACATAGGAAATGGAAATTGATGACCAAGGGTTCCAAAAAAGATAGAAACAATGTTTTTACCTGAACTAACCTAAACTTTTCTACTTGAATTTGGTTCAGGAATGCGCCCTTGGAATTACGGTCTATCATTAGTATGATATTTTGCATCAGCTGCAAATAAATCTGCATGAAATTGCATTTTGCCTTGCATTTCAGTATCTTCTCCCAAAGTCGCAGCATCATAAATCTTTTTCATTGTTGTAGCAACTGTTCCTGTACAAATTGCAACAAGAGGTTTTTCCTTTAGTGCTCTTAATGCACCACAAATTAAACATTTTTTTTTTTAATATTGAACTAATATTTAGGTTTTCTATTAAGATTTTCACCAGCTGTATTCCTTTTATTTTCATGGGCACTTTATTAAACACCTAAGATACGAAAGGCGCTGTATATGTTCTTTTTTTTAACCACTTTTATATTTGTTTTTATTAATTAAATGTAGCGCAGTTGCTAAAGAGTTTTGTTTTTTTTGTTATTCTGATTCTTAGAATGTGAATTATAGTATTTTGATGTTTTTAAGAGTTTTCAGTAAATGCATTGCTTTATATTCTTATAAGAGGCATGAAATCATTAATAGTTACTTATAATGTTAGTGTTAAAAGTGTCATTTTATTTTGTGCGGTACGCTCGTTATCCAACTCTTCAAACTAAATAAAAACACTTTTAACACGCGCCTCATACAACATTTTATCTACAAACACTATTAAACCACTCACTAAAATGAACAAAAAAATTAATACCTATTTTACCAAATTCAAATTAAGGCCATACAAATCCAAAATCAAGTGAGTTACGGAAAAACTCGCTGTCAATAACTTGAAAAACCGTTCTTTTCCGAGTTGCCGAAAAAGTCAAAGGAAGAGTACGAAATTGATCATAGTAAATTCCTGCAGAGCAGTAGAGCACTTAATGAAATTAATTTAGTTATTTTTTTTATTCATTATTAAGTGTCTTAATTTTCTGGCTAATTTTAATTCAGTTGTACTTGGGTAAACAGCATTTTAAATAAAATAAGATATTTTTGCTTGCTTCTATTTATTGTGATTCAATTCCAAAATAATATTTGAAAAACCATAGGTGTAAATACTGAGAATATTTTCAAAATTTTTCTGATTACTTATGTATAAATTTGTACCGAAACGTAAGTAAATAGATTGAGCGATACATCATTGTAGTTGAAACCTTTTGAGTTATTAAAGGAATTCATTTTAGACGTTTTTAAGAAATCGCCCTGTATCTCAGGAATCCAAAACAATTAACCAATGCAGTTAGTAAATCTTAAAAAAGCTTTAAAAATGGCACATTTTCTCTAACTTAATTAACTTCGTAGAAGTTGCCGTTTACAAGATATCCGCAGTGGACAATTAAATAGTTGCCACCCTGTATATAATCGATTTACAATACCGTGTAAAAGTTGCGTTCCACCCTCTATAAATACCCTAATTTTTCTAAGATTTTTTAAAGTAACATCTTTAAACCTCTACCACACCCTTAAGATCCATTTGATCAATAATATCTACAGCGTGTCTTCGGACGTTCTTACCAAATGGGAAACTTTTTAATTATTATCTCTAGGAAAAAGTGCCTCTTCTTAAAAAGTCCTGCTTGGTGAGAAAATAAATTTGCACAAGAATATTTGTATGTTGGACATACAGAGTGGCTTCAAAAAGTACCGGATTTAAAATTTATAAAAGACGTCGGCTATATCTCCAAAACTAATAGTCGTAAAGATTTGCGGTAAAAAAATTCTAGGCCACAGGGTGCTTTTTGCGGAAGACCCAGTTTTGGAAATAAGTATTTTTGGATAAGTAGGCTTTGAAACAATTGATTGTTGTTGGTAACAGAATAGGCGTTTTAGCAGCGACAGTGACAGTTTGGCAATTATAATTTCTGTTTCAAAACGTGAACTTTTTGTTAAAAAAAAGTTTTCCCGTTTCTTAGTTACGAATTTAAGTGGAAATGTTGATTTTTATAAATGTATCATGTTTTCTGATAAACGTACATTTTCTACCAATGGAACCGTTGCAACCCTGCACGTTAGGTACTGGTCTTTAGAAAATCCCGAATTCAGAATTATGACGAGAAGACAATATTTCATAAAAGTGAACGTGTGGTGCGCGATATCCATCCATGGCATCATAGGGCCATATTTTTTTGATAATTCACCTCACTTTTATTGAACCAATCAAAACGCTTATTTTCATAGCAACCACCTTGGTAACGGTCGTCTTACCCGATAAGACTACCGCTAGCTCGAAAAGACGCTTGTAGCTTTTTTACTTAAATAAAAAATTAGTAACACCTCTAACTTGTATATTTACCTTTATCAGACGGCCTTCATTTTTATGTTCAGTAAATTATCCAATAAAATACACCTCTAGAGGCGGTTTCTTATCTTCATACCTTCGTTTTTCACTCGAAACTCGATTTTCCAAGAAAATTTTCACTCAATGTAATTTTTACTTATAATCAAAGATAAGATCATATCAGATTATAAGTAAAAATTACATTTCGTAAAAATTTGTCAGAAAATCGATTTCTTGTTAAAAACATCGGTATTACCGATAAGACGCCTCCTCTATCGGTATATTACTGTTGATAATTCACCTCACTTTTATTGAACCAATCAAAACGCTCATTTTCATAGCAACCACCTTGGTAACGGTCGTCTTACCCGATAAGACTACCGCTAGCTCGAAAAGACGCTTTCGAAAAGACGCTTGTAGCTTTTTTACTTAAATAAAAAATTAGTAACACCTCTAACTTGTATATTTACCTTTATCAGACGGCCTTCATTTTTATGTTCAGTAAATTATCCAATAAAATACACCTCTAGAGGCGGTTTCTTATCTTCATACCTTCGTTTTTCACTCGAAACTCGATTTTCCAAGAAAATTTTCACTCAATGTAATTTTTACTTATAATCAAAGATAAGACCCTCGAGCTAAAGCTCTCGGGATCATATCAGATTATAAGTAAAAATTACATTTCGTAAAAATTTGTCAGAAAATCGATTTCTTGTTAAAAACATCGGTATTACCGATAAGACGCCTCCTCTATCGGTATATTACTGTTGATAATTCACCTCACTTTTATTGAACCAATCAAAACGCTCATTTTCATAGCAACCACCTTGGTAACGGTCGTCTTACCCGATAAGACTACCGCTAGCTCGAAAAGACGCTTGTAGCTTTTTTACTTAAATAAAAAATTAGTAACACCTCTAACTTGTATATTTACCTTTATCAGACGGCCTTAATTTTTATGTTCAGTAAATTATCCAATAAAATACACCTCTAGAGGCGGTTTCTTATCTTCATACCTTCGTTTTTCACTCGAAACTCGATTTTCCAAGAAAATTTTCACTCAATGTAATTTTTACTTATAATCAAAGATAAGACCCTCGAGCTAAAGCTCTCGGGATCATATCAGATTATAAGTAAAAATTACATTTCGTAAAAATTTGTCAGAAAATCGATTTCTTGTTAAAAACATCGGTATTACCGATAAGACGCCTCCTCTATCGGTATATTACTGTTGATAACACGTGCAATAGATTTATCATATTTAGAAATGCTGGATACATTTTTCAATGATGAACTCGAAAATCTACCATTAAATTTTCGACAAAATATGTATTTTCAGCAAGATGGTTGTCCAGCCCATTTCGCTCGTGAGGTTAGAGAATGGCTTGACCGCAGATTTGGTCCAAGGTGGATTGGCAGGAATGGCCCAGTTTTGTGGCCCCCAAGAAGCCCCGACTTAACCTTGGCGGATATGTTTTTATGGGGCACAAATTGTTTTTGCTACCGCAGTACCAAATGATATTGAAGTGCTGAAGGGCAGAATTATCCAGGCTGTCCAATCGATATCTCAGGAAGAAACCAGAAATTCTTTCACTTATTTGAGAAAGCAATTAGAAAAATGTGTCGAGTATGGGGGTGGAGTTTTTGAATTATAAAATCGTTATCGTATTCTTTTCATGTTAATAAAAATGTTCGTATTATTATTATTATTATAATTACTTCATTAAATAAAGACATTGACAACAAGTATCACCTATTCATTATTCAAGTAAAAACGTTTATTAACAGGATTTTTTTCGTATCTTTCAAAATAAAGTATGTTTACTCTTAAGCAAAATAACATTTTCGCAGTTTTTACCCACCCTGTATAAAAAAATTGAAGTTTCTTATGATGAATCGTATTTTCTAGACAAGCAAAAACGTTTATTAAGAGTGACTTTTTTTCGTATCTTTCAATTTTTAGTCCATTTGTCCTCTTGTAAACCCCATCCGTGGACATACTGTATAGTCTGTTTATTTATTTATTTACGTAACAACATTTTCAAGATATAAAGCATTTACAAATTACAAAATTAAATAGACTAACCTAATCTAGGATAGCCCTTTTGGCAAGAATTTTAAATTTATCATTAGACTGATTAAAGAAATGTAAGGAATTATAAAATTTATTGACATTTGTGTTTATAGGATTATGTGTCAGATAATCGTTCTGCTAAATGGAACATGTAGAAGGGAAGGATTACGAGTCTGGTAACTAGGAACATGAATGTAAAAAGTTTACAACATTCAGGGCTCTTGATAATATTATTTAATACTTTGAAGGCAAAGCAGACGTCGTTGTACTCCCTTCAGCGGAAGAGCGTTGTCAAATTTAGATAAGCCATAGCCTGGTGGTCGGTTAGGTTGATTCCAGCGTTAAAAAGAATATGCCTGGAAAACTTAATGAACTTTTTCTGAATATTTTCCAGCCTATTGATATGAATATCATAGTACGGCGACCAAACTATGCTGGAGCACTCCAAGATGGATCTGACAAAGGAAATAGACAGTGTTTTTACAGCTGTTACATTTTTGAAGTCCCTACACGATCTCTTAACAAACCCCAGCATCCGACGTTATTTTATCAGTGTTCAGAAAATGTTAACTGTGTATTCAAGTACACGCCAAGATCCTTAACCACAGTCACCTCTTTTAGAACAACATTATTGATGACGTACTGAGAAGGGAACAATTTTCTCGATCTGCTGAACCTCATAAAGGAGCATTTGTCGATATTCAGTGACATGCCATTGAGTTGACACCAGGAAAACACAGTGTTAATATCGTTTTGCAAAGAGATGACATCTTGAAGAGATGTTATCTGTTGTGAAAATTTTCAAATAATCGGCAAATAGTAAGTGGTCAGAGGTCAACATACCACCTAAGTCATTAATGAGGAGATTAAATAAGTAAGAATGATACTGTTGCATAGATCTAGCATATTAGAAAGTGGTGAGTGTCCATTCAACACAAATAGCCTATATCGTCTTCTTAAACTGACATTTGGTACCTTATAATATATAGAGAGTGACAAAAAAGTCGTGCATAATGTCTGTAACTTTTGAATTACCTCGTATACGAAAAAGTGTCCTTTATGAAAGTTGTTCAGTAAATTATTCCCGACATTTGTACCTGTATGAATTTTTTTCTGTCATTACTGGTTTGGTTGCCATAGAGACCAACTTACTTTTTTTAAATGCAACACCCTGCATATGATTGCATATTTGGATTCTACTGGGAATTTTTTGTATTTTAAATTTTCACCTATCTGCAAGCGATTCCGCGATAATGATAGCTCAAAAATGAAAAACTTCCTAATTATAATTATTCCTACCTAATACCCACCAGTTGAGTCAAGGTGTTTTCATGACAGCGACCTAAAAGGTGTCAATTTTGAGTTCCTGAGTTTACACTATGGTTCATCTGAATGAGAAACAACGAGTTGAAATTTTAATAATGAGCGGTTACGGAAATATGAAGAGATCGCAAGATCAGGTTTGTCAACCTTTCAACGAATCATTTTCAAATAGGCCTCCAATAAATCAGTCAACGGTGTGTTGAGTGGTAAAGAAATTTCGAGAAACAGGCAGTGTTTGGGAAGCTGCTAGATCAGGTCGACCTAAAACAGCAACCGGGGGAGACAAAGCTTTGGATATCATGCTCTCAATACAATACATGCAAATCCAACACAGTCATCCAGGCCAATGGCAATGGATTTTAATGTGTCTCATCAGTCAGTAAAAAATTTGTTTAAGCAGGAGAAGTTGCATCCCTACAAGATATAGTTGGTGCTCCAGTTAAATGAAGACGATTTTGATAGAAGAGCTGAATTTAGCGAGCTGATGATGGAAAGATGCTATAACGATAATAACTTAGCAACAAATATCATTTTCTCTGATGAAGCTACTTTTCATTTCAATGGCATTGTTAATAGACAGAATTATTGTTATTGGGCTGCTGAGAATACTCACTGGTTCATATTCAGAGGCCCGAAAAAGTTAATGTTTGGGCGGGTATAGTTGCTAGACATATTGTGGGACCATTTTTCGTAGATGGTAATTTGAATGGCAAAAATATCTGGACCTCCTCAGGAATCACATAATTCCTTCTTGCAGAATGGTTTTACCGGGTGTAAATAATTAATGGCATAAACGAACAGGTATGGTTCCGGTTCCAGCAAGATGGAGCACCTGCGCATTATGCGGCAAATGTTAGACAATACATAAACAAACAATTTCCAGGACGTTGGATAGGCAGAAGAGGTGCTATCGACTGGCCAGCGCGATCCCCGGACTTAACCCCGTTCGACTTCTTTTTGTGGGGACACTTGACACATGTTAAGTTGTTCTATTTTCTAGGCTATTTATTTTGTTATTATAAAGTTTGTTACAATTTCAAATAAATAAAAATTTGAAATACAAAAAATTCAGAGTTTTCCCAGTAGAATCCAAATATTCAATCATATGCAGGGTGTTCCATTTAAAAAAAGTAAGTTGATCTCTATGGCAACCAAACCAGAAATGAAAAAAAAAATCATGCAGGTAGAAATGTGGGAAATAATTTACTGAACAACTTTCATAAAGGTCACTTTTTCGTATACGAGGTAATTCAAAAGTTGCAGGCATTATGCGCGACTTTTTTGCCACTCTGTATATTGTTTAAAAAACAGCAGGTCCTAAATTTAATACTATTAAGGATTATGATAAACAAATAAAACGCAATGAATCCGTCGTCTACATAAGAGAGTTTGTACTGCATAGGATTAGTTTATAAGACATGCGTTGGGGTCGTTAGGGATGTATTTTATGCTGTCAGATCAGAAGTATATATATCTGGGAAATCGTTTTTGGACTTGTTCAATTTGGTCAATGCCATAGTTTGTAACAGGATTCAAAATTATGGATGCGTATTTTAATAGAGGACAAACCAGACTATTGTATAGCTTGATTATAGTTGTGTATAGAAAATCCCTAGAGTTACGCATTATGAAACCCATAGTGCTGAACGCTTTTGATGTTATACAATTTAGATCGGTAGTAAAGTAAAAAGTGCTGTCAAAATATATCCCTGGATCTTTACATTCGTTTATGCGAGAAACTAAATTTCCATCCAAGAAGTAAACATGGTAAATATAATTTAACTTTGGTGTGAATGTCATTACCGCACATTTGTCTATGTTAAGAACTAGTTTATTCTCTCTTAACCACTCTTGCACAGATGCAATATCTCTCTGCAGATCATCGCAGTCTTTTTTTGAGGAAATTGTTTTCAAAACTTTAAAATCGTCGGCAAAGAATAAACGTTCGGAGTACGGTAATATATCGTGTAGGTCATTTATAAAAAGAGGACCCAAACTGCTACCTTCCTTATGATATTTAACAATTTTCGCTTTTGTAATAATTTAAATAAACTCTTTAATTCCACCCCTTGCTGACTTCAGTTTGATTTTACTTTTCTTAATGGTTCCTTTTTTCAATGTGTTAATAAAACGCATGAAATGTGTCTATTATTTTATTTTTGTATATGTACAAATTACGAGGTCAAAACTTGCCCCCCTATGGCTCTTTTAAACAAAAAAAAAGAAGTTACGGTATAATCCCTAGAATGTGTAGACAAATGTTTTTGTGTTGGCTTTAATTTTCGTATACACGAAACGAATTTACGTTTATATCGGAATTTGTGCTTTTGTTATAAGTCCTTAAGGATTAGTTCCAAGAATACTTGTTTTTCTAGAAAATATCTTTGTTATTAATAAATCAGTAGGTATTTTTTTTATACTTTACGCGAAGACTAAAATAATTAAAAAAAAAAAAACTAAATTATTAGGCACACCTAGTATTAAAAGTAATCCACTTTTAATACTAGTGCCATGAAATGACAACAAGCGTTAAAAAGTCTACTTTTAGTAGTGTTTGTAGATGAACATTATTTATAGACTTTTTTTATGTCTCAAAAATAAATTAGAATAATAATTCTTTTACCTCAACAAAACATTGGGAAGGAATCTAAACATAACAATTGTCTTTAGATTGGGCTTGTATCCTGTTAGACAATAAACGGTTATTTATTTATTTATTTATTTATTTATTTATTTATAACATAAATTCTCAAAGAAATGCAATCAAATATGTCTTAGTTTTGGTAAAGCTTTAATATTTTAAAAAACAGTAAATTACCAGCAATTTGCCATCACTAGATTTAATAAAAACTAAATTACCCTAACCTCCTAAATTAACTAATCTAGAAACAGCTGCTTTATTCAAACATTTAATAAAAAAATCATATAATACAGGCCAATATGGCTAAAAGCAGAAGGAATCCTTACATTAAAGTATAATACCCTGGAAAAATTCAAAATCTAAAATCCAAGTATCCTTATAATTTCTTGTCATCCTATTGTTTTTTGAAACTCTTTAAAATGGGATAAATATTATCGAAAGCCTCATAAATTTCCTGTCGTACTTTGGCTCCTGTTAATACCACTTTACCAGACACAAAGATTAATAATACAATTCTGGGTTTTACCATACGATAAATAAGACCAGGAAATAACTCTGGTTCGTAGGAACTGAAAGAGCTGTGTGTTAATACCAGACCTTCTAGACGAATAGGGAATTTAACATCACAGCTGCCAACCATATTCTATACACAAAAAAAATTGGGTTAAACAACATATAAATATCCATCAATTTTCTACACTTACCTGTATTTTAAAATCTAAAAACTTGGCGGGGAATCCCAGCTTTTGTATAATTCTAGCGTACTTTCTAGCTGCTAACCTGGAATCTTCCTCGCTCTTCGCGCCTGTACAAACCATTTTTCCGGAACTAAAAATGAGGGCTGTTGTTCTTGGTTCCCTTATCCTCATAATTACAGCTGCGAAACGTTTCGGGTTGTACTCTGCGTTTCTCGCGTGTAACGCAATCCTTTTTAGATCCAATTTGCAGTTAAGATTTACAGTTGACACAATATTCCTGAAATATGTTTTAGGTAGTTTAAAAAGCTATACTTATTTTTTTAATTAATATAGGCTTAGCTGTACTTTTCACCTTTGTATATGACAAGATTTGTAATTTGGCATTATACCATAAAGATTATTATTTATTTATTTATTATTTATTTAGCAAGAAAAAAAATACTCTACTACAGGAACTAAATAGATATGCTTACTGAAGTTGGGGTACAATGCCAGGGTCAGCAGAGTGTGGGGTCATTGGGGTCATAGGTGATGGTGTTGCTGGTCCTCCCGTGCCTACCCCTACATTAGGAGTACTTCCACTTGTCCCTGAACCCCCTAAATTTACCATAGGTGACATCATCGTGTGTTGCTAAAAAAAGTTCTCAATTTGAAACCATAACTGCAAAGCCTGAGAGTATTTTTATCATTAGGCTAATAAAATTTTAACCATTTTTTTTTAGATTTATGGACTGGCCACATCAAAACAAATATAAACCTTGGATGTCAAAGTGTGAAATTATCAAGCCAATTACCCTGAAAAAATGATAAGTCTAACATTGTTGTATATAGAAAGCATATTATCATAATATAATTTGCAATAACCAACCACAGCTATAAATAAAAGGAATCAGTTCCCCTCTTATCAGTCTAAATCAATTCTCTTCACAACTGACTACATTAATTCTTAAAACACAATTATTAAGATTAAGAAACTGTTGTTGTGGAATGCTTGATTATATTTCTGATATATAGGCAGAAATATTAGGATAGCTGAATATTTCTTTAGCATTTAGTAATGTTTTAATCAAGTATATTTAAGTTTTGCAAATTGTAAGTAGAGAAGCCTTAAACTGGATATATGCAGGCCAATTAAGACCTTAATTTGGTTTAATTTTCATTGGGTGATGTGCATAAATGGCACTATAGCATTACGAATCTTTATCTGTTAATTGTTAATTTAATTCAAATTTTCTTAATTGGTCTGGATATATCCACCTTTACTACTTATTTATTTTTATCATATTGATAGTTTAGGTATGTGGGTAGTCAACTTTATTTGGACACTCTTTAGATAGTGTAACATTTAAATTATTGGAATGGTGTAAATGTAAATTAATATACATACTGGAGTTTGCGGTGTCATTCCACTATGAACGCTACTCATGGGCATGGAAAATCCAGTAACATATTTTGTATGGGGCATAGACATGGCGTTTCCCATCCCCAACCCCAAAGTAGGAGTCAGTCCCCCCATTGGGGCCAGAGGAGGAACTTGACTTGTACCCGGCTGCTGCTGCTGTTGTTGCTGCAAGGCATTTGGGAGAATTTGTTGGTCTTCTTCTGGCTGATGGAGGGGAGTACCTAAGAAGACACTATTACCATTTGTGCTACTGTTTTACGGATATTCACAAATTTTAAGTTTTGGTGATAAGATTTTATAGTGCGCGTCTATATCAATAAGAGTGAGAAAAAAGTTAAAATTACCAATACTAGGTATACTAAATCCAGGACTTGGAAGCATTTGATCCATGGTGATATTGATTTAGTATATCTATCACTACACAAGCCTTTTAAAGGATTATATCATAACTTTCAGTTTATTATATTTTAGAGCAGTAAACTGTTCTGTTTTGATATTTTGATCTACTTTCCCTCTTGTTAAAAATTATTTTATTTATTTTGATTTGACGTCTGAGGTTACAGGCATCTTCTTCTATTCTACTAAATTACGTTGGCCTCTTGCTAAAATCTTCCGTTTTAAGTCATTGGACCAGCTCAAGAAATGCAATTACAATGTAGTTCAACTCTATCCGTGTGTGATTTTACAAATACAAATCATTATTTTTCAAGTAGACTGTCTAAACAACTTGTACAAAGTACAAACTGCAAACCATTTCCAGTGTTTTCTTATGCAAAAATTATACATCTTCTACTTTTGTAAGATAGCCCACGCAACAAAATCTAGTTCTCAAAAAGAAGAACAATTCATTTGACGTTTGTCAGATGACATTTTTGGGGAGCGAGCGAAAGGTCGTTTTGGAGTTGTGTGGTTGTTTTGTGTTTTGTGTTAATTCCTTCGTAAACAACCTTTCAAGCTGTTTGCCGTTGGTTGTTGGATTATTATTGTTAAAAGTGTTTACAAAAATGCAGTGTTTAATTTGTCGCCGTAGCGGGGTGAAAACATTTAATATCAATTTTTTATGTGGGGATGCCCAATATACGGTTAAGGATGATTTAACGGAGTTTTTGGGCTCAGTGGTAATACTTAGTATATTTTAAAACTTTAGCTTTATCTTACATTTTATAAATCAATCCCTGTAATTTATCCATGTGTTATATCTTAAAGATTTTTCGGATTATTGTTCCTGTTGTCATAACCATTCAGTAAATTATTCATTTTATACCTACTGCATAATCTATTTTATTGCACTACACACTATTATACTATTACTATCTATAAGTAATCTCCTCTGTAGATTGAGCCCCATCTCATGCTAGAGGACGTTGTATGCAATGTGTGCATGAATGTTTTGGACGAAATTGCCAAAGCTAAGCGTCAGCTGGTGGAATGTCTTTGTTCACCTAAAGACAACTCTAAAAGCATATATCCCAAATTAGGTAAGACATGTCTTAAAACCAGTTTTAGTTTATATAAATCTTTAACAATGGTTTTTTTAGGTAAATTTTGGGATTTTTTCGCCCAATGTGCGAAACTTGGCAGAAATCATTTCGAAGGTGGTGATTATAGCGAGCCTGTAACTCCAACTAGCTTAACCTCGTTTTCTGCGACTCCCACTCCAAATCGATCAACCCCTTCGCAATTTTGGTCGGTCAGCCATTCAAAGGAGTATAATCCTGAATTGGAAAAAAAAAGTGCTAGAAGGGAAATGGTGAAAACGCAGAGAAGCCAAAGTAGGATTTTTTACTTCTTTCATATAATAATTGGAATCTTTATAAATATTTTTTATTTTTTAGGTAAAGCAAGTGTCAGGAGTACTAGTTCCTATGGGAATGATGAAGAAGTAGCCAAACTTTTTAAGGGAAAAAAACGTAAAGGAGGAAGACCAAAATCAGTAGGAGGCTTACCAAAGATAATAACCAAGAACCTAAAAAGAGTGCAGAGTGAAAATAATAGATCCATCAGGTAATAGTTTAAAAAATCACATTTACTTTTTTTTCTTTACCGAATGATGTCACTTCATGTTCTCTGGTAACTTCATTATGACCCAAGTTCCACAAAATATTATGCATGAGGCATTTGTACATCAATAGAATTCAACAATTGCATGTACATTTAGCAATAAAATTAAAATTAAATATATACATAGGTATTTAAAATTAAATAATAAATAAATATTGTCTTTATTGCCAACTAAATCCTTAAAATGACCAAACAACTTCAAAAAGTTGTTGATTGATAATTTGAAGCAATAAAAAATAAAATTATCCCTTTAGAGGATCTCTATACTCCTCATATGGGGCTAGTGGTTTAAAACTAAATATAAGCAAAACTCACGGTATGCAATTTCCACCAAAAACTCAATAACCCACTTGTAAAAATCAAGAGTATCTATACAGTTATTTACTAAAATTCAACAGATCATTGGGTCCAATTACAGGGTATGAAGGACTTACATTTAAGTATGTTCTAATTATATTCATGCCATTAATACTTGAATGATAAACATGTTTTGGACTTCCTTTTTTATTATTAATTTTTTTCACAATGTTTCAACTGGTAAACATCTCCAGTCATCTTCAGGTGAACAATATTAATAATACTTACCATACAGGAAAGACAAATATAATTTATATAAAAAATGCTTAATTTCATTAAAGTTATATGAAACATGTCACAATCTTTAGGTATTTCATTAGTCCATTTGCACATTTAATGGTGACTTCAACAAGTTATTTGTTGTTGCCGCCCCCATATAAAATGTCGCAGGATTCCTAAATCAAATCAAATCAAATGTGTTTATTGTCATTTTTTGCCAATAGGCTTTATACATTACAGGGATACAAAATAAATAAAATAACAGTAATACATTAATTCCAATACACACTAAGAGAAAGGACAGAGAGAAGAACAAATATAAATTATTCGAACGAAAAAACAATACTCATAAAATCGCAGGTACCATCAACAAATCCGATTATGGTTGAGAAAGTCTTTAAACTCTTGCACACTATAAAATATATTATCCTTCAAGATTCTCTTTAGGTTTCTCTTAAACAGATTTATGCTTTGATTTTTTAATTCTGTAGGTAACAGGTTATATAGTTGCATTCCTTGGTATCAATCAATCAATCAATCATACTTTATTGTCTAAATACATGGTATTTGTTGACAAAGTTAAATCGCTAAACCTAAGTTTCTTACAAGCATAGTCATAAATAAGTAAAATATACAATACACATACAAAAATCAATGTCAACAAAGTAGTAATTTAAGTCGGACAATAACGCGGAAATACAGAAACAAAACAAAATACAATAAACAATAATCAAATTTGTTGACAAAGCTAATATAGAGACAGATCCCCATAAGGATAATCAAGTACCCACCTACCCAACTTAAAAAGGGATGTTTAAAAATTTAGTCGAACCCGGAAAATTAGGCCTTAGCAGATCTTTTCGGACCCTATGTGTATGAATATCGGAAGAAGATGTAAATACAAATACAAATACAAAAAAAAAAATATCGTTTGTTCTTGTGTATAGACATCAAAGTTCGGTAAACATAACATGATGGAAGTGTCATTATCCCAGTCGTCTTAAAAACATCAGGACAAGATGTCTGTGGATGCATTCTAGTCATTATCCTTAGGCTCTTTTTTTGAGTTCTAAAAATCCCAGCACTACGACTCTGATTCCCCCAAAATTCAATTGCATACACCATCTTACAGTGAAAGTAACCGTAACCTAGTTTAATGCATGGGAGCATAGAAATTTATTTGACTTAATAGGGCCATATCCTCTATCCTATCATGCAAAAGACCCAAGAGGGGTATTACTTCGTCCTTTATCCAGGATTTGTAAGTTGTATTTTTTTCTCAGTTCAGTTTTGGAGACAGGGACATAAATACCTCAAAAATTAGTTTTGTGTTCTCATTTATGATATGCATAACAAAATTATTGCTGCATATTTAAGGATTTCCTTGACACATTTAATATAAAGTCGTCTAATACAATATGTATTTGTAAAATTTCTGGAGGTCCTTATCACAAATGCATATAGGTAGTTTATTATTTATTTATGCTAGCTGTGAGTCAAAGATCACTCTTAGACCTTTCAGCTCCATAACTTCCGACAGTACTATTCCTTAAGTTGATACTTAAATTAAATTGCAGATTTTTGTCTAGTGAATGATAAATAAACATTCACTTAAGTATGTTATTTATTTTTATTTATAAGAGAACTTTATTGATTACTGAAAAGGTAATCGACCCCTCCTTTAGCCTATTAAATTTATAATTCATTTGTATCCAATAACTTTTTGAACCCTACTTATGTAGTAAAAAGAAGGTACACTAATAATTATACAGGATAACAACAAAAATAGCAAGTAAACAATTTTGAAATACTAAAACATTGACTCTCTCAGACAAATGCACTGCAGCTTCTGATTCAGTCTTACTGCCTAGTTATTATACTTAAACTGCAGAAAAACCTTTTTTCAAGCGGTTAGTGCTTTTGTAGACCATAAGCTAACATGGAAGTCTCATGAATTACATATTTGTAAAATACTAAACATTTCATGTTATATTGTAAGAAATCTTAGAGATACTGTATCCATCAGAGTTCTTTGAATGTTATATTATGGCATTGTTCATTCCCACATGCAATATGATCTACTTCTCTGGAGGCCTTCTACTCACATACAATGCTACGATGCATGGACAAACCCAACAAAAGAGCTTCGCCCAAACCTCTATTCATTAAATATGGAATCTTACCTTTAGCATGTATACATCTTTCAACTTATTAGGTATATTAAAAAAAATCACCACAAATATGAAAAAACTGTGTTATGCACGCATACAATACGTGAAACGTCTAAATAAATCTATATGCATACCCTATTCAATTTATTTATTTATTTATTTATTTATTTTTCATTTCAAGTTATAAAATCAGTCACAATTTTTACTCACGTCAAAGAAAAGTATCAAAATATAAATGTAAAAAAAAAACATACTACAATAATAAAAAGGGTATTAAAATATACATGTAAGAGCATACACAATTAAAACACTCAAGACGGCATCCTACCAAACTAAGGAATGACCACAGCGGCCGCAAGGAACTCATCTTTGCTATAGTACGCATTTTCTAATAGGTGTTTCTTTATCTTTCTGCAAAAGGTATTTTGTGGTAGACTTTTTAGGTAAAGGGGTAGTTTATTATAAAATAGAGGAGCATAATAGTTCACTGAGATTCTTGTCCTTTCCAATCGGTGAAAGTCCACCCTAATGCTGCCACCCTGTCTTGTGGGATAATCGTGGTAGGTTGCATTTGTATTGTACAGATCGATGTTTTTATGACAGTGCAGCAGGCATTCGTATATGAACCTAAGGGGCACCGTCTGAATTCCGAGTTGTACAAAAATTTGTCTCACCTCTTCCCTGAATCCCAGACCCGCCACGACGCGTACGGCCCTTCTCTGTAGCGCAAAAATTCGCTTGGTATGAGCCGAATGGCCCCAAGCCAGTATGACGTATACCGCCACAGATTGGAACACTGCGTGGAATGTTGAAGAAGCGCATTCCCCGGGAGTATCCGCGACAGGTTCCTCAGCAGAAATATTGTTTTTGTGAGACGCCCAGATAGATGTTTGATATTGGTTTCAAATCTCAGTGACTGGTCCAAATACACTCCCAGGAATTTAACCTCACTGGGGTTCTCCCCCCCGATTGCCCGAAGTGCATAGATCATACTAGTTGTTTTTGTTTTATTAAGGGTAAGCTTGTTTGTCACGAACCATTCTTGAAGGTCATTTATTCTCAGATTCATGCTGATGTTTATATTATCCATACTCATACTGCTCTCCACCACTGATATATCATCCGCATACAATAATATTTTTGTATTTGGCGATGCATTACCTATATCGTTTATGTATATTGGGAAGAGCAAAGGCCCCAGTATGGACCCCTGGGGCACGCCGTGACGAAGCACTTCCCACTCCGTCGAGGTGGTTCCATTGTAGACTGTCCTTTGCTGTCTGTCTCTTAAATAACTTTTTAAGTACTATGGGGTATAAAAGCCGCTGAGGGAGTACACTCCAATGTATTTTTCGGGTGTGAATGTTGTGCAATAGTTATTTTATTTTTTTGTGATAAAGCAAATATGAATTATTCATGAAATTGTGAATGGATAATTAAAAATAAATAAATAAATAAAAAGACTGAGAATTTATCAAGACTCTCCAGTATACATGGATATAAAATGTTTTAACAAGATTAGGGCACTGATTGACATTGAAAGTAGTAACAATGTTTTCCGAAATAAATTGAAATTCTATCTGAGGGAAAGGGTGTTCTGCTTGGTAAAAGAGTATCTGGATTCTGGGATCTGAGCGACAATTTGTATGCTGAAATAATTGTGATTGTTTTCATGTCTATATTATATACAGGGTGTTTCCTAACTACGGTACGAAACTTCAGGGGGTGATACGTAAGTTTGTTTAAAGAAAAAAAAGTTCCTATGAACATATGTCCGGAGCTGCTTCGTTTCTGAGATACAGGGCATTGAAGTTTTAAAAAAAAAGGGCATAAATATCCTTAAACCGATTTGGTTAAAATTTGGTTCAGTTATTTAAAGTAATAATGCGCTTATTTAGCCCTAACTAGATTGAAACTATTGGCGTCTCAGTGGGCACCACAGCCAATTATTATTGAGAAGAAAAAGTACGCCACTGCTTTTTAAAATTTTTTTTTTATTTGTTCAGATTAGGCAACTACAAATACAACTTTTTGGTCTCTTTTGTTTCTTTCATATCTGGCTTTGTTTGCGAGAAAAAAAATAAAAATCACTTTAACTCATTCTAAAACAACATGAAATAACAACCAAAAATAAAAAATAAACAAATTTGACCTTAAGGTAAATGAGCAAAATGTCCACCTTCTGATAAGATGCACGACTGCAATCGATTTGTCATTGATTGTCTGACACGTTCAAAAATACCTGGAGTATTCCTTATGACATTGCAATTGTCCGATTCGTCAAGTCATTCACATCTAGTACAAGAGTTTTATAAACAAGAGCCTTCAGATGACCCCATAAATAGAAATCTAGAGGATTATTATCATGACTGCGAACTGGCCAATTTTGAGGTCCTGCACGTCCAATCCAGCGATTACGGTAGGTGATGTCGAGATGCTGACGAGCAAGAACACTAAAGTGAGCTGGAGCCCCGTCGTGCATAAACCACATGTTGACTCTTACATGTAGGGGTACTTCTTCTAACAAAATGGCAAAAAGTCCGTGTAGGATTCACCTGTTAATCTTGGCGGTAACAAAAAAATGGGCCAATTAGGTAGTCACCAATAATTCCTACCCAAACGTTGAGCGAAAATTGTTGCTGAAAATGACTTTCTCTAATAACGTAAAATATTTGGTAAAAAATTATTATTGTGTGCCATCCTATGAATCAACCACCTGCAAAACATTAATCTTGGGTGAAAGTCCCGAGGCAGTAGAGCTTGGACCCGCTGTATTTGATATGGGTACAGGAGGTTTCTTTTTAGAACTTTCCAAACGGTTTTTGGGCTAACTTCAAGCTGCAGTGCAATCTTCCTGGTACTATTTGAAGGATCTTCTTCTATCGCATCAAGTATAGCTTCTTCTAGTTCAGGCGTTGTTACAGTTTCTGGTCTTCCACCACCTGTATTTTTATTAAAACTCCCAGTTTCACATAATCTTGCATGTAGCGTTCTAAATGTTTTAGCACATGGGATTACTCTGTTATGATATCTTGGTAAATTCTCTGTGCTTCTTCCGCATTTCCATTTGCTAATCCATAATTAAAGTGCATGCCAGCCATTTCAGCGTTAGTAAAATTGTTTATGATGAAATCACTGCTAATTGACAACTCTGAATTTTACTGATAATATGACAATACTATCACTGTCAGCTGCTCTCCAAAGCAGGTAGGTAGGTACTTCATTTGGCCTTGGCAATAATTTGTTATAAATAGCAGATGTGGTAAGCCAAAAATGTGATAATCAGACCTATGATCAAACTCACAAGTTAACGCGAGCCGTTAATTTCAAAATTAAAGTGAGTGGGTTAAAATCCAATGCTATTTTCCATTTTGGTATGATGCAACTACAGTTAACGGTCGTGTTAATTCTCGATCTCGTCATCCTAAACAGGAGTGACGCAATCCCTAAAGTGAGTACTTTAGCATATTTGAGCCAATCAGGGACGAGTTCGGTTATCAATCCCGGAAATTTTGAAGATTGTTTGGAAATGTCAAGTTGTCAAGCGGTCACTGAACTTTTGCGAGCGGATGACGGCCACAGCTGGGTTTTATTCGCATATTTGTTGATTTTAGGCGATTTTTGCTTCAAAAATTAGTAATCGAATAGTTTTTGGTGAAAAATGCAACGTTTGTTAGATGTATTAGCTCGTTTTTTATAAAGAAATGGAAATATATTAATAACGGTAAGTTAAAACACAATTGTAAGTACATTGTTGGTATAGATTTTTACAAAGGATTTTACTTTCAGATTATTTTACTTTAAAAATCTTGAAATTACTGAACAAAGTTGATTTGATTTGATTTACAACTCCCTTATAGTGACTTTTATACCTTTTAGATCATAACAAAACATGAGGGGAGAGAATTTCGAGGAGATTTCCTTCTATTTACCTAAATCCGTACCAGCTACTGAATTACACGTAGAAGTGAATAAAATATAAGAATTATACCATTTTCTAATATTTATTGAAGCCTTCAAATAGTTTCCTATAATTTACAAGCTGAAAAATATGTTATGTTAAATTCAGCTTTGGCAACAATTTATACCTAATAGAGGTAAGTTTTTAAACTAGGTAGCTAGATACTAGATAATTATTAAAACCTGGATCAACCAAGTATTGTTTCGTACAAATTACACAACTTGTGTTGTATTTATAGATCTTATAGTAGGTACCTAATGTTTATAAAAAATTGAACCACTAGGGTCACAATTCAAAAGCCCAGGTAGGAATACAAAAGTGAGAGTAAGGGCTTTGTCCCTTGGTATTCGTTGGGCTTTGATCCATTTTTCTAAAATATTTACAACAGTTTTAAAGTTAGAAATAGAATAGAGAGTAGATATTTTTGTTGTTTACTTACCTAAGTGCTTGTAAAAATATCTCATAAGGTAAGGATTCAGGTTAGTTATCCTATCTATCCTATGCAGAGCATTCCTTTGTTTATTTTTAATAAAAATATCAACATTCTATCTTATTAAACCTTTTTTTTACCATTTTATTAATAATTTGATTAGATCGAGATGATGTCTACTAGTATTAAAAAAACATTCAGTCCTATTTTTATACCTACCAGTATCTTAACAAAAAACCTGTAAAATTCAGAAACTAAAATATTACTATCGAGGAATGGTAGCCTAGAGCAAAGTTAATACTAAAAATATTTAAATAAGTTCGAATGTTATTTTACTATTTTTTGTTTGTAGGCAAATGAGGCAGAAGCAGCTGGATGCAATACGAAGAACTAGTATAGAATGGGCAAGATTAGAAATTGAGATGTAGAAGGAAAGAATGCCAATGAAGTTGAGTTGTTGAGTTTAAAAATACCTGAAATGTTCTGAGGTGCAAAAATTATTAAAGCAATTAGTGTCAGAAACATGGACAATGGATAAACTTTAGACTGCAGTAAAGTCGCGACAGGAACAGGGTACAGCCCCATATTTATAATAAAAATATTAAATTATAGAAATTACTTTTAGATAACTTTAGGTATACTAAAATTCTAAAAGAATCGCTTAACATAACAGCATTGTTTAAAAACATGACCCTTTTTATATTTCCTGTATGAAGGTATCTCTGAGACTTCCTTAAAATTTTATCGCAAAAACAGTAGGTATAGTATCTTTCGGTTTAGAAAGAAGTCAGTTGAGGTTACATTTTTATGGCATGTATCACATTCTAGTTACTTTTATTTTAGGTGGAGATATATGTTGATTTAGGACCGGATTTAATATATATTTTTTTTATATTAATTAAAATGCGACGAGGTCAGTAACGAACAAGGTCAACTCTAAATTATTAAAGACATGTTAAGGGGTTTTAAAATATTAATTGGTTAAATTACCACGTTTTCCCGGAGGTACAGGGAACAGTATACTTATGATTTCCTGATCGAAAATTTTCTAGTTTTCACACTAATTTTAATATTACATAAAGAAGCTGTCTCAAAACATCACCAAAAGGATTAAACAATCAAGGTTACAGTTTTATAATAATTTTGATAATTATCAAATAATAAATAAAATACTCCCGAATACGATTTTGTTTTGAACAAGTTTCTTTTGAGTTTTGGGTTACTTTTTTTAGTAAGCAGAAAGTGACACATATAAAATTCTAACGTTAACTAACTTCTTTTTAAACTGAAAAATATTATAGCTTTGTCGTGAAACCAAAATACAAAAAAAATTTAGCAAGTTCTTGATAAGATATTATTTTAGTCTTGACAATCGTGTTGAATATTATTAGCAGTACCTACCTACCTACCAGATTTTGTAAAAATTGTAAATGTGATTTTGCTCGCTAATAAATAAATAAGTAACAACGAAAATAGTTTATATAATGGTTTTACTAAATTAATATCTAAAATTACAGGAGTAACTTAATTGTTAAACCAAATTTACATTTTATAACGTAAAATTACAACTGGAAGCAGCAAACTAGTGTCATGTCTCATGGCTTTGTGTTTCATGTGGTGGGGTTTTCTCTATCTACTGCAACTAGATATTCCAAAAACCTAAAATTGTTAACAGCATTTTACAAATTAATTTTTTACCTAGCTACAGGGCATCCTGGAATGTCACTCCTGAAGTTTCCCATTTGACAAACCTACTTTTATGATTGCTCAAAAAAGGTTTGCTGAATGAGAATTTTGGAATGAAATTCAAAAATAAATCAAGTTTATTTTAACATATTTTTAAATTGTATAGTAATTATCCCCATGGCAGAAAGCAAAAACTAAAATGTCTACACATTACTAACGTCGAATAATATACTATGAAGTTTATAGTAGATGAAAGCGAGACCTTTTATGTAGGGTTGTAACAGGCACTTTAATATGTACTGAGATAGAAAAGTGGGAATTTTTAGCTGTATAAATGCCTATCTGCAGTTTTTTCTCCAGCCTAGTCCTAGAGTTATTCAAACTACTATCCTCTGCAGACCAAAAACTTGCCCTGACTGGCTTGCACAGCCTCATGTCAGGACTGCATAGGACATCACTGAGTGGAAGATGGCAAATATATACCATCCTCATTGTAACCTCTGACACACAATTTTTGGCCATGGCTTTTATATATAAGTTATTAAATGGTCTTCTCCCATCTTACCTTGGTGGATTTATTGCCCATAACAGTGATGTACATAATTACCCTACTCGAAATAGAAATGATTTTTATATCAAGAGGACTAATTCCAGGAGAGCTATGAATTCTTTATTTTTCAAAGGTCTTAAAGAGTACAATGATCTACCGAGATATGTCAAGGAGTGTTCATCGATTAATAGTTTTAAAAGAGAGCTTAGGACATTTTTTAGAAGTTAAGATAGGCTTTTCCGATATGATGATGTTTTGTAGCCTGAAATATAGATTTTATTTGAGTTTCTAGTGTTATATCTGAAGTAGGTATATTAAAACTTGTAGGAGTGTTTTTTAACAAACATCAGTGCAATAAGAATCAGAATACCTGGAAGTGTGAGAATCTAATGCTACCGAAAGGTTTCTTTGCATGACTCAAGTGGGCTTAAGGAGTAGATTTTACGAATAATTTTTTTTTGAAGAATAAATAATCTTTGAAGTTCTGAGTAGTTTGTCCTCAGTAAAGCACAAAAAGAGTTAAGTGGCTGTGGGCCAAAAAATAATATATATTTAACAATTGTTTGGGGTTCATAAAGGTTTTGAGGTTGACAAAGGCATAATAAGCAGTTCAGTTTTGCAGCAACATTGTCTACATGGGCTGTTTACTTTAATTGTGAGTCTAGGTGAAGACCCCGAAACTTGCATTGTTCTACTCTTGTAATAAAATTATTATTCAATTTTAAGTATAAATCAGGAATCTGCTGCTTTTTATAGAATGCCATGTAATGGGTTTTATTTGTGTTAACAACTAGATGATTTGTTTGGCACCAAACAGAAAATCTAAGCAGAATTGTATAAGTTATTTCAAGTAGTTGATTAAGTGTAGAAGCAGGTATGACTACTGTTGCATCATTTTTTCAAATCGTTTATAAATAATGCAAAAAGCAAGGGAGAGATTACGCCATTACGCCTCTTTAGGGAACGCCCTATCTGATATTTAGTTTCTCCGAATAGGAGCCCTAAAGTTTTACTCTTCTTTGGCGATTAGAGAAAAATGATTCCAGCCAGTCAGAAATATTACCACGTATTCCCATAGCACGCAACTTTCTGAGCAAGATGTCAGTGTCGACGCAGTCAAACGCTGGGCTAAGATATGGAGTGATATTTTGGGGTAGTTCAACGGAAATACACAGAATTATAGTCATGCAAAAAAGGTGCATCCGAAATATTTTTAGGATGAAAAGCAGGAAAGTTGTAGGTCTGTTTTTGTAGAAAAAAATATTCTGACGGTAATAGGAATGTACATTTTGGACTCTGTAATATTTGTATGTGATAATAGGGATCTTTTCCTCGATTTTAATGTGAAACATGATTATGACACTCGCCATAAAAGTAATTTAGTACCAGAAAATTATAACTATACTTACATACCTCCAAAAAAATGTAAAATACTGCATCATAAAAATTTTTAATTGTTTCTCAGACGAAATTAGAAACCTGCCAAAGAATAAACTAAAATATACCTTAACAAAATATCTAGTCAGTAAGGCCTTCTACAACCTTAATGAATTCTTTGATGATCCTGATAAAGGAATAATTCAGTGTTAAATTTTAAATGTTTGTTACAATTTTAAGCATGTGTAATTTTATCAAAATTGTCATTGTCTAAATGTAATGTAATTACAAATTTAAAATGGTTATTTACAAAAATCTCTCCAGACATTGTTCAACAGCCCCTATTGGTTTTTTTTTATTATGTTTATAGTAAATGTAAGCATCTTATTATTGAACAAATAAATACTATTGTATTGTATTGTATTAAATCGAAAAATAGAGCTATAGTATAGTAATTAGAATCTATTGTTTTATAAATATATTCCAAGAGATCGTAAGCAGCTGTGCTAGTAGAGAAGTTTGAGCAATACTAATAAAAAATTAGGTAGGTACTATATTTTAAGACGGGACCTACCTTCACATTATTAGATAATGATCCTTTTATTAGTGAATAAAATTGAATCGAGTTTAATCACATTGGAATCTTCGTGAGTCCTGATATGTGCTGGTAATTTTAGGTTGGTCATATCCTATAACATCACATTATATCACTGAGAAAAAGGCTAAAATAAAAAAAAAAACTAAAATTATACAATACATACTTTGCTTTCACTGCGAATAATCTCTTAGTTAGTTATCTGTCTAGTTGGAAAGCATCTCATACCATAATCTCTTTTTTTCTAAGTGAGTTTTCTGACACAAGTTGTTCTCAATTTCTGTTAAGCAGATAAATTATTGAGTACCTTTTAACTTTCATGTAGCAACCACATTCTACTGATGTTAATACATAAGTGTAAGCCGGACTACAAATACAAATACTAATAATCTTTATTCCCACTAGGAGCCCTAAAGTAATTAAAAGTACATTTAATATGAAGTACCTAGTAGGTAAATACATATAATTATTGTTTAGTAACTAACCTCTTTACGTATCAAATATTTTCTTTTACCATTTTCTTGGTGAAAACTTGTCACAGTTACCAATTGAAATAAACTTTGCCTTGTGTCTGTGTTCTTTACTGGTTAATACTTTGATTCCAATCCATATTCTAAAAAAAAACAGCTGTAATAATGTAAATATGTAAACAAGCATTCAATTGAAATATATAAATAGGTACTTACGACATAAAATAATGTATCTCGAACGCACACTATAAAACTTTCTCTCTAAAATCTAAAATCTATACTATTTTTAGGTTAAGAATTCTGACACTTAAATCTGACAATCACATCCGATAACTTTAACCGCTCAGCTGTTTCTCCACCACAGTGAAAAATCAAGAAGTAGGCTGTTTTCGGTTGTTGTCATGGAAACACTCACGTTAAAAGTTAAAGTGAGCATTCGATCATAGGGCTGAATAAAAGTAACCCTATTAAAACCAGTCGTGCATTATATCAGAAGGTGGACATTTTGCTCATTTACTGTAAGGTCGAAATTGTTTATTTTTTATTTTTTGTTGTTCTTTTATGCTGTCCATGGATAGCTTTTAGAATAAGTTAAAGTGATTTTTATATTTTTTTCTCGCAAACGAAGCCAGATATGAAAAAAACACAGGAGACCAAAAAGTTGTATTTGTAGTTGCTTAATCTGAACAAATAAAAAAACTTAAAAGGCAGTGTCGTACTTCTTCTTCTCAATAATAATTGGCTGTGGTGTCCACTGAGACGTCACTGGACCTAATAATTTCAATCGAGTTAGGGCTAAATAAGCGCCTTATTACTTCAAATAATTGAACCAAATTGCAACCAAATCGGTTTAAGGATATTTATGACCGTTTTTTTTTTAAACTTCGATGCCCCCTATCTCAGAAGCGAAGAAACTCCGGATTTTCATAGGAACTTTTTTTCTTAAGACGACCTTACGTATCACCCTCTGAAGTTTCGTACCGTAGTTAGGAAACACCCTGTATATTATACTTTACCGACTAGCCTCATAACAATTGTATTTTCTGCAAACCTTAATGGCGAATAAAAATATTTTGAATTTGAATTGAATTTTGAAGAAAGCTAGACAAGATATTATTGAGCCATTCCCACAGTGTGGACTCTGGGTGTCGGAATTGTAGAGGAACATTGCTATCCCTCTGCAAAACGGTTTTAGCAAGTTCACATTGAGCGGCTTGTTTGAGAACCTTTTTGTGAGTGCTGAGCACCGTTCTTGTATTGACTGTATCTTGCTTCTTGAGTATGGATAGTTACTTGATGGGTTATGCATTGGGTTTTTGGGGTGTCTAATTTTAGTAAGTGTCCTTAGTAATGTTGTTTCTGCAGTGCATAAGTTTTTCCAAGCTGGTCTTTGTGCGTTAGTGAGTAAGTGGTGTTTGTATTCTATATAACTGATCGGCAGATGGACTTGGACGTAAATTTTAACAGCTGTTTCTATCGATACTCCTTGATTTTTGTAGGTACTAAGACTTCTAAAATGCTATTAAAGCTTAGTTTAGTATCTATTGTTATTTCCAAGTATTTTTCCATGGTGGATGGGGGAATGGTGGTGTGTTCTACTTGAAGTTTTGACGCTGATTGTAAAATTACATGGTTAAATGTTAACAGTTGAGATTTTGTTGGATTAACTTGCAGCCTCCATTTTTTCTTGGTCCTTCAAGAAATCTTTTAATAGCCATACAGGGCTGTTAGGGACTTTAAGTGAAAGAAGTTTGAAAAGGAGCCGTTTGTGCCAGATGCTATCAAAGGTTTTTTTTTATGTTCAGATGCAGATTTTTGGTTGTTAGGTTTTTCTGTTTGTAGGTTCGAAACCAAGATCAGTATTGGGTGAATTGTTGAACATTTGGATTTGAAACCATATTGGTCAGCTAGAACTTTGTTTATTGTAATGTTTTCCAGAATGGTTGGAATGATTTTTTCAAACAGTTTTTCAAATACTTTAATACTGGTAAGAGTGTTATTGGTCGATAATTTCTTGTACAATTGTGGTCTGTATTTGGTTTGGGGATGTTTATAATTATCCCTTTTTACCATACTGGTGGAAAGAAACTGTTTTTAAGGCTAAAGTTATAGATTTCTATTATGTATGTACATGTTAATTTTGTAGTTAAGTTGTTTAAAGATGATCCAAGGTATGTTATCAAACCCGGGTGCTGAATGTTTCTGTTTGTGTAACAATTCAAAGTATTAATCTTCCCCAACTGAAAGCTCTTCTTGATCAGTATTTTCGTTGCTGAAATATTCTTCAAACCATTGTTCAGCGTTATGGAAGATTTCCTGATTAAAATCTAAATTATTTTCTATTTTGTAGGGACCCTTATTGTGCTTCAAAAAAAATTCAACTTTTTCTGGATCTGTTGAATAGCACTTTCCATTTTCTTCAAGATTAAGAATATTTGTCTCTGTTTTAGATTTAGTCAGGTTGTTAACTTTTTGATAAAAGTCCTTGTTTCTTGCCTCGTGATGTCCTGACAGGTTTTAAGCCAACTGCTTGTTTTGAACTGATATATCATGTTTTGGATTATTTTTTTGAATTGGTTAAGCCTTGTTTTTATCAGAAGATCTAGATTGGCCTGATAGTCTCGTAGCATTTTTCTTTTATCTTTAATAAGTCTAATTATAATTGGTGGTAGGGGGTAAGTAAAAAATTATTGCTTTCTTTGTGGGGTATTTTCTAGGATAATTCACCTCACTTTTATTGAACCAATCAAAACGCTCATTTTCATAGCAACCACCTTGGTAACGGTCGTCTTACCCGATAAGACTACCGCTAGCTCGAAAAGACGCTTGTAGCTTTTTTACTTAAATAAAAAATTAGTAACACCTCTAACTTGTATATTTACCTTTATCAGACGGCCTTCATTTTTATGTTCAGTAAATTATCCAATAAAATACATCTCTAGAGGCGGTTTCTTATCTTCATACCTTCGTTTTTCACTCGAAACTCGATTTTCCAAGAAAATTTTCACTCAATGTAATTTTTACTTATAATCAAAGATAAGATCATATCAGATTATAAGTAAAAATTACATTTCGTAAAAATTTGTCAGAAAATCGATTTCTTGTTAAAAACATCGGTATTACCGATAAGACGCCTCCTCTATCTTACTGTTGAAGACTTCCATTGGCTTGCCATAAAAGTTTTGGATTTTTTGTTTTGTGAGGTTTGAGTTCTCTTGTTCTTCAATAAATACATTAATTTTAACGTTAACTTGGCTGATCTGGGTTTTATTCAAATCAAATGTTGGGGTTTCTAGTAATATTTGGAGTGGAGTGGACATACACATTTTTATTTTTATGGCCAAATGGTCTGATCCAATGTCTGGTAGGAGTTTTATTTCTTTAATATTACTATCTAGGTTTTTTGATACGAATACTAAGTCTGGTGTAGTATCCTTGTTATTTTCCATCAAAAAAGTAGGAGTTTTTTTCTGCAAAAATTTTCTTATGTTCAGAAACAAGTTAAATATGAATTTGTTGTCTTAAAATCAATCAAAGTTTGTGTACATACTTAATCTATACATAGGTAATCTTAAAGTGGTTCAATGAATATTTAAATGAACGAACACAAGTAACAAAATATGGGGAAACCTCAACTATAAAACAAACAGTCTATGGGATACCACAAGGGACAGTACTAGGGCCTACACTCTTTATTATGTATATAAATGATATTATAAAAGTTGTTCATAATTGTAAAATTCAACTATTTGCTGATGATACCATCATATATGTAACTGGGGATAGGCTAGATGAAATAATACACACTCTCAATTTTGAACTTAATAATATATTTGAATGGCTAAATAATAACTATCTTCAACTAAATATAAGCAAAACAAAAATGATGATCATTAGAAATAAACATATTAGGGTAGATATTGATGCAAACACAACTGTAAAGATTAATAATGAGGTAATTGACATAGTAGATTGTTTCACTTATCTAGGCTGTGTAATAGAAAAATCAATATATTGGGACGTATGTCAAAAGACCTTAGTGCTTGGGCAAAATTAACTATATATATAAAACAATCATAGCACCGCATTTTTACTTCTGTTCAACATTGTTGTTTTTGATGAATAATTCTGAAATTGACACTTTACAAAAAAAAACAAAACAGGGCTCTAAGAATTATACTAGGATGTAATAAATATACTAGACGCTCTGATATGTTGCATTCTACAAACCTCTTAAGTGTAAGACAAACTGTAACATATAATGCAATGATATTTATATACAAAATGTTAAATAAATTAGTACCCCAACATCTTTTAAATAACTGCAAACTTGTTAGGGATATACACGAACACAATACACGTTCAATGAATAATTTTTACCTAGATAGAGTTAAAACTAGCTTTGCTCAAAATAGTTTATTTTATAAAGGACTAAGGTTATATAATGAGCTGCCTGATCATATAAGGGATTGTAATAGTCTGCTAGGTTTTAAGAAATCATGTTTATTATATATAAGGCAGAATATTGGAATATGACTTATTACAGAAACACTATAGGTTTGTTCCTACAGCGATCAGAAACAGTCATTGACAGTCAGGATTCTGCGCAGTAACTATAAAGTGTTCCAACAAAGATTTTGGACAGTTTGAAAACCGAAATTCGCTGTTCCTACACGTTTCTCTGATAGTTTGCCAACTGTCAGAACAGTTTGCGAATCTTTTGCAAGTAAAATATCAGGAGCATGCGCGATAAAGCGCTAGCAAGGAATTTGACAGCGTGACATACAAGATAACCTATTTTTGTTTGGTTTATTGTCCAAATAACTGTTTTTACTGCAGCAGCAGCTGATGTTTCATTTACCGTGTTTAAAACGACAAATTCCGAAAGCTCTAAAAAAATAATACAAAAATTATTAAGTGTTTACTAAGGGATTTTACTAACTTTAAATTAAGGTGATTTTTACAACATTCTGTTTAATATTTACCTTCATAGGTTTCTTTTTCCATTTTTTAAAAGTAATTTTGTTTAAGCTTTATTTCTTGGGCCGAGCCAAAGGAGTAACTAAAGAAATAATAATAAATAATAAAGATATAAAATTTAAGGTTATGTCTACCGTTCAGAGCTTCTTCATTTTTAAACACCAAGCCGAAGTTAGTTGATTTCAAACCCCTATTCCTACAAGTTTCAAACCGGTCAGAAATCAGGCTTGGCGCCTTACAGTTGATTTTAAAATTGTCACGAACTTGTCAGGGATTCGCTGTAGGAACAAACCTTATATTTTTGATATTGTCGTTGGAGTTTGTTTTGTTGCTCTGCGTGATGTGGCGCGCACATGAATTTGTATTTTGTTTAAATTTTTAATAGATGTGATAATGTAACATAATGTAATGATGCTAGCCATGTGCTATTAATAAAGATATTTATTTATTTATTATTAACACCCTAAATTTTTAACTTTGTTTTTTACATCGTTGACTGAGTGTGCGACTTATAAAAAATTATGTAAACTTATACTTTATACTGTTAATTTATAATTAAATATGACTAGTGCGATAAATCGATAATTGCTACACTTTGTATTAACTTTTCCCTTTGTGATTTCTCAAAGTTTATTGAAAATCTAATTAAACTCATCTACAATCAGGTAAAAAGGATTTTTTGTTTCAGTTCTTTAAGTGACTTGAGTTGCGTCAGTTATTCCAGACCCAAAAAAGATTTTAGACCTAAAACGCCGAAATTAATCTATGGAGTGGATAAGGAATTATTGCGCCCGAAAACGAGGTCAATCAGTAGAATGGTAGGTGCTAAAATCCAGAATTGCTGTTTGCTAAGGGTATTTCTGTATTATTTCAGCTTTTCTATTGTTCTGAATGTTCTGAAGACACAAAAGATATGAATATGTTTACTGCACACATGGTTTCCCTTCACAATTACAAGGCTTGCTTCAGATGTCTGGATTGTGGCAATGATTTTATGACAAGGTGAGCATATTTTTTATACAAGGGGTTGTTAGAGTCCATCACTGTAATCACTGACTGGCACGCAACCGATCATACAGCAATGTAAATTAAATGGGGTTTCTTGCGCTCAGCTATGAACGAGTTTCGAGAACACTGGTAAATTATTTAGCTTTGGTTAAAAGGATATTGAAAGGCAACTCTACCAGGTGACAATGAAATGGTTTGACAGAACCTCACTTAATTATCGTTCAATATAGGAATTTGAAATTTAACAGTAAATATGGTATAGGGAGATGCAAACTTTCCATCAAAAATATTTTGAATATCACTTCCGGTTTGACCGGAAGTGAGGTTAGGTCGCTTATTTTAAAGACGCCCTGTATATTTTTTTAGATATTCGAATAGAGCTCTAAATTCCCTTATTAATGACATAAACTTGTCATTTGTTTTTAAAATGGCGGCGTAGGATACGATTTCCGCAGATTCAAAGTGGCGGAGTGTTAGCCGCGTGACATAAGTTTTTATCCTATGACGTTTTAAAATGGTAACATTAGGTTATTTTCTTTCAACTTTTAATAAAATTAAGGTGAAATGTGTATTTAGAATTTCATAGGATAGTTTTAATTTTTATTTGACATTAGCAAATTTTTAAAGAACTGAAAAAAAAATAATTTTTCTCCATGATTTTTAATGGAAAGTACCAAATGTCAAAATACCTTGAAATACTACCGTGAGTTAGTTATTTAAAAATGTATAATGCTTTATCATATTGTAAAGAGTTTTAAGAGAAAATTTTTAATGATTGTATTAGGTACACATATTTTATTTTACTTCATATTATCTGCCGTATTTGAAAACCCTTTTTATTATTATGTTACTAATTCTTTCTTACACCCTGATACATATCAATATTTTGGTAACTTAGCTAATAATTAGTCTTAGTGGAACATTAAACCAATGCCGTGCGGTTGATATTCTGTGACCAGTCCATCTTATTTGACCAAAGAAATTAGTTTCTCAGCAGGCTGTTGAAACAAAACATGAAAGTAATTTTGACATTACCAAATTGAATAAATAGAAATAAAGCGGCGTATCTGGTTTATCTGTATTTTGGCCAGATTTTTACGCATCCAGTAATAATGGTTTATACGAGGCAAAATGTAAGAAAAACTCAAGGCTTGCTGCAAGATTATATGCCGAACGGTATCCAGATCGGGAGATTCCATTAAGGGACTATTTCCCTTGGCTTGAAAAACGCTTAAAGAACGAAGGTAATATCCACAATAATGACAATAACCAACGTTTTATAGTAAGTGAAGACAGCGAAATAACCGTTTTGGCTTATGAGAATATGACCATACCGCTTCAGTTAGCGAATTAGAAGTGGAGTGTGCTGTGAACCGAGATGCGCATGACAAATTTTGGAGAAACATGGTTTGAAATCATTTAAATAGAAAGTTCATCACCATATCTATGATAATGACTTTCCAAGAAGATTAGATTATTGTAATTGGTTCTTGGCGAGTCTTAATAACAATGCAACTTTCCGCCACAAAATATTATTTACGGACGAGTCAAGATTTACTAATCTGGATATTTAAAGAAATAGTCCATTCTCGAAGTGGAGTTGAAATATAGGGGAAAGAGTAAATTTTTTTTTTGTGGACCCAGGGTCCCGTCAATCTTAGTTACGTTCGTCCCATTTTGTAGGGAAAAGAAAACGAGTGAGAGTTAGATTTTTTAAAAAAAAACGTAACTAAGGTTGACGGGACCTTCGGTCCACAAAAAAAAAAAAAATTTTTTTTACAAATGAAATTTTAACATTATGTAAGTACAGACATTATTATTAATTTTATTTTATTACTAATTACAAATTTCTTTCTTTTTACAGAATTTCTCATAAACTCTAACAAAAATTTTTCTTCTCTTCCACAAAAATTTTTATAACATGACCCTAGAATGTCCACAAGATCTTTTTATATACCCTAGATTATAACTTTCATATGAGGAACATATTCTCTTTTATATCCGACCGCAAGTTAACAATTTCTTCACATACATTTTGAATTAAATAAAGCATTTCATTTAAAATTTCAGTATGCTGATTGCTTTTAGATTCACTTTTTAATATTTGTTTTCTAAAGCTCCATCAACGTCACTTTCCACCAACAGTTTTCTCTCTACTGCTTATACTAACCGCAGCACTGTTTTTTGTCTCCTGAAGATGAAGGTTACTACCTACGGGGCCATAAAAAGGAGAAATAGTTAAAAAGAAATCGGCGATAACCCGTAAACGGGCTCATCAAAAATATCTAAAGTTATTCTTTTGAATGTGGGTTTTAGTGCTCTTTAATAAACCTAAATAGAATTTGTCTCTAAAATAATTAGGGAAGCCAATAATTGACCCCATTTAAAATTACATGGGATTTCCTATGTCCCGCTCGACGATGCAACACCCGGTATAAAATTTGTGTAGCGTCCAAAAAAGAAACTGGGACACGCAATTTTACTTCTATCTCCCAGGCTATTTCAAAATTTTCAACTTTGATGTTTAAATTAGTGACTTTGACAGTTTGTTAAAAAATATATTGTTATTATTATTATTATTATTATTAATATTATTATTATTAATATTATTATTATTATTATTATTAATTGTTTAGTCTAGGCGGCGTAGCCGTTTAAACTTATTTACTGTCACATTTTTTTTTAAGTTATTGTCACATTTTTTTACTTTTAAAAGAGTCGTAGCGATTTTTGAATTGGTTTGTTGATGTTGCGGAGACGCACTCGTTATTTAAGCCATTCCACTCTCTATTTATTCTGTTGTTCAGGAAATGTTGACGACAAAGTTTTTTAAAACGCTCTCGCACCAATTTAAAGTTATTTCCCCTGAGCCTTTGGTTCGTGTATAAGGTGAAAAAGTTGAATTTCACAGAGTAATGGCCATGAATAATCTTAAAAAAGTTTCTATTGCATCACCACGAATTCTTCTTTGCTGGAGTGTCGTTAGATTTAGTTTTATTAGCCGCTCTTCATATGTCAAGCTCGGATATACTGGGGGATAGTTTGGTAATTTTTCTTTGTGTTTGTTCCAGGGCATGTATGTCTTTGACGAAGTAGGGGTTCCAGACTGGTGCTGCATAATCTAAAATAGGCCTGATGTAGAGTTTATATATCTTTTCAAGAAGATCTGGGGTCGGATTTTTGAACGTTCTTTTGACTAAATATGTTACCGAGTTTGCTTTTTTAATTATGTTTCCCACATGTACTGCCCATTTGAGGTCCTTAGTTATAGTTACTCCTAGATCCTTTTGATATTCCACTGATTTCACCTCAGTTCCATTTAGGTTATAAGAATAAATTGGGTTGTTGTATCCCATGTGAAGGACGGAACACTTTTCTTTATTAAGCTGTAAGTCCCACTTGTTACACCATTTTTCAATTTTGACAAGGTCTCTTTTAAGTGTGTCGTAGTTGGTAAGGGGGTTGTTATATATTTTTGTGTCATCGGCAAACATTGATATGGACGATTCCAGATTGTCTGGAAGATCGCAGGTATACAAGTTGAGCAGTATTGGAGCCAAAACAGAGCCCTGTGGTACCCCCGAGCTGACCTTGAATTTGTATGAAGTTTCACTGTCTATTCAATGTCTATTCTATTCATATATTGTAGCTAGATTATAAAAAAAAATTTGTTGTCCCAGTTTTATTTGGGCGCAATGGTACCTATAACATTCTTATAAAATTTTCTCTTAAAATTCTTTACGATATGATAAAACATTATACATTTTTAAATAACTAACTCACGGTAGTATTTCAAGGTATTTTAACATTTGGTACTTTCAACAGTAATATACCGATAGAGGAGGCGTCTTATCGGTAATACCGATGTTTTTAACAAGAAATCGATTTTCTGACAAATTTTTACGAAATGTAATTTTTACTTATAATCTGATATGATCCCGAGAGCTTTAGCTCGAGGGTCTTATCTTTGATTATAAGTAAAAATTACATTGAGTGAAAATTTTCTTGGAAAATCGAGTTTCGAGTGAAAAACGAAGGTATGAAGATAAGAAACCGCCTCTAGAGGTGTATTTTATTGGATAATTTACTGAACATAAAAATGAAGGCCGTCTGATAAAGGTAAATATACAAGTTAGAGGTGTTACTAATTTTTTATTTAAGTAAAAAAGCTACAAGCGTCTTTTCGAAAGCGTCTTTTTGAGCTAGCGGTAGTCTTATCGGGTAAGACGACCGTTACCAAGGTGGTTGCTATGAAAATGAGCGTTTTGATTGGTTCAATAAAAGTGAGGTGAATTATCCATTAAAGATCATGGAGAGAAATGAGCCTGACTATTGCTAATGTCAAATTAAAATTAAAACTATCCTATGAGATTCTAAATACACATTTCACCTCAATTTTATTAAAAGTTAAAAGAAAATAACCTAATGTTACCATTTTAAAACGTCATAGGATAAAAACTTATGTCGCGCGGCTAACACTCCGCCATTTTGAATTTGCGGAAATCGTATCCTACGCCGCCATTTTAAAAACAAATGACAATTTATGATATGTCATTGAAAAGGGAATTTAGAGCTCTATTCGAAGATCTAAAAAAATATACAGGGTGTCATTTAAAATAAGCGACCTAACCTCACTTCCGGTCAAACCGGAAGTGATATTCAAAATATTTTTGATGGAAAGTTTGCATCTCCCCAAACCATATTTACTGCTAGAATTTCAAATTCCTATATTGAACAATAATTAAGTGAGGTTCTGTCAAACGATTTTATTGTCACCCGGTATATGCAAGTTTAAACTTGTTGCAAATTCAAATCATGCATAAAGTTGCAATTCTAACAGCGATAAATATATTACTGCATACATTTCGAAAACGAAAGCCGAATAGAAAAATCTGCAACATGTTAAAACTCGCATATAGAGTATAGAGTTGCCTTTCAGTATCCTTTAACCAAAGCTAAATAATTTACCAGTTTTCTCGAAATTCGTTCACAGCTGAGAGCAAGAAATCTCGTTTAATTTACATTGCTGTATGGTCGGTTGCGTGCCGGTCAGGGATTACGGTGATGGACTCTTAAAATCCGTATTTATTTATTCATTGTTAATTCGTATTAATCTACAATATATCATACTCACACTACCTCTTGTCATTTATCCTACTGATACAGACTTAAATGATAAGACACAGTATCTACATTACATTTCACTTATGTGCATTACGTTTTTTATTCCCTCCGTTAAGCGGCTGCTTGTAATATCTATTGGCCAAACCTGTATAATATACCATAGCTTAGGGTAGGGTAAATATTTTATAACTTTTAGGGAGCATTTGTCAATGCATGAAGTAGTTCATGGCGAACCTCTTATATGTACAATTTGTGGTGAGAAGCAGTCTGATATCATGGAGTTACAACGTCACAACGATAGACACCTCAAGTATTCCGTTCCATGTTCTTACTGTGATTTATCGTTTTTAAGCGAATATGAATGCAATATACATACTTTCAACCATCACAGGTAAGTTTCACTTTTAACTGAAGCTGTAAAAAATATGTATCATACTTTTTCATAAAGAATTTGTTTAGTTAATGAAGGCTTAGATTTACGAGATTTTAATTACTTTAAGAAAACGTGATGATTTTTAAAATATTAGGGGTAGAAAGCGAAAATTCAGGGACCGAAGACAATATAAAATAGAAGAAATTGTTACGTATGTGGACGTAGAGAGTAATGAGACAGCGTCTAAGAAAAGCTGCACCTTTGTACCTATGATTCTGGATATCAAGAAACGGCGCAAAGTGCATCAACCCTCTTTTGATGAGATTGATTATAGAGCAAGACATCCTCAAACATGTGTAATACCTGAGGAAGAAACAAGTTTAGGAGACGACTGCCTTCAAGACGACAGGTAGACATTTTAAAACTATATTTCTTTGAAATTTCCCATATTTATTTTATTGAGCAAAAACCCAACATTTTGTAAATGTGTGAAAAGGAATTCGTCGGTCTTAGGTCCAAATTATGAATGACTTGGTATCTCTAACTATAAGGTAACTTATAAGGATACTTTTGTTGGAACAATTGCTGTCATGTGACTGTTATCACTAACAGGACATTGATAATTTCGGCCTTAGAAGCTATAATAAAATTTAAACTGAAAGAGCGTCTGACATAATTATTTATTATTTTGACTCTTACTAGTGGAGTTAACAGCTGATCCCGTTTGCTTTTTGTTGCTAAAATGTAAGACTCATTTTATATCATTCTATTAAGTTTATATAAATATGTGTCCGGAGTTGCCCCATTTTTGATATAACGAATATAATTGACAAGAAAATGTACGCCACTGACTTTTTCTGATTTTAATATTTTTTTTTCGGATTTGCCAACTAATAATACAACTTTTTTGTTCCCTGGATTATTTTCGTATCTTGCTTCGTTTTCGAGAGAAAAAATAAAAACCACTTTATTGCATATACAAAAAAAATACCTATGTATTTTAAAGTTAATTAAAACATTCAAATTAAAAATAAAATTATTTGTTGTTATTCATGATACAAAAAAAATGCGATTGCGATTGTAATCGTCTCACCATTGATTCTCTTACACGTTCAAAAATGCCTGCATTATTTCGTATCGCATTGCAATAATTCGAATTCCTAAGTCGTTTTTATCTAGTACATGCGTCTTGTACACAAAAGCCTTTAGGTGACTCCATAAATAATAGTCTAGAGGATTCAAGTCGGGACTGCGTGCTGGCCAACCTTGGGGACCTGCGCGTCCAATCCAGCAATTGGGAAAAGTGTGGTCAAGGGATTGACGAGCAACTAGGCTAAAATGAGCTTGGGCGCCCTTCGTGCATGAACCACATATTAGTTCTTATTCACGGGGATGCAAAACCCTCCAAACAGTTGATGCACTTGCTTAAAGTTACACTGGAACCTTCCTGGCACTAGCGTTAGTAAAGTTATTCAAACTTGTTATTGACAGAACAGGTAAATTAGACATCAGAACTTACCTTTACCTCATATTTTAATTAACTTTGAAGTACATAGGTATTTTTTTTGTACCGGGTGAGTCAACGATTGCGCGGAGTAATTTTATGCCTTGAAGATAAGATTTGTCGATAATAAGCTGTCGTAATAAGGTATTGTTGGATATCTGGCACATTTTAAAAATATTTTCAATTATACAGGGTGCGCCCAAAAAGTAGGGTGTCATAAAGTTACATTTTTTAAATGGGACACCCTATATTTGAATACATTTATTAATTCTACGTATTATTTCATACATTTTTATTAATGGTTTAATATAGTTAATTAAAGTTATAGTTTTTAAGATAAAATTTTAGTTAGGAAAATGCTACTTAAATTTTGACTCTAAGCGATTCATAATTTTTATACTTACTAAATAAAGTCAAAAAAACATATTCACTATGAAATATTTGACATCTCATTTACAGGGTGTTTTCTTCCTAGGACCAAAGTCAGAAAACTTCTAATTGAAAAATATCACTTTTATTAAATGGAACACCCTATAGGTATATTTTTCTGTCATCTTATAGCTCGTCATAAACTCTTCAACTTTCGTGAAGAACGTCTTTTCCCTATCTCTAATAGTTTTTGAAATATTTTGATATTTTGAGATTTAATGCCCTTGTTATAGCATCTTTTGTCAATGGATCACAGTAGCCATGGCCATGGAAAATAAATGAAAATATAGAAATTTTGTTATAACCATCCCTTCCCCAAATCAGTTTCTTCTTAATAAATGTTCGAATAAATGTCCTTCTTGTTCAATACAGTTGTCAATCCTTTTAACTCCGGACACATGTTCTTTGAACATGAACTTTTTCTCTTAGAATATCATACGGAATCACCCCCTTAAGTTACGTACCGTATTTCTGAAACACCCTGTATACCCAAGTTGACTGGTCGTCGAAAAATCGTACTGCGCAGGAAGTGGTTTTTAAAAAACTGATAATTTTTTTTGGAGTTTTTTACAACTATGCCACTTGTTCATTAAACTGCCTTAATGTTGTTTCGAAATCTTAATTAGAATAGTATATTAAAGTACATGGTTTATAAAGCATCATCTTATAGCACGCGTCCATGTTAAAAAACGAGACGCTTGCGGCGAGTTTTTTAACGGGACAAGTGCTCTAACTGCTTTATAAAACACGTACTTTATACTATTTTTTCTATTTTGTATTTTTTTCAATTAGAAAATACATATTTAAAAAGAAAATCAACCCTTCAAATTTTGTAAATTTGTATGTCTAAATTCTATGTTGGTAATACAATAAATTTACTTTTATCATAGTAGCCTTGACAATAAATAATATTTTCTTTTTGTCATCGTCACGAAATTTGTGTTTTAATATTTCATAGAGTTGTTCATAATTATAATTAAAAAAATATGGAGCATGATAATCTAAGTTCGTCTTCCCCTGAGTTAAGGGATATTGCTAATAAAACTATAAATCAACTTTTACCAGAGAAATTCCGAAAACTTTCTTTTCTCATGGATCACAATAACAGGAAACGTCAGACATCAACAGAATAAAACATTTAAATATTACCAATGCCAACTTTTAAAAAATAATAAAACGGTGCCGAAACAGATCTGTTTCGATACTGAAAACGGTGTCAAAACAGATTTCTTATGAAACAAAATTAGAAAAACATTTTTTTTGTTAATTTTACAAACGCGCGCCATGTTTTAATGAATAACCGCTCGCCCTGAAAATCCACAATTATTGTATTAAGTTTCAACTCGTTATAACTCTAAAACCATTTGGCTAATCAAAAGATGATTTCCATAAACGTCGTAGACCAAGCTTTACGCATTACAATGCTTTTTTTAAATTATCAGTTTCGTCAAAAAATTGAAAAATGTAAACGCGACTCAATTCAGATTGGACTGGGTCACTGGTGTTCTTGTAAAGGAAAAGAAATAAACTGCAGTGACTCCTGCAAATGCAAGGCTCCAGCCACATGTGCCAATAAAGGAGACAGAAAAACTCTTCGTATATTGCCTGTTAAAAATGTTCTATCTGATAGTGAAGCTAGTTCAGATTCGTAATGAAAACAACATAATTTTGAGGTTTCTCTCTATAATAATAATAATAATAATAATATATTGTCTTTATTGAGAACGTAAAATCAAAAGCAAGAAAAGAAAATTACAATTCCCAAAAGGCGAAGTCTAGCTATCTTTACTAAGCAACAACAATGTTACTATACTGAGTACAGCGTGTAAAGAATACCTAAATTTCAAGTTTGTACCTTGATCGATTTCGAAAATATTAAGAGAAAAGCATCTTCAGCGTCTACTATTTGCGAGGCTGTAGCTTGGGGTTGGGGACACATACGACATAATGTTACATGACCTTCTGACCTCATCTTCACCCCATCAACTTGGTCCCTTTTTATTGACAATACGTTTTAGAGCATCCTGTATATTCAACAGGCACTAGTTGCCCTCTTTTGTAACAAAAATACCGTTTCAAACAACTTGAACCAACCAAAAACAAGTTCCATATCGATGGGATTCCACTAATGCATAATAAGAATTTTTGGCTGTTAAATCTTACCCATAACATTTTAGCACTTTTTAAAGTCAAAGTCAAAAAAAGCTTTATCGTACAACGAATCTTTACATTCTCATTTACAAAGCTGTAAGAGTAAAAACATTTTTTTTTATCAGGCTTTCAATATGCGTTTGGTGCGCCCTAACCCTAACGAATCCTAAAATAAAGCGTCAAAATAACAAAATATAACAAACGAATAAACACTAAAACACTACATATTAAATTAACTGGCTATATAAAATTGCTAAAAATCCAAAGCACAATAAATAATTAAAATATTTCAGTCAATATTCTAAAATTTTGGGCAAACTATTACCACACTCAAGAAACAGTACAATATCACCCAAAGGTTACCACAGACGACATTATTAAATTTTCGTCTAAAAGTAACAAGAAAATGATTAAAAAGGTGACATAAAGATTGTTATATTAAAAGTAAAGTTGCACAATTACCAGAAAAATAAAATAATACAAAAATCACACCAATACAAGGAACACTGAGACAAGGGAAACAGACTTCAGTACACTAGGAGCTATCACAGAAAAATTCTTCTACGGTATAAGCTTTCGAAACTAAGAGAGCCTTTACTTATTTTCGAAATTTTTTAAGATTTTGAGTTCTTCTAATTTTTAACGGAAGGTGATTAAATATTTTCTTACCGTTGTATAATATCGAATTTTTGATTTGACTGGAATAAGGTATAGGTAAATGAATTTTAAATATTTGACGAGTATTGCGTACTGGGGTTGAAATAATTTCGCTCTTAAATTTCTTATAAATTAAGCAAGATGTCTCCATTAAAAACAAACAGACCAAAGTTAAAATTCTATGTGATATAAATAGTGGTCGGCTAGAGTCCCTAATTTTGGCTTTACACATATATTTAATGGCTCTTTTTTGCAAAACAAATATTACGTTAAGCAGCCTCAAAAACTTATGCCATATCTTAAATGAGACTCAATTGGAGAGAAATATGTGGTCCTTGTAGCAGCGAAATTCAAGTTATTAGAAATTACCCTAATCGCATAGCAGCTGGAGCCCAGTTATTTGCTGAGGTTAATTATACGTGATTCAAATTTTAATTTATCATCCATGTATAACCCTAAAAATCTATTTACTTTTTCATTATTTATTACGTGGTCTCCAACTATAACTTCATTGAAATTGCATTTAAAAGTAAGAATGTTTGTTTTTGTTATGTTGAGAGATAAAAAGTTGGCGTCTGTCCACTTTTTAACCACGACAAGATCATTCTTTACATCTGACTCAAGTTCACTCAGATTTTTACCTGCCCAAAGTATTGTAGAATCATCAGCAAACAGAGTAAATTTACCTTTTATTTCAATATTTGTTAAATCATTAATATATATTAAAAACAATAGGGGACCGAGGACAGATCCCTGTGGCACTCCTGATCTAATTTTCAATTGATTGGAATATTTACTATTAAAACTTACAGTTTGGAACCATTCAACTAAATATGATTTAAACTACTCCAATGCTCTTCCCCTCACTCCATACTTTTCGAGCTTGAATAACAGAACTCGGTGATTAACAGTCAAATGCCTTCCACAAATCGCAGAATTATTATTATTTTTTTTATTATTATTAAATCCTTTATTTAGAATACTGCCACGGCTACCTCACTATCATTAAGATTCAAGTATAAGTTTTGAAGAAATGAAAAAATGGCGTCATTTATGCTTTTTGATTCCTGACAACCAAATTGCTCTGCGCAAATTAAGTTATATTTATCTAAAAAAGAAAGTAACCGATTCTTTACCAATTTTTCTATTATTTTCGAAAGAGTAGGCAATAAAAATATTGGTCTAAAATTGGAAGGACAATAATTAGAGTCGCCTCCCTTATACAGTATGTCCACGGATGGGGTTTACAAGAGGGCAAATGGACTAAAAATTGAAAGATACGAAAAAAAGTCACTCTTAATAAACGTTTTTGCTTGTCTAGAAAATACAATTCATCATAAGAAACTTCAATTTTTTTATACAGGGTGGGTAAAAACTGCAAAAATGTTATTTTGCTTAAGAGTAAACATACTTTATTTTGAAAAATACGAAAAAAAGTCTTTCTTAATAAACGTTTTTACTTGAATAATGAATAGGTGATACTTGTTGTCAATGTCTTTATTTAATGAAGTAATTATAATAATAATAATAATAATACGAACATTTTTATTAACATGAAAAGAATACGATAGCGATTTCATAATTCAAAAGCTCCACCCCCATACTCGACACATTTTTCTAATTGCTTTCTCAAATAAGTGAAAGAATTTCTGATTTCCTCCTGAGATATCGATTGGACAGCCTGGATAATTCTGCCCTTCAGCACTTCAATATCATTTGGTACTGCGGTAGCAAAAACAATTTGTTTTAAACGGCCCCATAAAAACATATCCGCCAAGGTTAAGTCGGGGCGGGGCTTCTTGGGGGCCACAAAACTGGGCCATTCCTGCCAATCCACCTTGGACCAAATCTGCGGTCAAGCCATTCTCTAACCTCAAGACCGAAATGGGCTGGACAACCATCTTGCTGAAAATACATATTTTGTCGAAAATTCAATGGTAGATTTTTGAGTTCATCATTGAAAAATGTATCCAGCATTTCTAAATATGATAATCTATGGCACGTGTTATCAAAAAAATATGGCCCTATGATGCCATGGATGGATATTGCGCACCACACGTTCATTTTTGTGAAATATTGTCTTCTCGTCATAATTCTGAATTCGGGATTTTCTAAAGACCAGTACCTAACGTGCTGGGTTGCAACGGTTATATTGGTAGAAAATGTACTTTCATCAGAAAACATGATACATTTATAAAAATCAACATTTTCACTTAAATATTTGTCTCCTATCCACAAGCAAAAATCAAGTCGTTTCGCGTCATCTCCCTCTTCCAATCTTTGATTAAAGTGCGGTTTATACGGATACAATTTATTTGCTTTAAGGATCTTCTGAATTTGACTTTTTTTTACAACTTTCAACTGAGTAACACAATTTCTAAGCGTCATAGGATTTTCTTCAACAGATTGAAGAACTAAGACTGTAGCAGCATCATCATGGTCGTATTTCTTCTTTTTTTTTTGAGATCCAAAACCGAACCAGTTCTCTGGAACTTTTTTATTAACTTGCAGATTGTCATCCTAGTTATTGGGATTCCTACAAATTTCTCGGTAAATTGTTCCATGACGTAGCGGTATGAAACTTGACCATCCCCCCCCCCCCCCCATAACATTGTATTATAAAAACTCTTTGTTCAGTAGATAGCATTTTTACTTAAATAATAACTTCATTAAATAAAGACATTGACAACAAGTACCTATCACCTTAAGTGTCATTATTATTTTAACTAGGTTCACCAGTCAGAGGTGTGCCAGCGAATACTTTTTGGGAAATAATTTTTACATAGGTAAACCTTTTAATAAATTATTCTACTTCGGTTTGTTGTGTAGAAAACACATTCATTAATAGTGACTTTTTTTCGTATCTTTCAAAATAAAGTATGTTTACTCTTAAGCAAAATAACATTTTTGCAGTTTTTACCCACCCTGTATAAAAAAAATTGAAGTTTCTTATGGTGAATCGTATTTTCTAGACAAGCAAAAACGTTTATTAAGAGTGACTTTTTTTCGTATCTTTCAATTTTTAGTCCATTTGTCCTCTTGTAAACCCCATCCGTGGACATACTGTATAAGGGTAACACAGTTGTTATTTTTAAACATGGTGGGAAAATTCCTGATACGAATGAATGATTTATACAATCCACAAGTACTGCTAGAGCATTATCTGGCAGATGCAAAAATACCTTATATTAAACTTTTCCAAGAACCACAACAGAAGATTTTTTAAGACTATAATTATTTCTAGGTTAAGTAGCTCATCAGACTCTGATTCGCAATCTAGCGATCCTGACGCAGATCACCCCGCGAACCTAAGAAGAAGGGTGAGAAGAAGATTACTGGAGCAATCACCAGCGAGAGATTTATCTCCCCTCGATTTGGGCAGTTCTTATGAAGATTGCTTAACATCCAATTTGTCTGTGGTTTTGGATCGATTATCTCCCCTTCAAGACCGTGTTTCGAATTTGGAGGATGAGAGTATTACAACCGGGGATGAAAGGCAAGCTTTTTGATATCTTGTTATTTTTTACACTTACATCGTTTTATTGTTTATTATTTTCTAATTTATTTCCGGTTCATTGATAGTGTTACAAACTATTTTCTGTGCTACTTATAACAGTGTGCTTGTGCAAAAACCCAGATATCAGAATGAATCCCAAAACAGAGCGTTGAAAATAGGAATAGGGACTTCATAACAATCATAACCAAGTTCGAGAGAAACTGATCATGTCCCCTAATTATACCACAGTGTCTTTTAAGCCTAGATTACTAAAACTCCCCATGTTTGAATTTGGAAATTATATTTATGTCTCCATTTTTAGTAACAATTCCGATCACAGTGACGATATAGAAACAGAACTGCACTACTTAGTGGATGGAAAAACGCTCCACACGAATGTTGACTTGGCCGATATAGTAAACATTGGTTCATTGGGTTCTAGCGAGTCTAATGCTCCAGCCGACCTAGAAAACATTAGTTCGTTGGGTTCTAGCGAGTCTAATGCGCCAGCCGACCTAGTAAGCATTAGTTCTTCGGGTTCTAGGGAGTCTATTCCTCCAACGGAAAACGTGGAGTTAGATCCGGACATAGGAAGTAACTAGATAGATATTTATTTTTAATTTATCATAGTCTGTATTTTTAAGAATTGTGTGTCTACTAACTTTTTGGACACACTGTATAATATGTCATAGCTACTTACTCAACCCCGATATTGGAAACAAAATTAATATACAATTATTAAAAGTAACTAAGATATTTAAAAAGTGGAAAATAATCACTTTCGTCTTCGCCGATGTTTTGGGTTTAAATTAAACCTCCTCAGGGTTCCAACGTTTGCTTCTTCGACGAGTTGATTAATACCAGAAAATCGGACACATTTGTACATGCTTTAACATTAATTGGGACACAATTAGAAAATTAAAATTATCGAATTATTAAAAAATCAGTTCAGGTTAGTAGGTATGCACTTCTAGATTTTGCTGTTTATTTAAACATATAAACACGAAAGTGTTTAAACATCACAAGGGGCATCATAGCTATTTATGAATACTATATGCCAGCATTTAAAAAGTTTCTTCAACTGGTACCTGTTAAGTTTACATGTATTATACATAAATTTTATTAGTGTATTGTTAGGTATAAAAAGGGTAGTGCTTAACACTTATTTCTAATGGAAATACCAAAGATTTTTGTTTGTCCTGCATAATTTTCCCGTGGCAAATTAGACACACAATTTTAAGTTTAAAAGTCATATTCGGGTATCTAGTTTCACATCTATCAGACAAGGACGAGACAAGACTTGGCAATTAGTACGACAGACAGAGATATGCCTGATAATGTCGTGTCGCACTAGAATGCTAGACCTAATGCAAGTCACCGACCAGATTTGTTCGAAGTCTTTGGCGCACCTATGTCTTGCTCTTGTCTGATAGATGGGCGCTCTCACTAAGGCAGATCGTACACAGTCAATACTTATGTCATTATTTACGTTTTTACGTTACTCAATTATTTAAAATTGCATAATTTGCTTTATTTGCAAAGCATCGGTTTAGTTGGGTTCCGTACGGGTGAGTAGGGTGGGTCAGGGTTGGTTTTACCAATGACGCAGTAATCACATCGCACACCCTTAATCGTCATTACTATTACTAACATATATAACTGATGTTTTCATTTTGTAATGACCAACGACTGTGTAAAATGTTATGGGCTACAATTTTGTAAAATAAATTATTTGTATTTTATCAATCCAGATTAAAAAGTTTATATTATACTCTTACAGTCTGTTCCACATGACCGTGGCGTGAATCTCCATATGAGAAATAAAACTGTTTTAAGTATTTTCGAAATATGACCTGACTCTTGACACCGATGAGGTTTGCTCGCGCATAGGCTCGCGACAAGATATTCCGCGTACAATGTATGAAGCGACCCCCATATTGTCCGTACTCCTCGGGAGAGCTGCTTCAATGTAAAGAGGCGCTTTCTGTAAAGCATGTGCATCATAAGTGCCCACACATTTTCGATAGGGTTAAGATCAGGAGATTAAGACCATTATAAGCGTCGGATGGGATTGTCTGCTTTCGATGCTTGACAAAAACTATTGCAATGCTTAGGCTGATTTCGCACCGAGCCAGTCCAGTCCTACCCGGTCAGGTTAGTTCTATTTGTTGGGAGACTAGATCATGATTGTTTCTTAAGTGAGTCTGCGACTATTACTTCTTTACAGGTTGCTGTTCAGCGGGACATAATTTGGGGGTTGATTACAGAAGATAGTTTCATAGTTAAGTGATTGTGTAAAGTATGCACTATCGTGAAGCGTGGAGCACACGTCATGATTTTAAGGACTTTGTTCTGAAAAGTTTGAAATTTGCTATAAGCTGACCTATTTAAGGTGCATCAGGAGGCGACTCCATAAATCAGTACTGGCCGAATCATAGCCTTGTAAAGTAATATCTTTCCGTAAGTATAGTCTACTTCTACTGTTGATAAGTGAGTAGATGGCGCTAAGTTGACCATTTGCTTTTCTCAAGCGTTGGTCTACGTTGTGGGTCCAAGCCAGCCGCTTATCGAAGCTCAGACCCAGATATTTAATTTTCTCACACCGACTTAATATGGTGTTTTTGACTTTAAGTCTGGTTTGTGGAAATGTGGGAGGCTATACTACGGTCTCAAAATAATTGGCAAAACTGTTGATATAACCATTAACGGTGTGCGGCGAAAATAGTTAACATTGATTCGCCCACTTTTAACTTAAATAAAAGCAATCCAAACCGCTTGGGAAGATTGTGCATAAATAGGTCATTACATGTTGCCAAGTTTTAATAGATTTCACTGAAATTTCCATAAAATTTACCGAAATCGGCATGTCATTAAGGGCCTTGTCCCATGTCTAAATGCGCTCGCACGCTTTCTTATCGCCTCTAACCAACGTTCAGTGTCGTAGACAAGTTTCAATCAAGGGGATATTAGCAATTCAGTTTTATTATTTTGGTGTTATTTTGGTGGTTATTCAAAACAGCAAATAATATAATGCAGGCGAATTCTTCAAGTGATAGTAACCAACAAGTTACAAAACGACGTCATTTAAAACCTAGGGAGCGTACAATGGTAAAAAATGTGTATGAGGGAATTCTAAGTATACACAGTGGAATATCATTCACTGATGCAGCAGAACTTTGTGCCACATTGACTAAGACATCTTGCCGCATTGTTTATAGAACTATCAAGGACAATAGGAATACTAAAGTGTCCGATCAGAAGTAAACAAGGGGACGGAAAAATATTTTTATTGATCAGCAAACAAAGTTAGCCATTCGTCGGAAAGTGCATGCATTTTTTTTTTTTGAAATGAAGTTCCGAATTAAAAAAAAAATTCTGCCGAAATTGAAAGGGATGAAAATATGCAAAAAATTTCACGAAGAGTTCTAATGCGTACACTACGAGAATTGAATTTTCGGTTCTTAAAACGAAATCGCAAAAGTCTTTTGGTGGAAAAGGAAGAAATCGTATTGGGGCGTAGAAAGTATCTAGAAAGAAATACAACAATATCGCCGTGCAGAGAAAAGAATTTACTTTACGGACGAGACATGGTTAAATGAAGGACATACTGTGAATTACATTTGACAAGATCTCAACATTAAAGATGCACGTAGCGCCTTTATCAATGGACTGTCCACTGGATTGAAAACACTGAACCAATAACTCGGTATTTTTCCAAAACGCCTGCATACACAATTTTATGAGACAAAATGGAAACGAAAATGAAAAAAAAATTAGAATCGGAATTTTTAGAAAAATCTGCACATATTCCTGAACTACCTGAGCAAATACACAAGCGGTACAACATCGCGAAAATTTGAGAAATTAGATTCATCGGTAAAAAGAAATTGCGTCAGTAGTTGAGGGATTTGAATCAATGTGTACAAAAGCCATTGAAGGAAAATCAGCAGGAAGAAGTGCCTGAACGCGTTGTATGTGGTATGGGCACAACAAATAGTCACCACAGACAGTCCCATTACTAACATTCAAAGTATTTGCAATTTTTTGAGTAGAAGTACCTGGATCTTCCTCATGCCCAGCACATTCTCTTCCACTTGATGGATATTTTGGAAGGGTTTTCTATTAGGAACATAACGATCAGGAAATCAATCAGTGTACAACCGCCTAGCTTGTAATGAATTGATATCAGCAAAATTTATATTTTGTTCGCTATCCGGAAAGAGGGCAACCATTTAAGGACATATTCCGACGACTGGAACATAATTTAAAAACATACGGCTCTTTTACGATGCCGAGATCAAAAACTTATAATAAAGAAAACGAGGAAAATGAAGAAATAAGCGTGTTAGGATTTGTCGAGGCCAATAATCAGGTAATATATCCTGTGATAGCTTTGAATAGTAGTAGCTCAAGTTTTATTGAAGTGAAAACTTCTTAAGGCGCGTTTAACACTTTTAGTGGGTATTGAATGAGACTGAGCCGTCAGATTCGGCTATGCAACGCTCATGATGCAGTCGGGGGAAAAAAGCAAGATACTAAAATATGAGCAAATGCATACGTGTATTTGCTTTTTATGGATCGATTCTTTTATCGTCTTTAATTTGAGATTTGCGGATGTTAGATTGTGAAAGGTTAATAGAGAATCTCGTCTTGGTGAGGTTTTCACTTCTGTCTTGTGGTTTTAAGCACACATCCTAATTTTATTCTCTAAAATCACTTTGTAATTTTAGGAACAAAAATCTACGTTCGTCAGAAATGTAGAAACTGATACTGGAATTACAAAATCTAGGGCGCAAAGAATTTTGGCGTCCAATAAATATTTTCCCCAAAATTACCCAATATTTGCATCCTGGTGATGATGTGAGACGATTGGAATTTTGTCACTGGCTTTTAAATAAATCTAACGAGGATCGTTCTTATCACCAAAAAATAATTTGGTCAGATGAATGTCGAATTACAAGTTGCGGTATTCATAACCGAGATAATGAAAGACATTGGAACTCCACAAATCCCCACATGGTACGACCTGTTCGCCAACAAGGTCGATTTGGGGTAAATATAAGTTGTTTTCTGTTTCAAAACAAACTGGTGTATCGCTTTTTTGAAGAAAATTTAAATGCAGATAGATATCTGGACATACTTCAATCAAACCTTTTCGATATCCTTGATGATGTTCCTTTAAATGAAGTAATAGAGATTTACTTCTAACAAGATGGCGCCCCTACCCTTAACGCTCTTCGAATAAGAGAGTATTTAAATACTCACTTTAGAAACCGTTGGATAGGAACACATGAACCTCTATAAGATGGCCACCACGATCTCCGGATCTAACACCTTCAGATTTTTTTCTTTGGGGAGTCATTTTAACCCAAGGACAACTTGATCAAAGAAGTCATGAGGCCTTTGCAGAAATAAAACCATTACACATCATGAATGCCTTAAAATCCGTTCGAAAAAGATGTCAAGAGTGCATTGAAAACAACGGGGGAGTTTTCGAACATTGCGATGGTTTCCGCTATTTTTACCATAATCTGAATCTTTTATTTCGTTTTAAAGTAATAAAGTTTAAATAAATCACCTAGAAAACCAATATCATCCAAATGCTATCTTTTTAGATTAAAATATACAGGGTGTTCCATTTAAAAAATTAGGTTAGGTCCGATAACTTTTTTACCTGACCCCGTATACTTATTCTAAAAACGGCAGATTAGTCAACAATCAATATAAAGAAACTTTTGTATAAAACATTTTTCTGTATCTCTTTCAACTAAGAAAATATAGGGTAATTTTGAAATTGTCAATTTTTTTATTTTCACCCGTATCTCTTAAGCGAGCGAAAATTTTTAAATTTTGATTTTACCATTTTAAGTTTTACCCAAAAAGAGCACATGCCACTTATATTACTTTTTTGATAGCACTACAATTACCCTATAAAAGTGTCGAAAATGGGACACCCTGTATATCCTATTTGATATTTCCACTGTGATTTACCTTCGAAGTTACTGGCGTTACCTTCTTGTAGGGCAGACTGTAAGTGTCACTTGAAAATAGCGTCTACTTTTCCCTTTGTGACATTTTCCTGGGAGAGAGTTTAGCTAAAATATCCATTGTTATTTGAACAAAAATTTTATTTGTTTACAGAAATATTAAAAATAATTACATTTATGTAATTTTTTTTTACATATAAGAACAATCTATTTTTGTATTTAAATAGAATAATTATTGTAGATCTCCCTAAATCGGGGTTGTACCAAAGAAAATGATGGCCACAGTTTGACAACAGAAAACTCATCCAGTGTTCAGTTTTAAAGTCCTTGATGTATGCGAACAAAACGTTACAATTGACCCACTGCATTCATAATCCCCGGAATTTGAGCCAACGTCGCACAGTAGCCATAAACCGCGAAAAGTTCGTTATAATGGTTTAATTTTCATCACAACCTTTTCAAATATATTTATCATATTTAACAGAGAGAAACAAGGCCCGGTTAACCAAGATATGCCTAAAAGTAGGCCGGAAAAAAAATTGCTGTTTTTTTTTCTGAAATTGTATTCAAAATGTTCATAAAAAACAATATTTTTCGAACTCATATTATTATTGTTACAACAAAACAATAAAGAATGCCGTACTATATATATTACGCTAGGCATATAAGGTAGGTATGTAGGTATTATTCCTAGGACCTGGTATGGTAAGCAATAAAACATTTAACATGCAGTCCTACATTACATTTTACGCATCTTGTCTTTGCTCTCCCATAGCAGGAACCGCAACGAGTTTAACAGACTTGTGGTATGGCTGATGATGTGCAACTTTAATGGCATGTGGATTTTCATCGAAATATGTTCGTTGTGCAGATTGGTTACTCCAGATCTCGTAAAGCACGCCTCGTCAGTAAACAATATTTTTCTACAAAAATTTGGATCACGGATTCTTATGTTTCTAACAAATTGACAAAATGTAAGCCGCATGGAAGGATCAAGGTAAAAGTTCCTGGACTTTTTGCACGTGATATGGATGTAACAACTGTTCTTTTAAAACCTCATTGACAATCGTTTTAGGAACATGTAACTCACGTTATAAGCGACGGGTACTGGTACTTGCTTCTTCTTCAACTCTTTCCAGAATGTTCTCCTCTGTTTCCACAGTTCGAGTTGTGCGCATACGACCCCTCTGCCTTCAAATTTTTTCTCAAAGCTGCCTGTTTCACGACAAGACAACGAAGTTGATCTAAACGGTCATATCGAATGTCAATATTTTCTTGACTTGCCGGGCGCCCACGGGAATAAGTAAAGGTTGTTTATTTTGAGTAAGTAGAGCTGTTGCAATACGTCTTCTGAGTTTCAGCTAATCCAAATCTCCACCATGGATTCTATATAACTGCCAAGCGTTGTGGACTGCCATGTCGATGCAGTGAGATATCTATGAACAGTACCATTTTTTTACCTCGGAGGGCGACGCGATAAAGGCTAATATTTTGATCGGATCGGTCCACGCCGCCCATGTTGGCATTGTACAACTTTACAATTTGTGGTTGTTGTATCTAAAACAAAGTAAAAATGTATAGGTAGGAATATTAATGTATGTGTTATTTTAGATTTTTTCTAAACCAACCTGTATATTTTTTTTCTCCTTTTGGGAATATAGCGACCAAAATATGACACCATTGCCTTATCTACAGAGTGCGTCTGCGTATTCCAAAAACTCTTAGTTGAGGTAATTAAACAGTGGTCTTGCTTTTGCAAACTTATCTCCTTTTTCCAAATTTAAATTATTTGCGACATAAGAATTTGACATTATGTACTCAAATTTATCTCTAGTAAGTGCTCCTGTTACTAGTACATTATTCGCATCTCTTTCACGCTCCCAAAACATCTTACGACGAGGAATTGGCACATAACCACTTAGTAAAAGTATACCAACAAATGCTCTAACTTCTCGTTCTAGTATTTCCTGGTGGTTGTTTTTATGTGAAGCATATCGGTTACTTTAATGTGTAATAAGTGTAAAATTCGTCATCAAAAAAATCTAAAAACCATTTAAGTGGAGTTTTTGTTTCATTGGCGACATCATTTTCAAATATATTTGAAGTATTTGGCGTAAGATCTTCTTTTACCCATTGATATGTTTTCTTCTTTTTGGAAGGTCGTTTCTACTTGTATATTTTTTTATTTTTTGGCTAACTGCCAATGAAATATCATCTTCGGAGTCCGAAGAAGAAATAATGTCATTGTGTGTTCTTCTGACGCTTGCAACTGCGAACCCGGTAAATTGTTAACCAAAACCTGGTCCTCTTCACCAGAATAATTCGGTGATAGAACCGCAAGCGTTAATTGGAGGCATTAGGGTGATACTATCAACTTTTGACACTAAATTCTCGTCATCTTCTAACATTGCTTGCTCAAGAGAAAATTTTCTGAAAAAATAGTAGGTTATTTGCCTGGCGTACTATATATATTCAACCAAAGAACCAACACAAAGTCCCGGTTGGTTCTTTTGGTTGAATATTATATTCAGGTCTCTTAGAGAAATATGGACACGTTTTTTGGTACTATATATAGTACACTATTGTTAAAACACACAATACTTTATATGTGCTTACTTAGCAAACTGAATTCCATATTCAGCCATTTTAAGAAATGTTGGTTTTTATTCTATCTAATATTTATGAAGAAAACAACAACACATCCACTCTCAATGACTAATAGCAACTTACTCAAGTTACCTTAACTTGTACGGCAAAATAGAACGATTGGTTTTTGCTAGTTTCGACTGGTTTTAGGTGCACTTTAAATAGTACGCCAGGCATATCTGGATTAACGGAGGTACTAGTGATAAACCCTTGCCCCTTTTCTTGTGTATTTCCGTACTCGATCACCACTGGTAAATTGTCGAATGTTAAATCGTAGAGCGTCTCAGGTTGAGACAGTATGTCTGTGTTTTTTACTACAAAAATATCTAGGATCTCCAGGAGCCCATTCAAAGATGAATAGGTCTGCTCCCTCGGCGGTATATGATAGTTATAGTCTAAAGACTTGTTAAACAGGCTACGACCTCTGTTATTATCACGACGGCATCCCCCAGACGCGGTGTTTTGCATTCAAGTCTCGACCTATAAGTATCTTATCATTCGAATTAAAAATCCTGCTCAAACAAGTGCCGTCAAATTCGACGGCTGGACTGCAGTAAACCCATTTGGTTTTAGTTTTTACAGCGATGAATGTGCCCTCAATGTGAGGACAATTGCACGTGCCTGGCACGGCCTGAGAAATGATATTTTTCTTAAAAAGAACCGAACCATGGTCAAGTGGTCTGAGTGACTTATCATTCCTGAATATATTATAGTTTTAAACCATGTCTTTTGTACTAGCAAAATATCAATCTCATAATGTTGGACAAAGTTAATAATTTCAAGTTTCTTGCGTTTTAAACCATTTATATTGAATCCTGTCGTATTAGAGTGGGTCAACAATATCGTGCACTTAAAAGTTGACATCCATCATCCATCCATAGAGAACATTTAAGTTTCCTATTAGATGAGCTACCTCATACCTAGCTATCATTTTCTTTGCTTGTAAATAAAATTGTATATAGGCAAAATAAGTTTTGTCACTTAATAAACGTAATGTTATAATTACTTCTTGTTTTTCTATAGAACTAGCATCCGCGCACTTTAAATAGGATAGAGTACGAAAAAAAAACGATTATAGATTTTTAAGATGTTTATTAAAATACCTATAATGACTATTTGATAAAATGTTCATAAATACACAGAGTGTTGTGTTATGTGCCCTTTTTCTAGGTGCTATTATAACTACTGTTTTTAAACGTTCAATTTACTTACTAAAACGTCATCTATGTGAATATTTTTATCAATGATGATGAATTATGCGCAATTAATGAAAATGAAAAATTAGATATTTTCACAAAAGCAGTCATCGCTAGAATTCTAAACACCAACGAAATTACGAATATGTTTAGGAGGTGGGGATAACTTTTTTTAAAGGATATTAGGGTTAAATTGTATGTGTACCCCACGCATAAGTCCCATAGAATAGCGGCGCCTGGAGGGTAGGCAATCCCGCTGTGACATAGAGCATTTGAGCATCCGGTTAGGAGATTACATTCAAGCGATAGAAATTGCTTCAGTAATCATTTAAAAAATGTATCTTTGAACTTTTAACAAAAGAGTTAGTCGAGTTACTCCAGAGTAACTACGAAAGTTTTGATATAAATCGTGGAAATTGTCAAAGTTACTCTAGATTTAGGATTCTTTCCATATTGACTTGTAGAGATCTTGATCATTATCCGACATTGATTTTGCAAGAAAATTTAATGGATTTGGGGCTCTACAGAGTAGAACCAAAAGTTACCTTAAATTTCTGAACACTGCGAAGTGGTTTTTCTTTACAGATTGAGATTCAACGCTTTAACTCACGTCACAGGCACACTACCGTTATTAAAAGTATCCTAATTATTTTTGTAGTATCTAAGCTACTTTGAGTATCTAATACCTAAGGAATCTAAGTATCTATTTTTTAAAATATCTGAAAAGTTCTTTATGAATCTAGGTATTTCCCTTGTAGAATCTTCCACAGTTCTGATTCTCCAATATCAGACACATTAAATAGATTATTCTGTTCTGCAGTAATTTGATACCATCCGAAACCAGTTTTTGTTTGATCCTTATCCTTCCTAAACTTATCTCGAAAGTCTTCCATTAGTTTGGCAGTTCTCTGAGGAATCGTTTGTGATCATAAAGTTTATTTCACTACCCCCAGTGAATGAGGAAGTCTCGGCCTTAGCAATGACCAAAATGGTGGGCCACCTTTGGTAAATATCTCTCTGAGGAGTTGATCGCTTTAGCCTTATTTGACCTATGTCTATGATCTAAGTGTTTATGCGATCTTATAATTGCCCTGTTCTTTCCTTAATGTTGTCACTGCTTAGGGCAGCTACATCAATATCCTGAACTCTATCACTAATATAACTTCCAAGGCAACCATTGTAATAATGGAACTTACGCTACTGTTACGACTAACAGGACACCTATATAGCTGGCCCTAATCTGGCAAATATATTGTGCGAAAGTATGTGTCATCCGCAAAAAGAATGAATGTTCCTGGTATTTCAATATCAACATTGATGCATAATAGAAACAGCAAAACCAACCTTAGATTATCTGGACGCAGAGCCCGCAAATGAAACTCTTTGGCATCTTTCTTGCAAGTAAGATTTGAACCACTCCAAGGCTTCACTTCTTAAACCCTAGACCTCAACTTATAAAGTAGTATCTGAGGATTGACGCAGTAAAGACTTTAGACAGGTCACAAGGGACAGCAACATCAGCTGCTTCCTTATCAATCAGTCACCTTCTCTCTCTTTGATTAACCAACTTTTGATGCTCGAAATCAAAACTGAGCCCACTGGCTTTAATTGATTTTCAAGAAACTTTAACATACAATAATTCTTTACTAATCTTTCCACAATTTTGCCCAGCAGAGGGAGCAAGGCAACAGGTCTGTAATTAGAGGGGCTTTCACAATCTCCTCGCTTATAGAGGGGAAACACTATGGATAATTTTAAAATTCTGGAAATAACCCCAAAAGCATATTACTGCAAAAAATGTTAATATATAAATAGAAAATTAAAGTAGTACTTGTTATATTTCACAATATATTCCAGTTTCCTGACACGTGTTTCAACCCTTGCGGGCCATTATCAAAGGCATTGTAAGAAAGACAGTTAAAAATTCTACATGTCATTAAAATAAAAATAAAAATTGACAGATGTTATAGGTTATTTTGGTCCTTAATTTACAGGTATTGGCCAAAGGTACAACTAAATTACAGGTGTGAATATAGAGGTATTTACAATGACGATAATTGCTTTATCGTCTGTGGGTATTTACATCTAAGTAATAAAATTAAGAAAATGATACTGTGTATAATAATTATGGGTTTTTTCGTTGGTAATTATTGATAGTCTTTATTGCATATTTATCTTAAGTTATTAGGCTATTAAGTATTAAATTGGCACCTGAAGGTATTTCAATTTGATTATTAACAACATTACATCGATTTTTTAAGGCTTTTTTGATTGCTAATGTCTCTAATAGGTTGAGTTTTCTACCCTTGTGTTGAATATATATCGGTTTTATTTTGTTGGATATTGAGTGGTTATTTATTATACAGTGGTCCGCTATTCCTGTAAATTAAGGACCAAAATAACCTATATCATCTGTCAATTTTTATTTTTATTTTAATGGCATGTAGAATTTTTAACTGTCTTTCTTACAATGCCTTTGATAATGGCCCGCAAGGGTTGAAACACGTGCCAGGAAACTGAAATAAATTGTGAAATATAACAAGTACTACTTTAATTTCCTCTACTATGGAATATCCATTTCACCAAGCATGTAGCCCATCACATATCAATTATATATAAATAGAATTCCAAATCTAGAGTATTTTTGACAATTTTTAAGACTTATGTTAAAAATTCAGAAAATTATGAAGTTATCCTGTAGTTAAAGCTAAATAATAAATCATATACTACTCTATGATCAAGTGTTAAAGACAGTGCTTTAGTGAAGGCACAGGCCACAGTGGCTTATTGTGGGATTTCCTACCCCTAATATGGAATTGGAGGCGACGCAAACATTTTTCCCCAAAGTTGTTTTTGGGTCAATTGGCAACTTGTCTGAGAAAATAATTTTCTTGAGACTAGTCTATTATAGATGTTTTGTATTTAATATAATGCGGTTAATCGATATCCAAACATCACAGATCTTTTTGAGAAGCTTTTTAAATATGCTCTAAAATGTAATATAATACTAGGCGTTTTTGTTGTTAACGAGTAGAATTGTTTTAATGCAAAAACGATTGTAAAATGGCTTATTAGTATACATTTTCTCTCAAAATGTGAGACCAAAATTAGTCCTTTGGGTTATATAACAAAAATATTTTTCATTCCAACAATTCCGCTTACCACCAGCAAAAACTGTATAATAAAAGCACTTAACATAAAATAACAAAACAATTTTTAAAAATATATAAAAAAAAACAATACGTGTCCTAATAAACACGGAACAGTATTTTATACCGCGAACATGGTTTATAATATTTTAACTACATCAGGACAAGGAGATGAACTCAGTGACACTTTATTTTCATAATTATTTCGAGCCGCTACGCCCTATTGTTAAAGTTTAGGTAATGTAACATCAATCCCCTGCTCGACACATACACCATAGACTTTCAAATAAAAATTGACCCAATTCAATATACAGGGTGTCCTAAAAATATACCGACAAACTTTAAAGGGTAGAGGACATCAAAGACTTAAAGTTTGTTGGTATGTTTTTGGGACACCCTGTAAGTACCCTAAAAACTGGTCGACTAGATTCTCTCACAAAACACTAAATTGTCTGCGAAACTATAGACAATATTGCCAAACTTCCAAACCATTTTATATTCAAATATAATTCAATTATACTTGTAATATCATATGACTAAATCAAAATTGTCCTATTTTTCGGTTTATAGCTCATTCAATTTTTGTTTACCTCTACCTCAAACTTTGCTCTTATGGTGAATGTAAATCTGGCTACATCAAATCGGGAGATCTCAATGTTTTGTATGTTGCTGGGTGAGAGCTATATTTTGCTTTGTATTTTTAACGTTTTTTTGTGTAAAATTGTATTTTTTGGTAAGAGAAATACAATAAAAGAAAGTGCGGCAAGAAATTAAAATATTTAAACGCAAAATTCGTTTAACCAAAGTGGGGTTCTAATTAATTTTACAGAATTCATTGGAGTAGTTGAAAGGTGCATCAAAAAAGATTTGATGTTTACCAAATATTTCTGAATGTTTAGAATATAGTAGTTAATAGACAAACTTTTCGAGTTCTCATATAAAACTTGGTTCTATTTTAGAACTACTTGCTCAGTCGTTTCTTTATTCTTAATTAAATCTATTGTGTTAGCTTCGACGCGAAATGGTCTAATGAATGAAATGCGTGGTATATTTTTTATTTGAAAGTCTATGACACAAATGCCCCCAAATTTGTTTCGACAGTTCTGTTTAATTTACGGTAATTGTGTATTCTCAAGGAGGGGGTGTTTAGGTCAAAGTCAGGTGAACAATTTTATTGATCACTTTAGTGACTGTATGTTACAGTACCGATACAGACTCTAACCGCCAACTACTGCTTTCATCAGATCCAATAATAAAGCCATTTTATGCAAAGACTTATTGTAGAGTAAGAGTTTTATCTCCCTTTGCATATATTTTGATATTCATCATTTGCAGTTTTCCTTTAATTCAAACAGGAATGATTATATTATAAACATTAAGTTAATACACATCTAATATAGTACAAGGAGATACACAAGAATCACAAAGATTAGGTTCTAAAATGTTATTGCTTAGGGTCTAATAAAAAAATAAGAGTCTCTCCTGATGACTGGCGGACAGCATGTGCCAACCGCGCTTGATATTTAAATATTGGAGTATTGCTCGAATGCAGATGATCAACCCTGGTTAAAAAAAATATTTATAAACCATTTGCAAAAAATTTTTTTAGATATACTTACCAAATGTCATAATCAGCCACCATAACCAGCTGTTGTCCTTTGACGCTAATTCAGTGGAGTGCTGGACAATAAATGTCCACTTGGCCAGAGACAATCCAAAGCCTGAGAGTGCACCGTATCTTGAAGCAATAGTGTGACAGAAGCACATTAGCAATAGGAAGCCAATCCAATTAAAGATGAAAGCGACTGTAACAAAATATCGTACTTAGGCAGAAATTTCTTGTTAGTTGTAAGGGATTAAGCTTACCAAAAAATGCTATGTAAAACATAAAATCAGTCCCTAAAAGACTGGTGTCTACGTCTTCCGCGGCTTCATTATCAATTGGCAGCAAGATTCTTTGAGCTGGAGGTGTTCTAAATTGAGACGGCTAAAAAAAATTCAATTTTATAAAAATAAGTCCTTTTAATTTTTAGCATGATTGCTTACATCACTAACAATGGGTATACCCAGCAGTTCATCTTCCAAATGCTTTTCACGTTGCACTTCTTCATATGTTGGTAACTTGGTTGTCTGAGTAACAACTTCGTAAGGTGGTGGAGCATAATAATCAGCCTATAAAGGAAATATTTACCACAAATTAGATTTACTTTAATTTATATCTATCAAACTAGCAGAGCTCATTTTGTTGGCTACTTTACTACCGTTTTTTTAAATTGAAAAAGTAGTCCATACTTGCAGTGGAGTTTACGTAATGTAAATAAAACGACAATGTCTTCCTCCACAAATTTAATAAAGGTAAAATTCTTGTTCCCTACATGTTTCGGGCGTCTAGACGTCCATCTTCAGGGGATACTAGAAGGAATTTCATCTTTACAAAGCTAGTTAGAATCATGGTGAACACTGACTTACCCATAATCGAGTTGACTATAAAAACTTTAAATGGTTGCCTCAAATTAATGAGTACAGCCAAAATTGAGTAGGAACCTCAGAAATTGGGTGGACTTGTGAAAAATTATAATTTGTATATTTATAGAATGAAAATTTTTGTGAAAATATAAGAATTGAATAGCAAATATATTATTTTAAAAGGTGCATTTTATTTTTTAATGATGATTTTCTAGAAAAACATTGTACTTAGTTGTGAAGAAAGAAATTTAAAATAAAATTTTGGAGGCATGCTCCGTGTTAATTTTTAAAAAATTGAAATTTTTTTTTTTTATACCAGAGGGGCTATGCCCATGGTAATATATAAATTATGAAATCATTTCATTTAATGAAAAAAGAACTTTTTATTTTTAAATTTTTTAAAAAACAGAAATAGTGCTAAATCACCACCATGTTCACTTTACACACACGTGTCTTAGAGTGAAACAGCTGACATCCAAGTGATGTCATATCCGCTTTACCTACTCTCCTTCACTCTAAGACACGTGTGTGTAAAGTGAACATGGTGGTGATTTAGCACTATTTCTGTTTTTTAAAAAATTTAAAAATAAAAAGTTCTTTTTTCATTAAATGAAATGATTTCATAATTTATATATTACCATGGGCATAGCCCCTCTGGTATAAAAAAAATTTCAATTTTTTAAAAATTAACACGGAGCATGCCTCCAAAATTTTATTTTAAATTTCTTTCTTCACAACTAAGTACAATGTTTTTCTAGAAAATCATCATTAAAAAATAAAATGCACCTTTTAAAATAATATATTTGCTATTCAATTCTTATATTTTCACAAAAATTTTCATTCTATAAATATACAAATTATAATTTTTCACAAGTCCACCCAATTTCTGAGGTTCCTACTCAATTTTGGCTGTACTCATTAATTTGAGGCAACCATTTAAAGTTTTTATAGTCAACTCGATTATGGGTAAGTCAGTGTTCACCATGATTCTAACTAGCTTTGTAAAGATGAAATTCCTTCTAGTATCCCCTGAAGATGGACGTCTAGACGCCCGAAACATGTAGGGAACAAGAATTTTACCTTTATTAAATTTGTGGAGGAAGACATTGTCGTTTTATTTACAATACCCTTTTTTAGTTTGCTGGTCTTAAAAAGAAGTTTCTATTTGCTAGCTTGCCTTTAAACCAACACAAAATTGAAAAATAGGATAATAAAGTAGCCAAAAATTCTGATATGTATAAAAAAAAATGCTGCTAGTTTAATGGACACACATATCTTTATTGATTCCTAGTAAAACATACCTTGGGAGGTGGAATATCATCAAGAGAAGAACTGCTTGCCAAAGTTTCATTTATTTCTATCTGAGGAGAGATTTCAGGGAATGTGGGGACTCCATTGGTTGCCAGTGTTGCCACTGACACATCTGCCTCGTTTGAGACTATTTCGATTGGAGGAGATTGAGCCGAGTCTGGACTCTACAGTAGGTATAAGGTAAGTTTTTGATTGCAAACATAATTGATCCCCTTTTTCTAAATTTTTAGTTAAGACTGAACCAAATGTCTTTGTTAGCCTATTCTTGACGAATTACAGGTAAACATTTTAATATCAACTAATTATTTTTTTTTATGTTTTTATTTGGATAACCACATTAGGGAAGTCACAGACCCTTGTGTTTTGAAATAGACTTTATTTACTTAGTAAAGCACAAATACTTGTGTTTGTCAGTCATACTAATGAATAAATAAATAGCTAAACTTAACATATTGGATATTCTTACCACACATACTCTCACGGTCTCGTTTTGTCGTTCTCCTTGTTGAGTGTTGGACGGAGTACTCTCCATTATATTTTCTTTTGAATCGCCCAGTTTAATGTCTGTAGTTAAGATTAATCCATTTTTATTTTCAATTTACACAAAAACTTATTGGGAAAGCCACAAAAATCAATTCCGAAAAATGTAACTGTCAAACTAAAAGTCTTATCTGTCCCACGAGCTGTCACTGTCAAGGAACGAATGAAGGCGCTTTCAATATTGTCAGATTTCGAACAAGCTGCCGCAGCATTTTACAAAAATAACACGATAGAATAAAAATATAACCAAACCAAGTTTAAAAATTTGCAAAATAAAATCATAACTGTTTAAAATACAGCAAAGAATATACCTGTAATTTAATTCTACTTTCTAGCAAAATAGTTACAAGCTTTCCAAAAGAACTAACGAAATTAAATATAATTTTTAGTCACATCGACAACACCGCAGGTTAACTCTTCATTCTCTTTACAAACATCTACTCTGTGAGTGATTCATCAGGCAAACTGATTGGACGAAAATTACAATTCTTTCACTACAACCAATCCGAGCTTTGGAATGTGTAGTAGCAGGTAGAAATGAATGGAATATTAATTTTACTCAATGAATAGTGATTCTTGAAACAGAGTAGCATGGGATCTTTTTTGTATCGCATGAAAGACAAAGAAAGCAGTAAATTTCTTAAAATCCCAGGATTCGCTGCCAGTAAAACGAGTAGACCGCCAAATGTTAAAATCAAAAGAGAAAGGAGAAATAAAATAACAGTGTCAAAACAGTCAACAGTTGACGTACAGCGTTCTAAGGACACAAATTCGTGGTAAAAAAAGGACCTCGTGAGTGGCGAGATTTATTCACAATGAATCATTCAATATAGTTTTTCCGATAAATGAAAAAAACCCTTCGTCTTATTAATGTTTCGTTGCGTACGTGAAATATCCAGTTTTAAGTCAAAAAGTGGAAATTAGCCGAAATTAAAGGCTAGCGGTCACAAAGTAGTTTTGAAACTTGTTTTGTGCGTTTCGGTTTTCTACTTACGGATTCTTTCGCTTGTGATGATACATATTTCTCTCCGGCGTAACAATACAGGTTGGTGTTATTATTTTAATTACCTAATGCATGTACATCTTACAAAGAACGTTTTACTTTGGTTTAATTTTATCGTGATATTATGTTTATAGTTTAGTACTCACTACCTACTTTGTTGACCTTTTCGTCTTTGTATGGATTCAAAAAGTTACCCAAAGTTTATTGACTTGGTTTTTAATGTCAGAGCTGCAAGTTTTAATAAGGTTTCTTTTTCAATTAAATTTGTGAAATTGAATTAAACGTGTGTAGATTATAAAGGTTTTGTTTGTTATTACTTTTATGTCGATGATCTTATTGTTGGTACCTGATTGAAGTACCAACAATAATGAAATGAAATGAAAATGTTTTTATTTTAGCATAAATGCTATTATAAACAAATACAATTTTGATCCCTTATCCATACAAAGTAAATCACAAGCACGACATTTTTATGATATTAATGGTAAAGGACTAGAGATGCATAGAGAAATATTTTGAAACTGCCTGGATATTATAAATTTTCAAGAGTATGATGGAAATATTCCGGGAAATATTAATTTGCGAATTATTGCTAATTGTTGTTTGTAGTATTCCAGCCTATATAGTTGTTTTGTGATAAAAACGTTTAGGCTTAATTAAAGGTAAGGACTCTCGGTAGGACTGCATAATAATTATCTTTACTTGAATTTATTTGTTCTAACTTTCTTAATACTTTTTGAAATCCATTCAAATTTTGGGGAGAGATATAGTTCAATGTATTCCCGCTAGGTAGATTATAAAAGAGAATCTGTCAGAAGCAAAGAGTAGCACTCAGAAGTTATATACCTATCAAAGAGTAGGACAACTGGTTGTGCTACTCTTTGTACCTATTTAAAAAGTTTAAGTTTTTTACTCGAGTTTATACAGGGTGTCTCTAAAAGGTGCGGAAGAGATGCTACCACAAATTCCTGAGGCTTAAATATGACGATCTAATCCAACTTACCTCAGTCTAAAAGTAGATTATTTTGGAGATATAGAGTGTCAATTTGGTTTTAGTTTTTCATAAATATTTTTTTTAATAATTGGTGTATTTTCACAATATTCGGCTAGGGGCGGTTTTGTGGGGTGGAAAATTAAAATTGCTCTAATTTTTATTGCGAAATTTAGAGGGCGCCACCTGCGGTCTCTTGCACACATTTAAAACAAAATAACTTTTTTGGGTCACCCTGTATTTAACTTTTAAATAAAAATTCTTATTCTCCAACGTATTTTCCCTAAAAAAGGTATCCGTGGTAAGAGTTGATTTGAGCAACCGTTTTTGAGATATCTGGATTTAAAAACTTCACTTCGAGTATGGCCAGGTCTAAATTATTGTAATGATTGAACCCAATTTGAAGCAAAGGCGTTAAATTAAAATAACTGTCACTAAAAATTAAAAAAAAGCAATTGCATAAATGTGTTGTTAATTTTATATATAGGTATATATAATTTTATATTATAGATTTATAAACAACAAAAATTTAATTAAAAATAGAAATGCTTTTAACAAATGTTCAAAATGGCCTCCATTTTCGTGTGTACCTACAAAAATTTTCACCATTTAGTCGACAGGACCAATTATGAAACTGTCTATGATTTCTGCCCACACATTGATCTTAAACTCATGCTGATAATGGGTTACTTTAGTCGCATAAGGATTTTCTTCAGCATAGACATGTTCATTGTGCAAATTAGTTAAGCCACTCCGCGTGAATAAAATTCTTCATGTAAAGTTCCTATCTTGATTTTTGTGTTCTTGGATAAACCGGCAGAAAGCTAGGCGTGGTTCAAAATCTTGTACCCGTTGAATATGAAATGGGTGCAGTAGTTTGTTCTCTGGCCACCCTGACAGTATCTTTGCATTCTCCTCTAGCTCTAAGCCCAATCGTCTGCTGCTGAGTTTAGGATTTTCTTCAATCCGATTTAGAATATTTTCCTCAACCTCTGGAGTTCTTACCGTACGAGCACGACCATATTATTAATAGAAACAGGCGCAAACCTACCCGTTTCACGAAGACGTCTTTCAACTGCCGCGAAGGTTTTATGGTTTGGTAAGCGACGATTCGTAAATCTTTGATCATTGTATACTCTGATGTCCCTAAAGTTAGCAGAGCAAGGTCAGCAGATCACAGGTTTCATAACATCATAATTATGCTAATTAAGTGCGCAAACCGCGATTTAAATGCTTTTTAACTTTTAACTTTTTCCGGAAATTAGAGATATGCTAACTTTAGATGAAGTTAGCAGATCATAGTCGGAAATCATAGTATACAGATCGGCATCGTTATCAAACCTAATTATTAATTAAAGGCTCATTGAATGCTCTAAGAAAAAGTGCATGTCAGAGAAATTATGAGCTTGCTGGCCTAGTACATTATACAGCACCTGCAAATCGACGATCAAATGATGCACTTGGTCATTATACGGCACTTTGTCCACGACAAGAAGGGAAATGGATGGAATTTGACGGTATGAAAGACAAAGAAGTCCAGAAAAACAAATACTTTTTAAGTTGTCCAAGCTTACTCATGATCTGCTGAGTTCAAACTTTGTCCGAAAAAAATAAAGAAAAACATTTTTTTCAAAATATTTTGCACTTTTTCGTGAAGCAGTTAGTGGGCCTTTAATTAATAATCAGGTTCTACAATGATACTGATCTATATACTATGGCTTTCGGCGATGATCTGCTGAGTTCGAACTTCGTCCGAAAAAAATTAAAATTTTTTTTTTTTTTTCGAAATGTTTTACACTTTTTCTTAGAGCATTTAATGAGCCTTTAATTAATAGTTAGGTTTGACAAGGATGCCGATCTGTATACTATGATTTCCGACTATGATCTGCTAACTTCATCTAAAGTTAGCAGATCTCTAATTTCCGGAAAAAGTTGAAAAGCATTTAAATCGCGGTTTGCGCACTTAATTAGCATCTAATTCGCCTTTAATTATGATGTTATGAAACCTGTGATCTGCTTTCTTCGTTGGTATACTGTAGGGCCATGACGAAAAGAAATTTGAAAATTGTTTGACAATTCAAATGTATGCTTGAATTATTTTTTAGATTCGATTTGACACAGTTTTTAGTGACAGTTGTTGTAATTTAACGCCTTCCCTTCAAATTGTGTTCAATTATTACAATAATTTAGACCTGGCCATACACGAAGAGAATTTTTTAAATATAGATATCTTAAAAACGGCTGCTTAAATCAACTCTTTCAACTCTTACCACGTATACCTTTTTTAGGTAAAAGATGTTGGAGAATAAGAATTTTTATTTAAAAGTGAAATTGAGAGTTAAATACAGGTTGGCTCAAAAAAGTTGTTTCGTTTTAAATTTGTGCAAGGTACCGCAGGCGGCGCCCTCTTAATTTCACAATAAAAATTAGAGCAGATTTTAATTTTTTCTCCCCACAAAACCCCCCCTAGCCGAATATTGTGACAATACACCAATTACATATTAAGAAAATTATTTATGAAAAACTAAAACCAAATTGACACTCTCTATCTCCGAAATCATCCACTTTTGAGCTGAGGTAAGTTGGTTTAGATCGTTATATATTTAAGTCTTGGGAATTTGTGGTAGCATTTTTCCGCACCTCTTAGATACCCCTAACTTTTTTAATACCAAAGTACTTATTGAACAAAACAGGGAATTAGGCGGTCGTTTTATAAAGAATTTTGAGTCCACCTCTGATGATGAATCTTCAGATATAGTAGAATTCGAGGAGGAAGAAGTTTAATCAGGACCAGGACATATCGATTCTGGTGATGAATGACACTTTGTTATAAATAATAATACTTTTTTCTTCTTTGTATTCTCCGTATGCTTAACTCATTTTTTCGACCAGCAGAGTTTTTTTTTTATACAAAATGACTTTACCGTAAGTCCAATATAATTATTATAAAGTCGATTTTCCTCTTGTCAATTACGTCCGTGAAAGTACACTGTATGACGACGATATTTTTGACTATAGAAGAAAATGCATTCATTTAAATTATTTTATTCTTATCCAAAATAATCTCTTCCGGTTCTTAAATAAAAACCATTCAACAAAGTTCTTTCGGAAGCAACACAAATAAAATAACAGAAGTAAAATGCTTAGCCTAACTTAAATTAATACATCGATTCATTATTATCCTTGAAATAGTAAAAATAAAGGCATTCCTCGACAGAAGCCCAACCAGAGGCGTGCCTAGGTACAGACTGACATGTATAGTAAAGTTTACATTATATCGTTGACCTTTACTGTGTGAAACAATGCAGTCTTCGTCTTCAATATTGGTACTAGCCAATTTACACAAAAATGCATTCAAGAAATATGTAGTCGATGAAATGGTAAAGTTACGAGGAATATCTGTGCTCAAACTCCCTCCTTACCACTGCGAATTAAACCCGATCGAACCCTTATGGGCTCAAATAAAAAAGATAGATGTCGCCAGAAAAAAACACGACCTATAAAATGGTGGATTTAGAAGGACTCTTTAATAAAGCTATGGGTAAAATCAGTGCGGAAAAGTGGAAAAAGTGTATCGATCATGTGATAGAAGAAGAAGCCAAAATGTGGCAGGTAGATATAATAATCGAAGAAATGGTTGAACCGCTTATTATAAACTATGTTAATAAAAGTTCATCTTCCGAATCGGACTATGATTAAGCCATAACGACAAAGTATTATTTGATTTTTAAATATGCTTTGTTTGTAAAATTCTATATTATATCTTGTTTTTGTAATTATATTATGTAAAATGGTACCACCCATTGATATTTATTAGTTAATACGATTTTTTAAATGTTTTTATATGTTATGAATACCTACGAATAAAATAAATAAAATTTTAGGAGAATGTTTAAGATTTTTAATTTAAGAACTTTCCCACTACACGCTCCTGGATTTTTCCAATAACAATGGTGAATCCTCAAATATAACAATAGCTTGCGACAAATTAAGAGTGGACCTACTTAAAAGAGTGCTCATTATTTGAATCCTTTAATGTAAACCCAATAGATTTTAAGGGACGGTGTTTAAATTGTTCTTCATCGTTTGCATATTTAATGAGCGTTTATTACTTCGCCCCATTTAAATATACAGTGTCACCATTAAAGTCCGCACCATATGGAACTTTTTTTTATTAATGAGGTTAGTTAAAATTAAATTTCGGCAATCGTTTTTGCTTCAAATTAGACTAAAAATTATATAATCAAATGTCACCATCTGTCATTCGGTATCTGTCAAAAATTACATTTTAATCAAAAAATGCTGAAAAATGGCATTGTTTTACCGAATTTCAAAAAATTTTATTAGAAAAAGTTGTTTCTAGTATAATTCTTGGCCTAAATACAAAGTTTTAGTTTTCTAGCTCAAAGTTGATTTTTTTGCCATTTTTTCTAACTTTTTTTTTATTTAATGTAAGTTCGCTTAATGGATATTAAACTATTTGCTTATACCATACTCAATATTTTATTTAGTTTGTATGAGCTTTTTCTTACTAGAATGCCATTTTTTTTCGAAATTTAAAATTAGAGGCAAAAAAATTTGACACAGGTGGTGCAAAGTTATCCTAATTTAAAAATTTTAACAGATAGACGTCAGATATTCCATTTTTTTGATAGTACATACACCTAAGAAGTTTAAAAAACTTATAATAAAATTCCCAGATATCAGATTAGTTCAAAATTTAGACACATTTTCTTTTTATCCACAATAAAATATCAAGGCAATTTTGAATTTTATAGGTAGGCTATGGAAAAAAAAACGAATTAGAGTGCCGAATAAATAAAAGAAATGTCATAAATTTGAATATTTTCGCAAGTTATAGTTTTCAGTGTTATCACCAATGTTGTCCATTCAAGAAAAATAGAAATTGTCTTAATTTGTGGAGAGGATATGCCTCACCGGCAAGTATCTGCCATTTTTAATGAGAGGCATCCAGAAAAAAATTTGCAGCATAGCACTGTTTCAAGAATAATGTCAAAATTTAGAGAAACTGGATCTGTTCAAAATAATTTTAAGAAACCTCACGCGGCAAGTAAATACGATGAAGCAGCACAACTTGATGTTTGTTTAACTGTTATTGACCACGGTCAAACTAGTGTAACCAAGATAAGTGATTCAACAGGGTGCAAGAGGGAAAGCGTTAGAAAAATTCTTCAGAAAAATCGATTTCGGGCATATAAACCCAAGTTTATAAACACATTAAAAGAACGCGATTTTGATATCCGACTTGATTTTTCGTTTTGGTATCAGGGACAATATGAGGAGAATATTCTTTTTCCATACAAGATATTATGGACAGATGAAGCCACTTTCTCTTCGAATGGTACCGTGAGCTCACAAAATTGCCGATGGTGGTCCCAAGAAAATCCTAACTTCACAATTGAATGTCGCGACCAGTATCATTTTAAAACCAATGTTTGGTGTGGAATTTTGAAAGATGAGCTTATTGGACCATACTTCTTTAGAGTAAACTTAACTGGTGAAAGGTACCTGAATTTTCTTAATAACGAGATTACCGAAGTTTTGGATAACATGCCCTTACACCATAGACATAACTTATGGTATCAGCTTGATGGTGCACCCATACATCAAACTGTAGCAGTGAAAGAACGCATAAACCAATTATTTCAAAACAGAGTTGTAGGGCGTGATAGAGAATGTCACTGGCCACCCAGGTCGCCTGACATAACCCCACTAGACTTTTTTCTGTGGGGTTATCCTAAGCAGAAAGTTTATAAGAATCGACCGTTTAGAAATATCGAGCATTTGGAACAAACGATAAGACTGTGTTGTGCCGATATAAGACCAAGCTTTTTACAGAATGCTGTCAAAGACGTTTATAGACGGACGGGTGTTTGTATAGAGCGAGAAGGACGTCACACTGAAATGTGAAATTTATATTGCTTTTGTGTTACCTATTTAAAATGATTAAAGTTCCCTTTTGTTCCTTTTAATAATAATGATAGTTTTAAGTATAAAATAAAATTTTTATCAAATATTTAGATGTATTTGTCATTTGAAAAACGAAACATCTGACGTCTATCTGTTAAAATTTTTAATTTAGGATAACTTTGCCCCACCTGTGTCAAATTTTTTTGCCTCTAATTTTAAATTTCGAAAAAAAATGGCATTCTAGTAAAAAAAAGCTCATACAAACTAAATAAAATCAACTTTGAGCTAGAAAACTGAAACTTTGTATTTAGGCCAAGAATTGTACTAGAAACAACTTTTTCTATTAAAATTTTTTGAAATTCGAAAACAATGCCATTTTTCAGCATTTTTTGATTAAAATGTAATTTTTGACAGATACCGAATGACAGATGGTGACATTTGATTATATAATTTTTAGTCTAATTTGAAGCAAAAACGATTGCCGAAATTTAATTTTAACTAACCTCATTAATAAAAAAAAGTTCCATATGGTGCGGACTTTAATGGTGACACTGTAGACTATACGTAAAACTGTCATACTTACAGAGAGTAGGTACCTACAAAAAAATGAAAAAGTCAGTGGTGGGCCCAAAACATTATTTGAAGTATTTTTATTATACAGAATTAAGTGCATACATTATTAAATTTATTCAGTGAATTGTACCTAATTATTACCCTTTATTTCCCACAAAATTTAATTAGCGAAGTGCGGCCAAAAATAATAATTCCAGTTCGTTTTGTTCTATGTGGTAATTTAAGTTGGTTTTATAATTAACCGAATTTATTCATGACTTTAAGTCCAGCTTCTGCTCCAATGAACTTTTTGCTCTGTTTATAGAAATTCTCGTAAAAATCTTTTCTAATCTAGTTGGCTAATAAGCGAGCCGTATCTTAATATTTTTTTGCATTGCTATTATCTAATTTGTGTACATTTCTTAAATGTTAATAAAAATAGTAAAAAATAAAATTGTTTAAGGGTTTATATTCCCCTGTTTTGGGGAATAATAGCAGTGGGAATACGATGTCTAACAAATTTAAGCTTGTTATTTTTTTATGATACGCTTACATTTGCTTATCTCGCAATCCCAAAGGAATATCAACCTGCCTATACTTTCGACATATTTAATAAATATTACCTTCGATATTCTCAGAAAGTTTCGTAGGGGACAAAAAAAATGTTGCCGTTTAAAATTTCCATCGAGATTTCCAAATATTAATTTGTGTGTAATTCAAATTGTCCAAAAAGTCTGGAAACGGTTACATAGGGTGATTGCGCCAGTAGTCGGCCTTTTTTTGATCATTCCATTTTTGTTTTTTAAATAAATCTGTTCATTTAATACTTAAAATTATAATATATGTGTATACATTTTATTTTTAAGTTGTGAAAAATATCAGTTTTTTCAGAAGTCGACCACTTATTGTTAAGTAGTCGACCATGCCTATACCAGAAGTCGGCCGTCATATATTAATGGTTATTTAGCACAGGCCCGTGCTTGCATTTCTTATTTTGTCAATAAAAAGGAGAAAACATATAAAAAAACAAGAAAATTATGTTTCTAAAAATATTAAAAAAAACACTTAAATGTACCTACTAGAAATACATAAAATGTTCAATCACATTTTTTAAAAGTATACTTAAGTAAAGTTAGAAAAGTGTTCGCAAAAATCGCAGTTACAATCTAGACCTTGCACCTCTTTATATGACCTTCCTTAAAGCTTCTAAGTGAAACCACCTGGGACACTAGTCACATCCCACATTCTTATCACCTCCTGCTTCTGCATCGCTATCTAGTTCATCTTCACATTTAGCACAACATTTGTTTCAAAGCCGAGTTCAAAGCATTCTTCTAAACTCTCGCTTCTTTTGTTGGGTCTTTCTTTTATTTTATTAGTATTATTAACCATTTCGCTTTTTTTCGTTCTAACTCATCGCTTTTCCTTTCCTTGCTTCTTCTTTCTCATTTTGTACTCTATCCTCCATGTAATATGTGCTCCAAACATTGGACGAAAGGGCACTTGTAGAAGGGCCCAGTTTTCTGACGTTTTGTTTTTGGAATTGACTTAGGGTATTTAAGATATTTTTTAAAAGCATCGGTTGGGGAGGTGGACGTCGGCATCGGCTCTTAGATTATTGATGACTACTTATGTGCTTATACAGGGTGTTTCAATAAAAACTCCCAGGCCAATTATTTCGAAAACTATAAGTGACATGTAAATTCTGTAAACGCCAGTTTTTAGCCTCTATGATCTGCTTCACAACTGTGTAAAAAATGTGTTTAAATAATATAAGATGTAGGTGGCGCCATGGTGCAAAGAATTTTTTCGATGACAGGAACTTTCAAATATTGTAGTTCTTAAAGATAATTAATTTTTGATCAAATTATGTCTCATAAAAATTTTTGATAAATCCAACATGAACGGAGATATTTGGGGTTAAGTTTTTTATTAAAATAATTTTAACGAGTATTTTAATTATAAATATTTTTAATATCCTTTAGCAGATTTTAATTTAATTTTGGTAATGATAATTTTAGTGATAAAACGCTCGTGTAGCGCTGAATTATTACGTCCAGTGACGTCTCAGGGACGCCTTAACAAATAATATTGGCAAAAAATAAGACGCCACTGAGTTCTTAGTAATTTTTATACTTTTTTCGGATTAAGCAACTAAAAATACCCTTTTATTGTCTGTTAAATTGTTTTCATATCTTGCTTCGTTTTCGAGAAATAAAAATGCATATCTCTGGAAAACAAAAATCATTAAATAATTAACAGTATTAACACTCAGTGTCAGTGTCAGAATTTGCAATTTCTACATTTTTAACATAAAAATGGTTCACCATTTAAATCAAGACAAATTGAACATGGTTTTAGTTTGTGTGCGCTGCTATCAAGCTCGTTTTCCAGATAGACCAACGCCCGATCGCAAATCTTTTGTAGCTTTGTGTACCAACTTAGCTACATGTGGTAGCTTTAAAAAGGGAAAGGTTCCAAGAAGGAAGAGGGTTGCAAATGACGAAAATGTAGCTATAGTCCTACAAACAGTAGAAAATAGCCCACAAACGTCATTACAAAAATTAAAAGATGAAACTAATATTACAGTAAGTTCGTGTCGCAGAATCCTAAAAGGAAATGGGTTTTTTCCATACAAGATTCATTTAGTGCATCATCTACAACCAGAAGATTACCAGCGCAGATTAAACTTTTGTCACATTTTCATATTCTTTTTGAAGAAAATCCAAATTTATTAAACCAAATTATGTGGAGTGACGAATCCCGGTTTCACAATAATGGAGTAATTAACAGACATAATTGTCGCTACTGGTCCCGGGAACATCCTAACTGGATGCGACAGAATAAATTTCAAACACGATTTGGGGTAAATGTTTGGTGTGGTATTGTAAATGGTTACATAATCGGGCCCTATTTGTACCATGAACATTTAACTTCAGTTCGTTATTTACAATTTCTGCAAAACGATCTCCCTTTGCTGTTACAAAATGTAGGAATTGACGTAAATACTATGTGGTTTCATCAAGACGGTGCCCCAGCACACAATAGCAATATCGTTATGAATAATCTAAATGTGACGTTTCCCGGAAAAGTGATCAGCACAAATGGGGATCTTAGATGGCCAGCAAGGTCCCCTGATCTCACCCCGATGGACTTTTATTTATGGGACTACTTACAAAATGAAATCTACAAGGAACCAATAGAAGACATGGCCGACCTTTACAACAAAGTTTATGCTACTATAGCCGCTAATAATCGAAATACACTATTGAGAGTTTGCAGAACCGAATTATTATATCGATTTGCTATGTGTGTGTATGAAAACGACAATAATTTTGAACACCTCATTCGACCCCATTAGTTAGTTTTTGGTATTTTTTCTAATTTTCATTAATAATTTTGTATAATTTCTCATCAGTTCTTTCATAAAATTTAAAACATCTTTTAATTTTATTTTATTATGCTTTAATAATTTAACTTTGCTTTTAAAACTTGTTTTTGTCACACGTTGGCCTAAGGGCTTTATACGCAAAATCTGGCCTTGCTTAAAGGGGTTTTTCCGAGAGAGAAAAACTTTGATGTACTCTCTTCTCAGAAAAGATAAGAAGTCAAAAACAAACAAATAAAATGAGATGTAGTCGCGGAGATATGTCTGGAAAAACCTCTGACTTTTCCGAGAATCTTATAAATTACGTTGTCGTCGCCAGATAGTCCAATGGGATGCTGCGTAAAAGCGCCTCAGGAAAATCGATTGAACTTGACCCTACATGGGATGGAATTTCCCCGACCTCGACAATTTTCCCACCCCATTTCTGCGTATTTTCGTATACGAGGGAACTTTTCGTTCTTTTAGAGCAGTCATTATTTTTCATACTGCAGTAATAAAAATAATAGTCTTCTTCAACTTAGGGATCCAACATTCCCTTGCGCATTACACATCACAGGGACCTAGTTGACGTTCCCAGACCTACCGTTTAATTCCATTTAATTCCTTTTTAGTTCTGACTGTCAATAAAGGCAATTTATTATTATTATTATTATTTATTATTCTGATTATTATATTATTGTTGCAGATGTCAATAGGGGGTCACTCAGGGGCTGGTCCCCTTAGTCTGATGTCGTGCGTCCGGGAGTCGTCGCCCCTGCAGGACTACGAACCTGAGATTGAAAAAAACGGTAAGGAAATAAGATTGTTCTTGTGTCTAGTTAGTGATTGGTAAGAGCTTTGCGCGTTACACAAATAAAGAGTCGACATAACTTCATAACTCATTCGACAGCATGAGAGTGATCTCTAAGAGTCATGAACTCAACGTAAACGAAAAACCAACACTTCTCAATTTCTTATTGATTTACTGATTACAGCTACTGCTTCCTTAGTTTCAAGTAGTTGTGGATAATATATTAGATCATTGTTCTCTACAATTTAAAAGGAAAGACCGCAAAAGGAAATTAAGTATAAAAATTACAGAGATTATAGCTCTTTTAGCTGCAACATGTTCTTGGATGATCTTTACAGCGTGAATTGGAGCACTATTTATGAACGTGATGATGTAGATCAAGTGCTTCAATTTTTTAACTCTTAACAGGGAAAATATTTTTAATATAAAAACGTTTAGGATTACGAAGGCTCCGACACCTTAGTTTTTTTTCCTGTTGTACTTTATGAAATAGTAGGAGTCAGCAAGTTGATCGTATGCTGATTCGTAGTTTACTTTACTATTATTAAATGATGCATAATTTATTGTTTTATTATACAGGGTGTTTTCGTACCATATTGCAGGATAACCTGAAACTAATGATCAAGTTAAAAAAAAGGATTCGTTTAACAAATTATTTTTGGATTTTTGGAAAGTGTACCCCTTCGAACACCAATAGAAGTAATCTCATAAGCGATTTATACAACAACAGAACTTTCCCATTCTTACAAAATACATCATTTTCATTTTCGCAGGTTGCAGAGGATAGGATTGAGAAAATCATTTCGCAAATAAAAACTCGTGTGAGAGGCGTGGATGATATTGGAATTAAATTAATTTCCTTAATAGTTCCACATCTTACCCCTCATAGTACCCTTCTAATCAATAGGTGCTTGAAGTCTGGTAAATTTCCTTCCGTTTGGAAAAGGGCTAAAGTTATCCCGGTTGCTTCCGATAACTTACTGAGGTCCCAGGATGAATGAAAAATTCATGCCTAATTTTACTTGACTTCAGTAAGGCCTTTGATACGTTGAATCATTTCTTTTTTCTAACTAAATTAAAATTCTGTGAGTTGAGTATCTCCCAATTGAGGATTCTGGAGGGAAGGAGTGTGGTGTTGTCTCTGGGTTTGTGTCAACTGTCAATACACCGCGGTGGGGGGGGGGGAGGTAGTATACTGGGACCTTTACTTTTTGCCGATTTCTCCAGTTGCTTGTTGTGGTCGCATTAGTACGCCGATGACATGCAAATGTATTTTTCTTTTCATCACATGTAGGGAGCTTTTTATTTACTTTTACAATTATTATTAAACTGGGGAAGAAGACTGCATTGTTTCATTTACAATAAAAGACAAGTTTAATCGATTTGGGAAGCTAAACGAATGGATAAAACAAGACCTGAAATGGCAGTATTCCTGAGATTATTAACAGATAAGGTAAAACTTGGGAAGAAGCTGAAGCGATTGCCAGTGACAGAAAAGAATGGCGTATTCTCACAGGGAACTCAAAACAAAAACGAAAAACCTCGACACTTACGGGTATAAGACGATTAAATTGTGATGATAATGATGACAATTTAAAACAAATGGTAAATAAAATAACTTACTTGCAGTTGGCAATGATTTTGTGCAATCTGGCAAATTCTTGCAGAAACTTCTTGAACGAAGACTTTCAGACCTGTAAAAGTTAGTGTTTTCTAGTCTGTTTCCAAGGTTTTTACAATATTGCGAGACAGTGCCAGTTTGTAAAGTGACGCGAGTTGCTTCGTCCTTTGAATCAAATTGATTTCCGCATTTTGTGTATAGCAATAAATATCCCGGTACTCCTTGAGACATTATTTAAGTAGATCGAGGAATGCATGTCTGCCTGGTATGCGATGCAGTACAACTGCCAGTTGCTTAATTTTGTTTATTTATAGAACTGGAAATCCGCCAATTTCAGTTTAAAGGATTTTACACATATCTCTACTACACATTCTTAAATCTTTGCATTCGCATACGAGTTTATATCCTAGCATACATTTTAGTTTTATTATTATTCTTGGAGAACCTTACGTTTAGAATGGGGTTAAGTCTCGGATTAAGTATAGTCAGAAATTTGGAAAAAATCCTTGTTTGTTTACAATAATAAATTAATTTTTCGAATAGCTACTTGAAAGTTGAAACGCGTTTATTTTGTGTATTTATTCATTCATCAACCTCATAGCAATAAAGTGTTAACAGTTTTTGGTTAATATCAGAAGAAACACAAAAATAATGAGAATTGTCTGTTTTGCGAAAATTCTTCGGATTTACCAATTAATAATACAACTTTTTTGATTCTTGAATTGTTTTCGTATCTTGCTTCGTTTTCGAGAGAAAAAATAAAAACCACTTTATTGCATGTACCATAAAAATACCTATACAGAGCTGATCAGAAGTCGGGAATAAAATTAATATAGCCCTAACCTGTAACTTTTGGAGAAAATGCTCGGACACGTCAATTTAGTTTTATATATGCTCACATTTTGACGTTATTCGTTTGTTTTTTTATAGACATTTGTCAAAGATATGACGACCTCGATCCTTTTTTTTAATGGAAACATACAGCTTCTGATACATCATTTAAAAGTTAATATCTCGTACAGTAATGCTCATAAATTTTGGCGCGATTCTGTCAAGCTATTTCAAAATGGCGACTGTTAAAAGGTTTTAAAAAATCCCTATTTAAATAAGCGGAAATGATAAATCATTGATATTTTTTTTACCTTTTAAGGTAAGAAATCTTCATTGTTTCACGTTCTGACATTTTGTGACATTGTGACTTAACAATAGTTATGGTTTATTTGTGATTTATTTTGTAAAAAAAAATAAAAATGTAACGAAGCAAAACAAAACACAACAAGAAGGTGGTTTAACGTGGCAAATGCTGGAAATGTCCTCCACCCTCTACTTGGCATGCTCCCAGACGATGGGAAAATCCGTCGACGAAATTTCGAATGGCTTCAGCCGGTATGTTATGTGTCTCCAATCTAATTTTGTTTTTCAAATCTTTAATATTATTTGGCCTATTTTGGTAAACTTTTTCTTTTAAATATCCCCAAAGAAAATAGTCTAGAGGCGTTAAGTCTGGGAACCTCGGTGGCCAAGGAAGCCTTCATAAAATACAGGGCCTATGACTTTATTTTTAACTATACCGCACCAAACATGTAAACATTTCCTACCTTGGCATTTTATTTCTGCAATATTATGGTGATTAGGTGTAGTCCATACCTGCATGTTTCTCCTATTGAAAACTCCTGCTGTGGAAAATGTCGCTTCATCACTCCATAATATTTTTTTTTTAAAAATTATGAGCCGCATTTTTCCTCCTAAGCATTTCTTGGCAGTATAACAAACGCTTACGCCTATGCTCATCATCTAATTTTGGCACAGGTTAGATCTTGTAAGGATTATAAGCATGTGATCGAAGCGTTTTCTGTATTTTTTTTCGTGATATGCCTAAATGATTATGAGCATCTTCATTGGATTTTTTGAAAAAAAAAATAGTATAAGAAAACAGTAAAACCTTACTAGCCATATCTACCTTCAAAAAACAACAGAATATCTAACTCTTTATCCAAATCTTTTTGAACTACTTTTGGTTTTCCCTTTATAGATTTTCGCAGTCGAAATCCTCTCTCGATATTTTTAAATGTATTTTTGGATGGAAGCAGCAAATTAGGATATAGTTGCCGATATTCTTGCCTCGCCCTGTATGCATTTGAATTGTTTTTATAGAATATACGTAAAAATTCACACTTTTCTTCCTCGGTATACTTCATTTTCGGATGATGACAATAAGCTAAATAACAATATTGCGTGTCAAAAGCAAATAATTCATTCGTCCATGGCTACCTCGATTTTAATATTAATTTTTAAAGAAAATTTTAATTTAAAATATTTTCTAAGTGGCTTGTCAGAAAGGTATCAAACTATAAATTTTTGAAATCAGTAAAAAATGCTCTTCCCAAATATCTATTAATATACAGGGTCTTCCATTTAAAATAACACAACTCGTGCAAAAATTTTAAAGTTCCAACAGTCTTTCGTTTTTTCTGATAATTTTTTTAAAAAGTTCAGATAGAGTTCTACAACTTTATTCACCTTAGTTTTTTGATATCTCTATCAATAATGCCGCTAGCATATGGGTCAATATATATGGAATGACCCTGTACCTAATACATTTATTACAAAAAAAAAACCGTTCTGAAAAACAGAACAATAATCGAATGCAGAAACAAATTACAAAAAATGGCTTTTTTTTTTCTTTGTTTTGACTATATGCCCAACCCCTTTCCGCGGACCATTAAAGTCTAAATATTTAATTATATTGTATTGTTTACTGATAATCCACAATTAGGTTATTGCATAGGCCTGGTACATTCAACGGACGTAACCGCCTACGACGTAGTACCGTTATATCTCGTAAACTGTTTAACTAAGGCGGCCAGCGCTCTTAGTTGATTGATATTCACAGTGCTCACAAAAGACACTTCTGGTAATTATTGCAGGTGATTGAACATTATAGGCATCATTTGAAATTGGGTTAGTATTCATATGGGTTTTAGTCTTAGAGGTTACAGAACTGTTGCTGTTTATTGATTATAGTTAACCTAAATACAAAAGAAAGTACCTACCAAAGTTTAGTCAATATACAGGGTGTCAATTTGAAATCGAACAGCTCGTAATATTTCTTCGACCGATAACATTCTGGAAATTTGGTGAAACACGTCAATTTACGTCTAAAGTGGGGAAACTGTGCAGGTATTTGTTGTTGTATTAAATTCAACTTTCAGGGCACCTACCCCTAAAATCTCACTTATTTGATCATTTTTGAATTCCTTATGTAATTTAGACAAGATTTTCACGAAATGTTCAAAAGCGGAAATGTAGTAAATTTGAGATTGAAATACCGTAAGTTTTAAGGGGATTGCATCCCAACCCTCAAAAGTATGATGATGAAAGAAGTTAAATTTTGAAATTCTTACCTGTGGTGTGGTACTTTGCTGAAGTTGTTCAATTGAATCTGGTTGTGATTTGAATGCAATAGATTTCATCGACCCCATAGAAATAAATCGAGTGGTGTCAGATCTAGTGACCTAGGTGGCCATTCAATAGGTTCTCTTTTACCATTCCGCTGCTCCGGATAATAAGGGAGGTGCTCCGTTTTGCTAGATGTTCATTTAAAGCAAGATCTCCAATAACGTTTCTTTGATTTTCTTTCGCGTGAATAATAAGATGCTCTATAGTCGTATCTAACATTTGCGCATTAATTTCACCAGTTGACCTTTTTCAGTTTCACCCTAAACTGTGAGAAAATATACGATTTTAATTATTTTTCTAATAAATGGAGGAAAATCAATTAACTTCTATAACAAGGAGCTATAGGCATATTTTAGTTGAAGAAAGTAAAAAAAAAAACATACATTTTTCACAAAATTTGACGAAGTTCACGAACAGATAAATGTTCAGGACAGCTGCCTGATTTTATAGCGCAACTTATGTCCAGCAGGTACTGTTGATCTTTGCTTAAAATTTTTCGCTCAATTTCTGGAATCTCACACCCAACACTGTCAAAATTTATCACTGGGAGTTTCTCACATTTACTGCGCTTAGTACCAATCGGACCACTAAATGATTTTGGCCCAGTCGTTTCACCATCTTAAGTTTGAAACAAATGCCGGCAAGGCAATTCATTGAAATGTACCCCCCTACTGTAGTGGTCTTTCAACTTGTTCTTCAATTGTATAACACCCGTTTTCCACCCCGTATTAGTAACCGTGTCATCACATCCAATTACGTCCAGTTCATGAAGAGAAATCCAGCTTCAGTCAAATAAGAAAGAATGCTATTGGCAATGTTTCAAGCAGACCCAGAAGAGGGTGAAACATGACCAACGTACACAGAACCTGGTTCTTGTAAAATTGAGTAATGTTCCTCTTTTATGGTTCTTCGAAACTTCCTTGAGTTTAGTTTCTTAATCACGGGAGTGTTATCCTTCCTCCCATCACAATATAGTCCTTGAATTGGGTTATGTTTGTTTTTGTTCTGATTTTGAAGTTCTGAGCGGTTAAGACGTTTTTTCCTTCTAAGTTTATTTTTGTCAACAACATGGATGTGGTCATCAATACTTACAATATCAAGATCTTGCAATACACTTGAAGCGATAGCTGCAGCTACTCTATCTGATAACCCAAAGCGATCGCTAGTCAACGCAGTATTTTTCAATTTAATGCGCATTTGCCACGGTGATTTAATTTCAGGCAGCAGTTCTTCGAATTCTTTACCGCTGTTAACTTCAATTTGTTTACACGAATCAGAGTTTAACTCATTTGGTAGGAGAGTTTCTATATCTGCCTTTTTTGAGCAAGACGGCTGTGATAATAAATCACTAGTGGACTGACTTTTTTTATGTTCAACCAACTTCCTTTCATGTCTTTGGGCAATTTTTTTGTTTCCTTTACGTCCACATTACATTAAACAGTAACAAAGATTTTTTTTTAAATCGCGCTTAAAGGACTTCATAAGATTACGATAACTGTCATGATATGCGTTTATTAACTGAACAATTCTGTAATCCGTTACTGTTGGAATTGAAGCTTTATCAAACACAGGTTTAGCCACAATATTCGAAACTTGAGAAAAACTAACAGACCTGTTGTTTGTTTTCAAAGCTAAGTTATAATGTTCATGGAAAAAAACACTTTAGAACGTCTTCGTAAGTTGGAAGTTTACTAACAGGTAACTCTTTTGGGTGACCAAATAACGGGCAATTAAACTCGCTGCGAGTAAACTGCTTAGAAACAGCCACGGCAAAGTGGTTAATATAATGAAATTACTAATGCGTTTTAAACAAACACTATATTGAACTCACACAAACAACAAACCGCCCCAGTCCACTGGCACAGAATAGAGAAAGCGGTGTAGGGGGGACAACAGGAATTGACGGGCTCCAACACGCAACAAAGAAAGTCGCGCGGGTCCCCTGCGCGAGTACGTCTTAAATGCGTTAAATTAAGGATTTTTGAATAAATTAGTCAATTTTGGTTGTTTTCGTATTCTAACGTGTTCCTTTTCAAATGAGCACCCGGTATAATAAAAAAAAATTGAGGAAAACCTTCAAACAAATATATCGTTGATGGCTAGAAATTTGTCGTAATAGCGTAGCCAATTAAGAAGTTTATTTTTAGTTTATTGCAGTTCCCTAAAATCTGAAGAGGCTTTCAAATGGGGCACTTAATATTTATTACATTTAAAGATTACGCTAATAGAACTAATCCTTAATAGAGATAACTTTGTGATTGGTGGCCACACTTTTTGTTTTAAAACCCAAATGATAAAAAGATAAAAAAATGTCTTGACGTGATCCATTTTGCACAGATAATCAGTTTGGTTTTTTTATTGATACTTTGAAAATACATATCGATGTTAGTCTATCCACGAATTTACTGCGATTTTATCAGTAATAACGCGTGAACTGTGTTTTTCTACATTTTAATGTACCTACTAATTATTGGGTAGTGGTTTCTTGATTAAATTTGGCACGATGAGATTAAAAGTGCTTAGACGATCATCAACTTGGTCACCAAATGGAAGCTATAATAAAAAGCGTCTGCTATCTAGTGAGTATTGGTTCAATTACAAGAAATTAGCTAGGTTTTCTGGCAAACCAATGCAACAGTGGCGTGCGGAGGAAACGCCGCAGGAGAACATTTTTATGAAGCCACGCTGAAATATCTAAGGGTCGTCAAAAACAACTTAACCAAATTAAAGTCATATAAAAAAATACAAATTTGTACCTTGCATTTACAGTTTGAGTTCCTTTAAAAATAAAAACTCGGTTTGTAGTTCTGTGGTAAGTTTACATTGTCGATTGCGTGCCACAGTTCCTGAAGAAAGAAAACGGAAACCTGTTTATAAATGTGCAATATTTGAATTATGGCAGCTTATATCATATATATGCTCATTAAATATGCAAAACGCATACCGGGGTACTAAGAACAATTTAAACACCATCCCTTAAAATCTATTGTGTTTACATTAAAGGATCCAAATAATAAGCATTCATTAGGTAGGTCCACCCTAAATTTATCACAGGCTATTGTTATATTTAAGGATTTACCACTGTTATTGGGAGAATCCCTTAGGCAGGAGCATGTATTGGGGAATTTTTTAAATTAAGAATCTTAAACATGCCTATTCTCTAAAAATTGTGTTATATTATATTCGTAGGTATTTATAACATATGAAAACATTTAAAAAATCGTATTAACTAATAAATAACAATGGGTGGTACTATTTTACATAATGTAATTATAAAAACAAGATATAATATAGAACCTTACAAACAAAGTATTTTCTAAAATCGAATAATACTTTATCGTTATGGCTTAATCATAGTCCGATTCGGAAGATGAACTTTTATTAACATCGTTTACAATAAGCTGTTCAACCATTTCTTCGATTATTACTACCTTCCGCATTTTGGCTTCTTCTTCTATCACATGATGGATACACTTCTTCCACTTTTCCGCACTGATTTTACCCATAGCTTCATTAAAGAGTCTTTTTAAATCCACCATTTTATAAGTCGTGTTTTTTTCTGGCGACATCTGTCTTAATTTGAGCCCATAAGTTCGATCGGGTTTAATTCGCAGTGGTAAGGAGGGAGTCTGAGCATATATATTCCTCGTAACTTTGCTATTTCATAGACTACATATTTTTTTACTGCATTGTTATGTAAATATGCTAGTACCAATAGTTCTTTTTTTAAGGAATCTAATGGAAATTCTATTTGTCTTAAACTTCTTCTCCAACAGACGATATCGCTTCTGTCTATTTAAATCGATTGCCTATTACGTTTTTTCCACCGAAAATCTACACATAAATGGGTAATCCTGGTCTTCTCGGATTGAGGACACAACTTTGTCCAGCGTGGGAATTTCTTTTTTTAAAAAGTTTTGGTCGTCCTGGGGCCCATATCGAGTTGCATCCCGAAAAAGGTATTCTTACCTCGGTCGAAAAAGGTCACAACCGAGTTGCATCCCTTGTAGATAAAGCTCTACATGTGTTTGATAGCCAGTTATGGATGGAGAATTGAAGCAACGTTGCCAAGTTTATAAAAGAATGGTTTATTGGAATAATAATTCGTCAATCACAAATCATATTATAAAAGAATTATAGACTTATATTGGTTAAACAGCGCTAACACGGCATCTAATCCACCTTTTTGGGTCCAATTCGCCTTTTTCAAGTTCACCGGGGAATATTATTATTAATTGTTTGCCCCTTTTATTGACTTATATTGGTTAAACAGCGCTAACACGGCATCTAATCCACCTTTTTGGTTCAATTCGCATTACCTGCAAATTATCAATTTTAATTTAATCCTCTGATTCTTTTTAATCCTCTACTTCTTTTTAATCCTTAAAGCTCGGCAACACTGCAAGAATAATTTCAATTTTATCTTAAAAATCAAGTTTAGCTCGGGGATGCAATTCGGTTGTGGCCGGGATGCAACTCGATTTGGCCGGTCCTGGAGAAGTTTGTGGAGGTTTGACGCCAACATTTTTTTCTTCTGTTGTTTTCCCAACGTTAAGCATATCTGCTATAAATTGCACTGCATTGTTAACACTCAAATCCGCATTCTTACTTTTAATAGAATCGTAACAGTTAAGAATTAATTTTTTTTTCATTTACTGTACATGGACGGCCTCTAGAGCGTTTAAGCTGGATTTATAAACTCGAAGCCGGCGTCGGCGCTCGCGCTGGCGTGGGCGCTGGAAGTTAAACAAGTGAATCGTAATTAAGTGATTTATAAACTTCGCCGGCGTTCGCGCTGGCGCCGGCTGGCGTTCGACATAAACCATCTTTATACTTCCAGCGCCGGCGTTCGTGAAAAATCCGTAGCGCCGCGTCATAACCAATGGGATTTTAGCATTTCTATGAAGTCATATGTGGCATCTGCCAATCTGTCAATGGCCAATCGTCATTTTAATTTTACTACCGCTAAGACACTAAGTAACTTCTTCTTCCTTGCTAAATCCATTTATTTAACTCTTTCTTTTTATTGTAATAACTGGCTAGAAGAAATACCACCTGAACTAAAATGTCAGAAGTGTCAGATTATGTTTTTGTTTGTCAACACTGCGAACGCGAACGTCAAGTTTATAAATGCCCACTATGCTTGTCTACGACGAACGCTGGCGCCGACGCCGCTTTAGGCAATTGTTGAAATTTCTCCATATTTAATTAAAAAAACAGTGACACTTCACACTTTGACTAGTGTCACTAAAAAACAAACACCCAAGGTAGGTATGTATAGTAAATAGGTGTATTATTCCAATAGAGGCTACCCATAAAGGCATAATAACCACACAATTAGCAAACAGGTAACCAGGATTTACACAAAAAAGGAATAAAATGATTAGAGCAGAAACAGAATAAGTACCTAGACTCTAATTAGTTTTGATAAAATGCTTTCTAAAATTCCAGTACCTACATAATTTTAAGCTTAAAAAATTTAATATTGAAATATATATTTGAAGACAAAACTTGAATTTAATGTATGTACTTGTACTAATTCTGCTCAAATTTAAAAATTCAGACCTATTTAAATCTATAGGTACGTGCCGAAAAATCTTGCACGCCCATGGAGAAGATGGTTTATATTATATTTACCCTGTATACAAAAAATATCTCGTGTGGTGATTTCTTACACAAAAATAGGACAAATGGTTCCTATCAACATAGGTCCGCAACCGCTTTATTTTTAAGATACAAGGTGTTACAATTTTTAAGCGGATGCTTCTGCCGTTTTCTCTTTTGATAACACTGTTATGTAGCCACTTTATTGGCTAATACAAAGTACATTTTCATAATTTTTTGATTTCGGCTTTGTTTAGGAGATAAATGCTATTTTATCAAACTCTGATATGGACATAGCGATATGCAAATAAATGTAATTTATTTTTCTAAAACCGTTGGTCACACGAAGAAAAGTCTAAGTGACACTATTGTTAAGTGATAAAGCGCAATTTTGAAAGTAATATATATTTTGAAGAAAAGCAGTGCCGTATAATTTATTTCGTTAAAAATATCAAAATTCATGTTAGCGCGGACGTCACTGACGGTAAAAGTAACAAGAAAGTGACAACTGTCATAAAAACCTTACATACAGTGCCACCATTAAAGTCCGCACCATATGGAACTTTTTTTTATTAATGAGGTTAGTTAAAATTAAATTTGGGCAATCGTTTTTGCTTCAAATTAGACTAAAAATTATATAATCAAATGTCACCATCTGTCATTCGGTATCTGTCAAAAATTACATTTAAATCAAAAAATGCTGAAAAATGGCATTGTTTTACCGAATTTCAAAAAATTTTATTAGAAAAAGTTGTTTCTAGTACAATTCTTGGCCTAAATACAAAGTTTCAGTTTTCTAGCTCAAAGTTGATTTTTTTGCCATTTTTTCTAATTAACTTTTTTTTTATTTAATGTAAGTTCGCTTAATGGATATTAAACTATTTGCTTATACCATACTCAATATTTTATTTAGTTTGTATGAGCTTTTTTTTACTAGAATGCCATTTTTTTTCGAAATTTAAAATTAGAGGCAAAAAAATTTGACACAGGTGGTGCAAAGTTATCCTAATTTAAAAATTTTAACAGATATACGTCAGATATTCCATTTTTTTGATAGTACATACACCTAAGAAGTTTAAAAAACTTATAATAAAATTCCCAGATATCAGATTAGTTCAAAATTTAGACACATTTTCTTTTTATCCACAATAAAATATCAAGGCAATTTTGAATTTTATAAGTAGGCTATGAAAAAAAAAAACGAATTAGAGTGCCGAATAAATAAAAGAAATGTCATAAATTTGAATATTTTCGCAAGTTATAGTTTTCAGTGTTATCACCAATGTTGTCCATTCAAGAAAAAATAGAAATTGTCTTAATTTGTAGAGAGAATATGCCTCACCGGCAAGTATCTGCCATTTTTAATGAGAGGCATCCAGAAAAAAATTTGCAGCATAGCACTGTTTCAAGAATAATGTCAAAATTTAGAGAAACTGGATCTGTTCAAAATAATTTTAAGAAACCTCACGCGGCAAGTAAATACGATGAAGCAGCACAACTTGATGTTTGTTTAACTGTTATTGACCACGGTCAAACTAGTGTAACCAAGATAAGTGATTCAACAGGGTGTGCAAGAGGGAAAGCGTTAGAAAAATTCTTCAGAAAAATCGATTTCGGACATATAAACCCAAGTTTATAAACACATTAAAAGAACGCGATTTTGATATCCGACTTGATTTTTCGTTTTGGTATCAGGGACAATATGAGGAGAATATTCTTTTTCCATACAAGATATTATGGACAGATGAAGCCACTTTCTCTTCGAATGGTACCGTGAGCTCACAAAATTGCCGATGGTGGTCCCAAGAAAATCCTAACTTCACAATTGAATGTCGCGACCAGTATCATTTTAAAACCAATGTTTGGTGTGGAATTTTGAAAGATGAGCTTATTGGACCATACTTCTTTAGAGTAAACTTAACTGGTGAAAGGTACCTGAATTTTCTTGATAACGAGATTACCGAAGTTTTGGATAACATGCCCTTACACCATAGACATAACTTATGGTATCAGCTTGATGGTGCACCCATACATCAAACTGTAGCAGTGAAAGAACGCATAAACCAATTATTTCAAAACAGAGTTATAGGGCGTGATAGAGAATGTCACTGGCCACCCAGGTCGCTTGACATAACCCCACTAGACTTTTTTCTGTGGGGTTATCTTAAGCAGAAAGTTTATAAGAATCGACCGTTTAGAAATATCGAGCATTTGGAACAAACGATAAGACAGTGTTGTGCCGATATAAGACCAAGCTTTTTACAAAATGCTGTCAAAGACGTTTATAGACGGACGGGTGTTTGTATAGAGCGAGAAGGACGTCACACTGAAATGTGAAATTTATATTGCTTTTGTGTTACCTATTTAAAATGATTAAAGTTCCTTTTTGTTCCTTTTAATAATAATGATAGTTTTAAGTATAAAATAAAATTTGTATCAAATATTTAGATGTATTTGTCATTTGAAAAACGAAACATCTGACGTCTATCTGTTAAAATTTTTAAATTAGGATAACTTTGCACCACCTGTGTCAAATTTTTTTACCTCTAATTTTAATTTCGAAAAAAAATGGCATTCTAGTAAAAAAAAGCTCATACAAACTAAATAAAATATTGAGTATGGTATAAGCAAATAGTTTAATATCCATTAAGCGACCTTACATTAAATAAAAAAAAAGTTAATTAGAAAAAATGGCAAAAAAATCAACTTTGAGCTAGAAAACTGAAACTTTGTATTTAGGCCAAGAATTGTACTAGAAACAACTTTTTCTAATAAAATTTTTTGAAATTCGGTAAAACAATGCCATTTTTCAGCATTTTTTGATTTAAATGTAATTTTTGACAGATACCGAATGACAGATGGTGACATTTGATTATATAATTTTTAGTCTAATTTAAAGCAAAAACGATTGCCGAAATTTAATTTTAACTAACCTCATTAATAAAAAAAAGTTCCATATGGTGCGGACTTTAATGGTGACACTGTATACCAATTTTTCTTAGCTGAAAAATATTATAACATTACTTGAATGATGGACGTGTTTTAGACTTCCATTGTCATTATTTATTTATATCACAACGTTTCAACTGGTGAGTATCTCCAGTAGTCTTCAGGTGAATAATGAACAAGCTACGAAGCTACAAGGGTATATTATCAATGCTATAAATACACTGTTAGAGCGACGTGTGCTAATCTAAATAATATCCAGACATGAAATTCTATTTTATTACAAAGTAGAAATATTCTGCTAAATTAACTAAAACCTCAATAATATTCAATACGCAGTAAGCGGCAACTAACAAAGAAATCCACATCGGAATAATTCTATGTCTAAACTATATTACATCTAAAAAAGTAAAAATATTGTAACGGATTTAGACGTCCCCTAAAATCGGCATATTTCACTAAGTAGACCACCAATATTAAGTTCGCTTCTAGGAATTACTATTTCTTGAGTTCAGATAAAAAGATACAATATTCTCAAGCAAATCTATTTATAAGTTCCTTGCTGGATATTATTATATGCTAATAAGGACCTGTGTGAAGAGGCGACACATCGCAGTAACAGCAGTTGCTTCTACAACTCAATATACTACCTCCTGGTTAGCAGCGCATGACCGAGATTGATGCAGTCATGCGTTACTGTATGATCCTAAACTAAGCTTACATCTACTTAACAAGGGTTTCCAAATATTTCTTATGTCTAAAGAGGGCTTACTAAAGCAGTCTGGATTTTGGGTTATGACGGCCCCTTTGAATTTCCTCTTTCGCCAGTGTTCTTCTTTGAGTATTATTTTTGCCTCTGATCATTGCAAGTGGTGGCCGTGTGTCCAAGCATATTCTGCCGCACCGGATCTGTTTGTTTGCGCTGGTAACCAGAAGGTAGTATAAATACCCTTGTAGCTTTGTAGCTTGTTCATTATTTACCTGAAGACGACTGGAGATACTCATCAGTTGAAACATAAATAAATAATGACAAAACGCGTCTATCATTCACGATATATCATTGTCTTAAACCTTCAAACAAACACAACGTTACTTGTTAAAAATTAAATTTGTAATGTCTTTATTTTTTATTAATAGTCGTAGGAAAAGGTGGTTTTTGAATTTATTTTTGTAGCAAATTGTTCTGGTTCGGAACCAACCTTAAAATTAAAGTCTGCCTGAAAATTGGGAGATTAAATTCGATACTTAACTAAACTAACTCACGAGTACAATAGAGCCAGCATAAAAACTGTTTGTTCGTCATTTCTGAATAGGGCCTGTCTAAAGTAAAATTGTCTACCGATCCCCATATAATAGACAGACGATCGATGTTACATCCTATGCTAAAATCCATTAAAACTATCTATTGTAAGCAGGGCACATTAATATGAGTTTAGTAACAACAGACACAAAAGACACAGGAAATACCGTCCTTATTGTCTTTAACATCCCTAGCACAGATGATACGGGAACAATAATTCACAAATATCAAAGAACTTTAGTGGAGAAAGAATTTTTGATATTTTTCTCGGAATCAACAGCAGTTAAAAACATATTAAATTAAGCGATTGAGAACGTTCAGTTAAGGAGTTGATAAAAAAGTGTTTATTTTTAAACTTTAAATCCCAAAAGCCGTATGCTAATTTTATTAGTAAGCATCTTTATAAATTAATAAAATCAGAGCTTGTTCGGACGAACATTACCTACCTGTTTCATGTCCAAACGTTGTTAACCGGGCCTACCTATTCATATAATTAATTAAATAAAATTGTTGCTACCTTTGTCATTTTAAATTTAGTTGTATCCTGGTAGGTGTAGAAAGTAGTTTTGTCGGGGTTTTAGTGTTTAATTTGGTGCAAATGTGTATTTATCATAGGAAACAGCAAACTGGTATGATATAATAACATACAGGGCTGTGATAAAGAAACGAACTAGACTTAGAATGAAATATCGTTTATTTGAGCAGTTCTACGTATATCAAGTTTTGTTTTTAAAATTAAACACCCTGCATTTTTTTACTCTTTGAGTTCTATACTCTGTTGCCTAATACGAGAGAGGAATGAAATGTAAATTTGCAATAACAGGACCCATTAAGCAGGGTGGACAACTTAAAGGTTGCATTGTAAATTTCAGGTAAATTGCAATGATAGTTTTTAAAAATTCCGTATTTCAGATATTTAAGACTCACACACCTCGAATCGGTCCTAAATCAGGGTCGCCCTAATTTGCATACAATAGAAAGACGAGTTTGGTGAATGAAAGTAAGGTGACGACCAATTCTATGGGGTTTGATTCACAGTGATATGGCGGAAGGCGAAGTACCGTTATATTTCGTTTTGAAGCAATTTCGTCGACAACAAATTTCGTACAATCAACTTTATAATCTCCAGTAGCTCCTTTTTCAGCATATTTTTATAAAATGGCTTCTTATTTACAGTAAGTCAATGAATGATGTCATTTTTTTTTCAAGAAGGCGTTGGTATTTTCTCGGATTTTTTTGAGTGGTAGCTGGCATTATCCATGACTATAACAGACTCAGGAGGGATAAGATCTAGCATTTGCTGGGAGGAATTCTTTAACAACATCAGCGTTCATATCTTTATGATAGTCTCCAGTACGTTTTGATTTAAATGCTAGTAAGCCGCCATCGACAAATCCATTTTTGCTACCAATTTTACCTTTTCCTGATGATTTTATTTCAGTGGAACTTCCTTCCATGAAAGCTTGCCTCGCGCTTTTTATATGTTTATCCTGCCATATTTTACCAACGGTATATCCTTCATTTAACCAAGTTTCGTCCGTGCTTTGCTGTGCGGACTGTTAGGGAACGGTTGGATTTTTCCATGGCACCTTAGATACAGAATCCCATTCGTATTACAGAAGACGGTAATTCGTTTTATCGCGAGTATCGGTTTGAGGGACTCTTGTCTCTTAAAATTTGAAACGGGGACGCTTTCTCATTGCTAGACACGTCAGACATCCAACCTGTCCCTACCAAGAAACTAACTAAACGGCAGTTACAAAAACAAATTGTCAAAAATGCTGTATTTTTCTTATAAAAGCAGTGCATTCAAACGATAGGAAAGTGCTTTGGGTCGATCAGCTTACTTGAGATTACACGAGTGTTAACAGCATTAAAATCAGTGGCTGGTGAATCTAATCTGGGGCGCAGTTACTGGAGCGTAATAAACCTTGTGAATCATCATCATCATTAGGCAAATTCCAATTTTTTAGCGAATCAGTCGTTAGTAAACAACGGGTTTATGTAACCAACGTCTAGATTGCAACAGCAATTTTAGTTGAAAGAAACCATTCGATTTCCCGATGATTCTGTTTCTATATGTTTCAAAATATTTTTTAGAAGAGATACGATCAGGCCTGGATTAAAGACTTGAGTTTATAATAATAATGAAACATTTTACGGTTCAAACATGTGCAATTTATATTCATGCTTTAAAAGAAAATTTGCAATTTAAAACCGGAAATAATATACCGGATGGTGAAAATCCCATGTCTCATTTTTATATACAAAACAACATACCAGTTTTATTAATTACACGTCTTCACCATAAATAGAAAAATCCGATGAACTGTCGTCTGCCTCAAGGCTACTAACAACTGGCTGGACGGTTTCTTTAATTAAACCGTCTAATTTCCACATTTTCTGCTCTTCCTTAATTGCGTGCTCTATACATATCCGTCAGTTCTCTGCATTGATTTACTTAAGAGCTTCCTGAAAATGCTTCTAAACATCATTCATTTTCTATGTGGTATGTTTTCTAGCCACATAATCTTTCACTTGAGCCCATATTAATTCGTAATGGTAGGGAGGAAATCGAAGTACTGTAATATCCCGTTTCTTTGCCATTTCGACAACAGCATATTTTACAAAGCGATGTTTGTGTGTCTTCATAATTGTTAGTAGCTGTTTTCTTCACCATATCGCCTTCAAATGATATTTGTTTTTCTAAAAGCAACTGAATTATTTTGCTTCTTCAAGCAGTTGTAGGCAATTCTTCACATCTTCTTGAATGATATGGAGCATTGTCCAAAACAACGACGGAGCCTGTTGGAATAAACTTAGTAATTTCGCCAAAATGGTCCTCAAAAACGTCAGCATTCATCTCCGTGGTAGTCACCGGTTTGAACTGACTTAAATATTAATGAACCATCGTCCAAAAAGCCAGAGGACGTTTTTATTCCTGTGGATAGACTATCTGAAAACGCTTAATGAGAAGAGGTTACATTCTTATCCAGCCTCCAGCCATATTTTTCCAACGATGTAACCTTCGTTTAGCCACGTTTCGTCCAAATAGTACAATTTTCTATTTTGATTGCGGAAATCTCTTATTTTTCGTAAGTGATCTCAGTATCAACAAACAATTTAATCTTATTCGATTAATTGAGACTCTCAATTCTGTTTTTCACATCTAAAATTCAATTCCCATAGAATTTGTATCTAAAGTGGGAATTTAGTTTTTAAAATGTGTGATTGTGGCTTCACCTAGAGGAGTTAATATCGGGGACGTTTCTGTCGGTGCGGGGTACCGATGTCGTAATTGGGGACTTGTCTGATGAGGAGGTGGGTGGGGGCGGAGGTGAGGATTTTGGCACCTCTCACTTAGAGGTATTGAGCTAGAGGGGTGTGAATAATGCCTTGGTGTAGATCTACGTTACAGATGAACCAGGAAATGTCCATAGCCGTTTGGGTGTAATGATTTTCCAGGGATTGGAGACAGTTTAGGGTGCATGGGGCTGTCGAGCCGGAGGGTGAGGCGGATGATTGATTGGATGAGGAGAAGTTTGCTTTTGTGACTGACGGTGCTGCCACGATTGATCAGAGGGTATAGTTAACTGTAGAATAGCTTGGCTTTGTTGATGGTGGTTTGGATGTGGGGGCGCCAATGGAGGTGATACCGAGGTTGCACCACGGAACATCGCACCCATGCAGGTTGATCTCGTCGAAGGGTGGTTGCCTTCTGCGAGCAAGCTGGATCGGTTGGGTTTTGTCGTGATTAAAACAAAGTTTTCAGTTTACGCAGTAACTGGAGAATTCGTTGGCTGCTTCTTGTAGCTTTCACGACACTATTTAAAATAGAATAAATGTACTTTCCTTCATATACTCTTTTTCGTCTTCGTCGAAAAGCTTCCTATGCCTTCCTGACGACGGGGTTGATTGATTAACGGTTCTCCTTTTTTCCTCACGTATGAGCCTGTAGATAGTCGACTTTCCAATTCCGGTCATCTTTGAACATACCTCCCCTGTACAATCGACACTTTTTGCAATATTTTGGTGTTTCACGTTAAGTACATTCAATTCTTCGTTGATAGATAATGCACATTTAATCGCTTGTTTAACTGAAATAAATCCCGAAAGATTTCTAATTTTTAACAATACAAAAAAAATACTGTAGGAGTAAGATAGGCCGGAAGCACTGATGCTCATACAGGTTCTTGGTTTCCTTAAAGTGTCTTTGCCAGGTACCCTTGAAATTAAGACTATTCAGGGTGTTTCAGAAGTACGGTACGTAACTTAAGGGGTGTATCCTTATGATATTCTAAGAGAAAAAGTTCATATGAACATGTGTCCGGAGTTGCCCCGTTTTTGATATACAGGGTGTTAAAGTTTTTTTTTTAGATCTGTTTTTATATTTTTTTTAAATATCCTTTTCCCGATTTCATTGAAATTTGGTACCGTTATTTATAATAATAAGGGGCTTAATTGGCCCTAACTAGATTAAATTTATTAAGTCCAGTGGCATCCCAGGGAGCACATTAACGAATATTATTGACAAAAAAATATACACTACTGACTTTTTCTAATTTTGAATTTTTTTTTTGGATTTACCAATTAATAATACAACTTTTTGATTGCCTGAATTGTTTTTGTATCTTGCTTAGTTTTCGAAAGAAAAAATAAGAACCACTTTATTGCATGTAGAAAAAAAAATACCTAATTAAAGGTTTAATTTTAAAAATTAAAATATGAGGTGAAGGTAAGTTTAAATGTCTAATTAACCTGTTTTGTCAATAACAAGTCAAAAATGAATAACTTTACTAGCGCTGAAGTGACCCAGATGCCTAGCAAATGGAAAAGCTGAAGAAGCTCGGCGAATTTATCAGGAACGTTGTCCAAACAGAGGACTGCTATGTGCCAAAACATTTAGGCAGCTCCATGCAAGATTGAGTGAGACTGGGAGTTTTAAACGTAGTACGGAACTTCCTAGCAGACCTGCAACAGTAACCACGCCTGCGTTAGAAAAGACTATACTTCAAAAGATAGAAGATGGTCCTTCAACTAGTGCCAGGAAGGTAGCAGCGCAACTTCAAACAAGTGCATCACCTGTTTGGAGGGTTTTGCATCTTTATCAACTATACCCATACCATCTTCAACGTCTGCAAGTTCTGCTTTCCCGTGATTTTCAGCCAAGGTTTGATTTTAGTAGGTGGCTGCTGCATACAGTAACACATAACAACAATTTTTTACCGAATATTTTATTTACTGATGAGGCCTCTTTTTTAAGAAAAGCCATTATAAATTTTCATAACGAACATTTTTGGGCGGACAGTAATTCTCATAAAATAAGAGAAGGTCGTTTTCAGCAACAATTTTCGGTGAATGTATGGGCAGAGATCATGGGCGACCTCCATCTCGATTGAATGGAAACTCCTATACGCAGTTTCTATCTGAAAAACTTGACGCTCCGTTAGAAGACGTAAAGTCTGTTCAGAGATATAAAAAAGTGACTAACTGATTCCTATTAGGAAAGACCCGGGCTAGCTGTAAAATTGAAATATGGCCGAACGTATGTATTTTGCTTAGAATTTAAACATGGTTTGTAATAAAAATAAGTAATACATTAAATAATATTTTATTTATGTTTAAATGTGAAATTACAAGTTATTTTATTAGTTACAATTATATTTATGATTACAAAAATATACAAATTATTCGGTAGGTACTTATAATAATTATTAACTTAATATATCAATATCACTATCGCTATCATCTTCTTCTTCTTTCGGTGCCATGTCAGGTCCCCCTGACGTTGGCAATTACATTGGCGAGTTGTTCGCGGTTTTCAGCTAATCTGAACAGTTGTTCGGCACTGCGTATTCCTGTCCATTCGCGAATGTTCTTCAGCCATGACATCTGTTTCCTTCCAATTCCACGGCTGCCCTCTATTTTGCCCTTCATTATAAGTTGAAGCACCCTGTATCGGTCACCTCTGAGGACGTGTCCCAGGTATGATATCTTCCTGATCTTTATAGTGTCAAATAATTCACGAACAGCCTTTGCTCTATTCAACACTGCTTCGTTGGTCTGCCTAGCGGTCCATGGTATTCGGAGCATTCTTCTATGCAACCACATCTCAAACGCTTCCAGGCGATTAATTGTTGCAGCCTTTAGAGTCCAGGTTTCAGCCCCATACAACAACACTGACCAAATATAACATTTTATCATTCTTTGACGTAATCTTAGGTTTAAGTTCTCGTTAGAGAAGAATGTTTTCATTTTCAGAAAAGTCGTGCGAGCGGTCTCAATTCTGCACTTAATCTCCTTATCTGGGTCTAGCTGTTCCGTGATATAGCAACCAAGGTATTTGAATTGAGTGACCCTCTCAATGTCTTGTTGTTCTATCTGCAGGGAAGCATCGGCGTGTGGTTGGCGACTGAATATCATAAATTTTGTCTTAGTGACATTCATTTTCAGACCCATTTCTCTTCCTGTCGTGTTTACACAATCCAACAATTCTTGAAGGCCCTGAATACTGTCGCACAAGATGGCTGTGTCGTCAGCATATCGAATATTGTTAATCAATTCTCCATTGATTTTTATTCCTAAGTCTTTATCTTGCAAAGCCTGTTTAAAGATTATATCCGAGTAGATATTGAACAATAGAGGGGACATAATGCATCCCTGCCTGACGCCTCGTTGGATGCTACATTCATCGGTCAATCTTCCATCAATTCGGGCCACTGCCTTCTGCTTCCAATACAAGTTCTCTATAATTCTCAGATCTCTACCATCGATTCCCACGGTTCTTAATATGTTTAATAGTGTTCCATGTTGTACCCTGTCGAAAGCTTTTTCGTAATCTATGAAACATACATAAATGTCCTTGCGCTGGTCGCGGCACTTTTGGAGAAGTATGTTTAGGGCAAAAAGTGCCTCCCGGGTGCCTAGTGCATTCCTAAAGCCGAACTGAGTCTCATCCAGATCCTCCTCGCACCGGCCTCTGATCCTTCCATGTATTATGCGAAGAAAAACCTTCAATGTATGACTCATCAGGCTAATTAATCTGTATTCATCGCACCTCTTTGCCCGCTGTTTTTTCGGGAGTGCTATAAAAACGGATTTCAGCCATTTCTCGGGTATTTCACCAGTAGTATAAACATCATTAAACAGCTGAACCAGAGAACCGATGTGGTCTTCGTGGATCATTTGTAAGAGCTCTGTTGGGATGTTGTCTGGGCCAGTAGCTTTCTTGGTTTTGGCTATTTTTATTGCATGGAGGACTTCGGATTTTAAAATTTTTGGGCCATCATCTTGATTTGCATTATCTTGTTTGTTTGGTCTGTTGTCTTCAAACAATTCAGTCACATATTTACACCATACTTCAAGGATTTCTTTTTCATCAATAATAGCTTTTCCTTCACTATCCACTAGTATGTTAGTGGCTTTCTTGTTATACAAGCCAGCAACCTCCCGAACCTTCTTGTACATATTAAACGTGTCATGTTTCCTTTTGAGCTCCTCCATTTCCCGACATCTATCCGTCATCCAACTCTCCTTAGCCGCTCGTATTTTTTGTTTTATTTCTCTTTGTCTTCTTCTGTATTCCCCTGTTTTACCCTTGTATTGTCTTCTCTGTTCCATAAGGTCCAGTATTTCTTCCGTCATCCATTGTTGTTTCCTGTGCCTGGTTGTTACTCTGTGCTCTTCCAATATCTTGTTCATATGTGCGCGAAATAATTTCCATGTCTCCTCGACACCCTCAGTTCTCATTTCCTTCATATAATCATTCACATCCTTTTCAATCTTACTCTTGTTGACGTCCGAGATAGTAAGATTCTTTTGTTGTTGTTTCTTTTCTGTTTGTTTTAGCTTGACTCTTAGGTCTGCGACTAAAGGGTTGTGGTCAGACCCAATGTCCGCTCCAGGATATGTTGTAACTCTGTTGATGGAGTTTCTAAATCTTTTGTTGGTAAGAATATAGTCTATTTGATTTCTAATTATATGTGTTGGATTATCTCCAGGGCTTCTCCAAGTATATAGTCTACGTTGATGTAGCTTATACCATGTGTTCACTACTACCAAATTGTGTTCTTGGCAGAAATCATACAATCGGTCGCCTCGTTCATTGCTCTCCCCCAAGCCAAACTCTCCTACCAGATCTGATCTACTGCCTTTACCAATTTTGGCATTAAAATCTCCAATTAGATATGTGATTTCGTTGTTTTTTAGGCTTTTTATTGTTGTACTAAGTTGATTATACAGAGTTTCTACTGCGTTGTCATACTTTTTTTCTGCGGTAGGAGCATATACTTGTATTAGGTTGATATTAAATGGAGCTGCGTGTAGTTGTAACAGTATTATTCTGTCGCTTACTGGAACAAAGTTAAGGACATATTTCTCGATCTCCGATGTTACGAAAATTCCTACTCCGTTTCTATGTTGTGGGTCATCCTTATCGCTCCCGGAGTAATACAGTATACCGTCTTTATGTCTTCTTGTTCCTGAACCGGTCCACCTCAGTTCGCTTACTCCCATGATCGACACTTTCAAGCGTTTAGTCTCTTGGATAAGATTATCAAACTTTCCGGCAGCATAGAGGCTTCGAACATTCCATGTGCCCAGCCTTATAGTGGACTTTGCTATTTTGAGCCGGGAGATTCTTAGCACCCCTTGCCCATTAAAGGGCTGCCCGGGACTAGGGGCCGTCGCTTTTGTTTTCCTCGCCATAGCAATATCCTGGGAAATGTTAACAGTGTGGTTTCCCGTTGCCTTCACTGTTTTTGATTCAGCCGCCTCTAACATGAGGACAGACGCTGTTCGCAGCCGCCCACTCTGGATCAGACGCTGCATACCTGTTGGTCCGCGGGAGGTATTTGATTTCCCTCCTACCACTCATATCTGAGAGGCATTCCCCTATCCGCCACCTGGGGACGCGCCCTCTAGGGGTTACAGGTTCCCCCGAGGGGGTGGAATTGTTGGAAATTATTTAATTGGACCTTTTTTCCTGCCAGAAAGGCTAAATGGCCATAATTAATTATCGCCGGTTTCTAGAGGAGGATTTGCCCATATTGCTAGAAGAAGTACCAATTTTAATAAGAAACAGAATATGGTTCATGCATGATGGTGCGCCCGCTCACTTTAGTGTTGTAGCAAGAGAATATATATCATCATCTGTTCTAATTATTATTTGTGCTATATTGTTTATATATATGGATATAGGATTTTTCCACTTTTTCAACATGTATAACAAAATTTGCTCAACTTTGTGAAGGGATGTTAAAAACCTCAGTTTCTATACAAGTACACTGGAGTTAATAGTAGGGCAAATATTGTTACGACGAATGGCAGATTTCAGTTGGTGCCAAACATGCTTGATGGGATTAAATATACAATGGTATGGTGGAAGCCTTAAAACTGTATGCCCTAGATTTTTTGCATAATTATCACAGAAGTATTCCTTTTGTAGTTTTAAACTTTGTAAAACCTCAATTAATTGATTTTTGGTGTAATCTTCCTGAAAATAAATGTCATTATCATACATGTAGTTTTGGATTGTTGCTTTTGTATCATTTGAAGAGGGAGTCTTGGTCAACTGCCTACTATGGTAGCTTGCATTGTCCATTACAATTACGCTATTCGGAGGTATATTTGGAATTAGCTTGTTTTTAAATCAATCTTCAAATAAATTAGCAGTGGTGTCCTCATGGTAATCCAGAGAAGAATCTTTAATGTTTTTTGCAGACAGAGAAAGTCCATTTGGAATCCATCGGTCTTTAGATCCAGCATGCAAAATCGTAATTTGTTTAACTCTTTTTGATGGCGCGCTTGTTTTACACTTGCCGCTTTACCTCTTCAATTAATAAGAACTAATATGTGGTTCATGGACGACGGCGCCCTAGCTTATTTTAGCCTAGGTGCTCGTCATTACCTCGACAACACTTTTCCTAATTGCTGTACTGGACGCGTAGGTCCCCAAGGTTGACCAGCTCGCAGTCCCGACTTGAATCCTCTTCTAGAGTATTATTTATGGGGTCACCTAAAGTCTCTTGTATACAAGACGCCTGTACTAGATGAAAACGGCATAAATAGAGCATCAATGCAATGGTGATAATCAGAAGGTGGTCACTTTCAACATTTGTTTTAATTAACTGTTGAATTTTCTTTTGTACCATTATTAAAAAAAAAAACAATTATATTTTTAATTTAAATGGCTTAATTAACTTTGACATACATAGATATTTTTTTTGTACATGCAATAAAGTGGTTTTTATTTTTTCTCTCGAAAATGAAACAAGATACGAAAACAATTCAGGGAACGAAAAAGTTGTATTATTAGTTGGTAAATCCGAAAAAAAAAATGTCGAAATTAGAAAAAGTGACGTACATTTTTTGTCAATAATATTCGCCCGTGAAGCCATTGGACTTAATAAATTTAATCTAGTTAGGGCTACTTAAGTCCCTTATCATTATGAATAACGGTACCAAATTTCAATAAAATCGAGAAAAGAATATTTAAAAAAATTGTAAAAAAACTATTTGTTTTAAAAAACTTTAACACCCTGTATATCAAGAACAGGGCAACTCCGAATACATGTTCGTATGAACTTTTTCTCTTAAAATATCACAAGGAAACACCCCCTTAAATTACGTAGCGTACTTCTGAAACACCCTGTATAATACTTCTAAGAATTAATATTACATATTATTATTTAGACAGGCAGAAACTCCCATGAAATGGTCATTTGATCCTCATTTATTGCTGTTTCACAATTTCAAACAGAGTATAGAATAACTTTTAATTAATAATAAAACTATCAGACACTTTTACCCTTTTTTTTTGTTTATAGTGGTCTCAAAAAGAAAGTTCTGGAACCCCAGAAAATGGTTCCGGAAAAAGCAGAAGACGGGCGACGACACCGTAGCTCACCCTCACCATCAGGAGCAAAGGGATGCAGATGGCGTCCGTAGCAGGTCTACAGGGGAACTGTCTACGGACGAAGAAGCTCCCAGAAGGTAAACACCGTTTTTATTTTGCCAAATGCATGGATGTAGACGTCAAACAATTACAAAGATTATGTATATCACATCAGTCTATAAATAATTAAAACTCTACAAAATAATTATGAGAAACAATCCGAGACATACTGACTTACACAATAATACCATTTTTTAACTAGAAGGTCCCTTACATTCACCTTAAATTTATTAAATACAAGTGATTGAGCCCGCAATGGTAGCTTATTATATAATTTCTTACCTATATACGAATGATTAAACCAACGCTCTTGTGTTTCGGGTATTATTAAAAATCTGCATTGGTATTAAAATCACTTAAATTTTGTTTTGTATACAACAGAGTCTTGTAGATATACAGTGTGTGTATAAAGTCTGGAAACGGCTTAATAACATCACAATTTATTGGCCGATTTAAACCAAATTTGGTACAGTTGTGTAAGACGATCTGACGCACCGAATGACGATATTGGCGTTGTTGCCAGCTTTTTAGTTTGTCTGGAATTCGAACGAATTTTATATTTTTAAATGTAACACCCTGTATATTTTTTCATTTATAGTTTTTTTTTTAATTTGTTACACTTTTAGTATAACATACTTTGTTTCTAATATCAATAGTTTTCGAAATAACGAGTACATTTTAGAAAAAATATATTTTTCTTATATTAAATGTTTAAACTGTTTTCCCTGTACAGCTTGACAGTGTGCTATTTGAAAAGAAAGCTTTTCAATTGTGTTGTAAATCATTTTTGGCGTTATTAATTCAAATTCCAAAATTCGACGCTGCAAATCGGCTAAATCTTGAGGTTTCGTGGTATAAACTCTGTTCTTCAAGTGTCCCCATAAAAAGTAGTCGTTAGGCGACAAATCAGGGGACCTAGGTGGCCACTCGATTGTACTCCTCTACCGATCCACCTATTCGGAAAAGTGTTGTTCAAAAATTCGCGCACGTTTCGACCAAAATGGGGTGGAGCTCCGTCCTGTTGGAAGAATGTACTTGCATAATTTGGACCCATCACATTTCGTATAGTAGGCACTATTTGCGTTTCCAAGAGCTCAAGGTAAAGTTGTGATGTCAAATTTCCAACAATAAAAAATGGACCGATCTTGTGGTTACCCAGAAGCCCAGCCCACACATTCAATTTTCCAGGGCGTTGTGTACGACCTTCTCTCATCCAGTGAGGATTTTCATTTTACATTTTCATTTGCCCAAAACCTACAGTTGTGTCTATTGACTTTACCATTTAACATAAATGTTGCTTCGTCCGAAAATACTATATATTTGAAAAACTGGTTATTTTGGTCAAACCTTGACATCATAATATCACAGAATTGAATTCTTCGCTCATAATCATCTTCTGATAACTCTTGAACTACATGTATTTTGGAAGGGTGATATTTATGTTTTATTAAAACATTATGGACGGATTTGAAGCAGACGTCACTTACTTGAGAAATTTTTCCTAATAAAGAAACAGGGGTTTCAACAACATGTTGTAAAATTTCTAAACTTTTCTCTTCATCTACTACTGCTGGTCGTCCTGATCGTCGCCTATCTCTACAATTTCCAGTTTCTTCGAACCGTCGGACGGTTTGTAGAACAGTTGCTTTTGAAATTGGATTTCGGTTTGGAAATGGGCCACTAAATAGATTTTTAACCTCTTCGTAAAACCTGACCCTATCGCCATATCCTTTCATCATAAGAATTGTAATTCTTTCACTTTCAGTTAAAGACATTTTGACTTTACATCAAAACTGAACTGGTGTTTTATTTATTAATAAATAAAACACAATTTGTTGATATTTTCAAAACACGTCGTTATTTCGAAAACTACTGATATTAGGAACAAAGTATGTTATATCAAAAGTGTAACAAATTTAAAGTAAAAACTATAAATTCCAGACAAACTAAAAAGCTGGCAACAAAGTCAATGTCGTCATTCGGTGCGTCAGATCCTCCACAACTGTACCGAATTTGGTTTAAATCGGTCAATAAATTGTGATGTTATTAAACCGTTTCCAGACTTTATACACACACTGTATAGGAAAGGGAAGGATAAAATTTTCTTTTCTAATAAAACTAGTGTTAAGTTTAAAAATAAGTCTTATGATTTGTAAACATTCTTTGACTATTTGTATCATTTCCCCATAATATCACATTATAACTTAAATAAGAATATATTAATAAATACTAGATTATTTAATTTTTTTTATTAACCAATGCAGGCTCATCCACTAGATCTCTTAACTGAGATATTGCGTAGTATCCCGTATTTATTCTTCGGCTTATATAGTTTTTCTGGCTGTTTCATGAGACATATTCATCCAGGCACAATCCCAAAAATTTTATACTCTTATCACTATCCAAATTATTGTTTAAGTGAATTTCCCGTTTTAATTTTGAAGTTTTAAAATTGATATACCGGGTGATGCATGGCTTAGTTGAACATAGGAAATCCCATGTAAATTTTAAGGTGGCTCCCCTGTACATTTTAGAGAAAAATTGTGTTATAACTTTTTGAAGAGGCCAATATAATAAACCCATGAGCTAAGTTTGAATCAATTTTAATAAGCCAATCCTAACTTATTCAATTATATGTGATGGCAAAATTACGAAATCTTCATAGTTTCGGTAATACAGCGAACACCAGTAAATAATTGTCAAAAATTAACGTAAAGCTGTACATAACAAATATAGATTATTTTACATTAAAACACATTTTCGTTTCACCAATCCGGGAATCACACATCCAAAATAAAAGACACCATTATGTTTTTCTTAATAAGCCTTTAATGTAACATAACATACCTAAGACTACAGATTTTCACAAAAACATGAATTAATTAAATGTTCAGACAACCCTCCATTAACAGCTAAACAATATCCTAACCGATCATAAAATTAATTTCCAACATTACTGAGTTGGTATTGAGAAATTCTATCACATTCTAACGAAATACAGCTTTTTAGCTGGTCTAGATTTTCAAATTTTACATCTGTATAAATAAAATTTAGTAAGTGACTCCACAATAGAAGTCGCTTGGCAAAAGGTCAGGACATGTGTTAAGCATTTAAAGTTATTTATTACATTGCCTTTTAACTCAAGTTTACTAATGATAAGTTTAATTAATGAAATGGAAGGAATAGGCTTATCAGGGAATTGACCTGAAAATATTTCAGACACTGCTATTAAACTCTTTCCTGTATAATACCACTTAATCATAGTTACTTTTTGGAATAGCTCATATTTAGCTATAATTAAAGCGCCTTCAATCAAAATGTTGTCACTGACGCTACTTTTCATTTTGTCAATGCCAAATAATAATTTGCTGGTGTTTGCTGTATTACCACAAGCAATACCATAAGAGCTCAGATTTAGCCGGATATTTTTTATGCTTGGTATCGAACACTTAGCTACGCTCTCGTGATTTTATCGGAACAGCTCTCGTTAAATTTTCTGAAAGTAAGTATGAGATAGCAAGCATAAAAAATATCAGGCTCATAATCTGAGCTCGAATGGTATTTAGTAAGGCAATTCCACAAATAGGAATGGAATGTTCTATTTCGTTATTTATTTCCTTTTCGTCAATTGTACCAAACCGCTGCATGTTAAAAGATACTTTTTTATTTAAAAATCGACTTTAAAACAGCTTAAACAATTATTTAGTATTTGTGACAATTGCCTGACAGATGATTTAATAACTAGTTTAAAATGCAATTGTTACCACGGTAACGATTGGAGGAGCAGAAAATATATCCGATTTTTTTATCCAGTTACATTTCCTCTTCCTTCCTTTTTATCCGACAGCAAACTACGATTTTTGGCATTTTAAATGGGACTATTTATATATGAGTGGAATTGCCTAAATTATAAATATTTCGTAATTTTACCAACACATTTAATGGAATAAGTTAGGATTAACTTATTAAAATTTATTCAAAACTGGCATATGGGTTTACTATATCGTCCTCTTTAAAAAACTGTAATACAATTTTTCTCTAAAATGTACAGGGGAGCCAATATTTAGCCACCTCAAAATTTATATGGGATTTCCTATGTTTTACTAAGCCATGCATCACCCGGGAGTCTCTAAATAGTAAGATAGTATTCAAAATAAGATTGATTTTAGCACACCACTCACTAAATTCCTTAATAGTTAAATATATTTTATTCGTCAATCTCTCCGAGCTTTGTGCTGAGACCACTGCTGAGGTATCGTCAGAAAACATAATGGTTATTCCATTTGATATGTACTGTGGTATTTCGTTGACAAATATAAAAAATAGGTGAGGCCTCAGAACTGAGCCCTGAAATGCCCCTATATTTTAGTATCCTTGCGTGCCGAATACTCATCCTCAATTTCAATCATGAATTGTCTGCCCTCCAAATACGAATCCAGAAGATCTAATATATAATCCCTAAAGCCATAACAAGACAACTTCCTTAGAATAAACTCATGATTCAAGCTGTCGATGGCTCTGGACAGATCAAAAAGGAGACCAGCGACATGACACCCATCGTCCATTTTATTGTAAATGAATTCCACAAGGTCAGCCGCTGCTCCCTCTGTCGATCTCCCGATCGAAAGCCGTATTAGCGATTCGTCAGGACATGATTTACATACAGAAAGTCGACCAATGTATTGTACAGAAGCTTCCTTAATACCTTCAACAGTACATTTAGAATTATACCGGGTCTATAGTTAGATTGAAGTATCTGATTTTCTGAATATTGGAACATCAACTCCCATCTTCAGATCGTTTGGAAATATACCTGTCTTGCTTGTCTGCTAAACAAATATTGAATGGGTTAAAGAATCCTGTTCTTTAATATTTTAACAACCTTTATCGATACTTCTTCAATTACCACATTTTTTTTAAATTTTTTGGTTTATTTATTATGGTAAAAATATCTTCCTTTATTTATCATACACCAAAAATCTCTAAATATTTTCGATTTGTTATAGTCATGAAGTCAGAAACTCAACTAGCATGCACCCAGGTCTAAGCGTATCACATGACAGTGTCTTTCATCCTCTCAATTCAGGATCCTCGGATTTGGAATTGGATGGAGCTCAGAGTTCCTCGTCACTTTCGATATCCCAACAGTTGGGTGATGCCAAATTACAGGTAAGCTGCCTGGGGGTTCATTTAGTTCATGGAAGAAATTGAAAGGTTTAGATTAGTTAATGGAGGAAGTTGAAAGGGTGGGAGGTAGAAGTTCAGGTTAGTTGATGGAGGGAATTGAAAAAACGGGAAGGTTAGTTTATTTATTTAGTGCAGGTTCATATAGTTTCGCAGTAATTCAAAAATTGCAAAAAATATATTATTTGTGTTAGTAATAAGCGTCCGTAGGACTGCTAGATTAAACTACAAAGAGTTGTATTTCTTATCAGCCATTGCAGTCATCCTGCAACCATAAATAAGTCACGATAAGTTTGCACGAATGCATCTGTTCATATGCATTACTGCAATTTATTCGACCTTTTAGTGTGGTTTTTAGTTGTTTTATATTTTTATTAGTCGTTTGCCAGCAGGAAATTTACTACGAAATACGAGTTCTAAAGCTCAAAAGTTCCCAAACATTGATGGTCTAATTTTCATTGCAGTCATACTAACTAAAACGGCAAAAGAAAATGTATTGAATTATTTACTAACTTTTATTTGGCATATATTATTGAATTAATTACAGCTTAATCAAAACACTGAATAAAACAAGAAGCAGATACACTCATTGCTCAAGCTCTCGACTTCTCTCACAAAGAATGTATAATATGCAACAATTTCTCATATTTCCATAAGATTTATTGTAAAAGTAATTACTAATTGCATCGAAGCAATTATTATAAAATATTATTCTAGTCTGGTAAGTAAAAATGAGGTGCAACAGCTGTTATAATATCGCCAGTTTATGGCCATATAAAGGAAATTCAAGGCCTGTGCCTGTCGCTGTCGGTAGTCATCATTAGTTTGCTTGCCTCGCTTATGTTTTCAATACATTTTTGCAGTTATCGTAAAGAATAGATGAGTAGCGAGTCACACAGAAGACATGCGTGTTTTTGGACTCTATCAACTTTTATCTACGTGTTTTTGTTTATGTCTCATAGAATTTTTGTTTTCTTTACGTTGTATAATTTCGTGATTATATTTTAATTAGTTTTTAATTATTTTTTAAACACCAACCGATGACGAACACAGCGATTGATGCAATTATTATTAAATAATTTGTGAATGGCTGTCCTTCCAAAACTAAATCATCAATAATTATTTGTGTAACCGGTGGTAATTTCTGCTAGGTTGAATTTGATTTCTGCTTGTTTTCAACTGATGATAACAAATAATGAAAACAACCGCGATATTATCATACGTAAAATATATTATCTTTTGTTCCAAAAATATGTTGGTAAAATGTTGACATACCAACAAAATCTGGGAAATGTGAATCATTGGGTACAAGCTTAAACTATAGCCTCCTTCATCTAGAAGGATCATTACAAATCCCACACAGCTTAATCATGTTTCAGAAATATTTCATATTAGTTTCTCCAAAAACTTTTAAATATTTCAAAACATTGCATTTCTAAAATATTTTTAATTAGAGGCAAGTACTTTTCAGAAATATTTCAAAAGAATGTCTTGTATTATTTCTGAAATTATATAAAATGGAATAATTCAATATCAAGAACATATTTAGTAAAAAAACATATAAACTATTATTAAGTAATAAATATGAATATAAAAAATAGGATGCTTATTTATCTCTGAAATATTTCTTTCTATGAGACCCTGAAAGTAGAAATTTAAAAATTAATAATTATGAAGTATGAATCATAATAATATTATGTGGGTATAAAGGTACATTTATAAAACTTTTCGTCCCCGCTCCCGCTCGTCGCCACCGTTCCCGTCGCAAGTTAACCTATAGGGGATACTGTATGCATTTATAAAAGCCGCCACCGCTCCCGTTCGTAGTTCCAACATAACCAATTTTTATTTTGCTAACCTTGTGCTGTTCGTCGTTAGTGCTTTTTTAATATTTTCCATATTTCTATGATTTCAGCATTTATAGACAATACACAGGGCTTAACTTATCTCATAGTTTAATAATATCAAATACTGGTCACATTATCCACTTTTTTAAAGAAAATTAATATTCTAACCTCAAAATACGTTACTGCTCTCGCGTATTGACCATTTTTAAACACGTGGCTTTGACAGGTCGGCCATTTTGCCTGGGGGACAAACAAAGGTTCATGAAATAATTTGAAAACACTTGTAGGTATATATAATTTGAACACTTGTAATTACCGACTCATTGCTATTTTTGCTAGTAAGATTTTTGTAATTTTATCATTGCCCTAATTTTCTACGGCACACTCTTGTGTCCTGTTCACGAGTTTGTTTCCAGATGCGATGTCGTACGACGTCGTAAGACTTGAAAATTGTACGTATACACCTCCAATGTAACCACACACTAAGTGCGTTACCAAATTAACTTTATTTCTGAAGAATACAACATAACCTCAAAGGTTGACTTCTGTTATTTAACAGTTTGTCAATTGATTCGTTTTTTCAAGGGTTTTTATGATTGTATGTACAGGGTCTTCCAACGAGGACTGAACAGGGGCTCATTTTTGAGCTTCCTTGTATTTAAAGAAAAATCCAAAATAGCCAATCGATGTACTTTTTCCTGCAGAATTCAAAAATGAAACCAAAAATTTATTTGAACCAGAAACAAAAGAGTTACGCTATGGATAAGGTGTTTTTTAAATGGAACATAGCTTTTTTTATACGATTTTTGGAACGAGTGATTTTTTTTTTGTCCGTTCTGATTAAAATATTTAATATTGTGACAGCTATTTTTATTAAATTTTAATGTTTTATCCAGTATAATTTAACTTTAACCTGTTTGAAACATACACTAGGTAATAAAGGTATAATCACCTTTGAATCCTTCAAAGTCAAAAAATTTGACAAATTTACTATAATATTGCCGAAATGAAATATTCTCTTGCATTTTCTTGGCATTTGTAGAACAAGATAACAATCTGCAATCTCTCAGCTAATGAATATTTCATTTCGGCAATATTATAGTAAATTTGTCAAATTTTTTGACTTTGAAGGATTCAAAGGTGATTATACCTTTATTACCTAGTGTATGTTTCAAACAGGTTAAAGTTAAATTATACTGGATAAAACATTAAAATTTAATAAAAATAGCTGTCACAATATTAAATATTTTAATCAGAACGGACAAAAAAAAAATCACTCGTTCCAAAAATCGTATAAAAAAAGCTATGTTCCATTTAAAAAACACCTTATCCATAGCGTAACTCTTTTGTTTCTGGTTCAAATAAATTTTTGGTTTCATTTTTGAATTCTGCAGGCAAAAGTACATCGATTGGCTATTTTGGATTTTTCTTTAAATACAAGGAAGCTTAAAAATGAGCCCCTGTTCAGTCCTCGTTGGAAGACCCTGTACCTATGTTTTTGGTGCTTCCATTATTAATAAGCAACCGATTTTGGATGTATTTGATTAACAAAATATCATGTATACTTTTTCCAAAGTCAGTTTGATGACATAAAAAAGCTTCGACCGGGCTTCAAAGGGACCGGCATCATAATCGGGGTTGTCAGATCTTTTTTTTTTAATTCTTTAAGTTTTTATTATTAAAAGTGTTCTCTTATATCAGTATTTAATTAATAGTCAGTAACTCTCTTTGAATCTAGTTTGCAAATGTACTTTGAACCAAGAAAATAATTTTTTTAGTACTTCAGAAATATTATTTATATAAACATAATTTAAATCAAACTAAAAAGGAATTTCACTGTTGTTAAACAAAAAAAAAATAAACAATTAACAAACCCTTATATTCCTCCTACACTTAGGAAAACTTTGTAGAACTAGCAACACCCTGGCGATAGACCGTCGAGACCCACCAGAAATTTAAAGTGCGAACTATTTTTTCCGAGTGGGAAAATTAATAGAACAGCTTATACAAATTTATATGCTGTAGACAAGAACAGCAAGTAGTTAAAGGCTTTGGCAATTGGGTGATCCCTTATGAGGTTTAAAATCAGTTGGTGTTTGAGGTATGCGATATTGGGAATCGGACAACGGCGTGAGTGGTTGAAGCGATTTACTGTAATCTACATATTTCATTTTCTGCTATAACTGTGTGGTTTCAGACAAGTAAGTTTTTACTTGGTACCTATATCTTATTATATCAGTATGGCTTTTTGGCGACAATTTGAAACAGAAGGTCAAGGTGAATTATCGCAGGAATATAATGAGTCGGTGCCAAAGTCGGCCATCGAAAGCGAAATAAGTCCGGAATTAAGAAACAAAGATTTACATGTTCAATGTCAACGCAATATTTCAAATTTGTACGCGTGTTTAAGAAAAGAAGATCCGGGGAAAACTGAAAATGTACTTGTAATGAATTAACACAACTTGGGTTTTATAATAATTTATAACGTAATTAATTTGGGGACTGTAACTGGTCTTTTCATAAAGCGCCAACCAATAAATCAAAAATTCAAAACGGCGTACCATGAATCCGATAAAAGTATAATTTTTTTAGACGAAACTTGGTTTGATACACATGATGTTGTTAAGTATGGCTGGGTAGACAGTACAAATTGTACTTTTGGTACACCGTCTTCGAGAGGAAAACGCGTTATCATGCCGGAAGTAAAGATGTCTTTGTACAGGGTTTTCTTTTATATTTAGACCCCTATTTAGAGGAAAAACTATAAGAGATAGAAAAAAACTTTAAATATGAAAGTTTTATGATTTTTACTGAATCATCAGAATATTAGCAAAAAATTATTAAAATACTATTACAATGCCGAAAAATATAAGCAACTTATGTTTTTTTAAATGGAACACCCTGTATTTATTTCATTAAAATTATAGATCTTTTTTTCCTGATTACAAAAATATAGGGTTTGTCTATATTAACTCCAACCAGTTTTAAGATATAAACGATCAAAATTTTAAGAAGTTGTATTTAGTTTCTAGTCTAGAATGCTTTGGAAATAAAAAATGATAAAGGTCTGTCGCCATTGAAAACACATGTTATTATGACATTTTTGTCGTTGTTTGCTTGTATTAAACGAACATTTTGCTACGTACTTAAAACAATAACATGGGATATTCTACAGCAGAAAAATTCGATATTATCCATCTATATTATTCTAATAATAGAAATCCATCTACAACTCTTAATGAGTACCACAGGATATTTCCCAATAGAATTTTACCTTCCAAAAGCACTATTAAATATGTTGTGAAAAAATTTGAAGAGACCAAAAGCTTAGAAAGGAAAAAGAGGACAGTAATGAGAGATGAGCAATTAGATTTAAATGTCTTGCTGTTCTTTGAAGGTAAACATTCTAGTTTATACTAATTCTTAAATCCTACAATAATTACTTAAATGTTGTATTACAGAAAATCCTGAAAATTCTATACCAGATGCGGCAGGCCATTTTAATAAATCCCTATCAAAAATACACGAAATTTTGAAAAAATACGGATATCATCCATATAAATTTTTACCAGTCCAAAACTTAACAGAAGATCACAAGAGACAGCGGCTAGAATTTTGTTTGGATGTTTTAAGAAGGCGTGAAATTGATGGGAATCTTTTAAACAAAATTTTATTTACCGACGAGGCAAATTTCAGCACAGCTGGTATGTTTAACCGAAAAAATAAACATTTTTGGGCAACTTAAAATCCCCACAAAATTCAGCCTGTTAGAATTCAGGGTCGTAGGTCTATAAATGTGTGGTGTGGCATTATAGGAAATAGGGTCATTGGTCCAATAATTTATAATGGGAGTTTAACTGGTCCAAGATATATGGAATTTCTTGAAAATGAGATTGAAAACATTTTGGAAGAGCTTCCTCTCAACCAATACGCTACGCTCATTTGGCAACAGGACGGTGCCCCACCCCATAATGTTGTCCCTGTTACAAGATACTTAAATGAAAAATATAATACGTGGATTGGAAGAAACGGACCAATAAGGTGGCCGGCAAACAGCCCTGACTTGACGGTTCTGGACATTTTTCTTTGGGGCTATTTAAAAAATAAAATTTATTACAATAGGCCAGAAAACGTTCAAGTTCTGGAACAAAGAATTCACGAAGAAATTTTGGTGCTAAATAGGGACTTTCCAGTGTTCATTATGAACGCAATAAATCATAAGTTATTAGGAAACATTCAAAAATGTATATTAAATGAAGGGGGTTATGTTGAAAATCAATAATTTTCTATGGTTCTGCATTTTTTCTTTATTTTGTATTAAATATATTTTAAAATTTCATAAAAGAAAGTATTTTTAATTTTTATTTTATATCGCTAATATCTTAAAACTGGTTGGAGTTAATATAGACAAACCCTATATTTTTGTAATCAGGAAAAAAAGATCTATAATTTTAATGAAATAAATACAGGGTGTTCCATTTAAAAAAACATAAGTTGCTTATATTTTTCGGCATTGTAATAGTATTTTAATAATTTTTTGCTAATATTCTGATGATTCAGTAAAAATCATAAAACTTTCATATTTAAAGTTTTTTTCTATCTCTTATAGTTTTTCCTCTAAATAGGGGTCTAAATATAAAAGAAAACCCTGTACCTAATGTGTTGCTTATTTTGTCAGCGAAGAATATCACTAAATAATCAATCTCCAACTTTAAGAGCAGTTGTCGTTGATAATATTCGGCAGGTAATAACGAAATGTAGTAGCGATGTATGGAAAAATTGGGTAGCTCATGTTATAAAAAAAGAATTCTGCTGATGCGATTAATTTGTTGATAAAATATATATAGTGAATTCTAACTACTAACTGTGTTTTCCAACTAACATAGTACCTGCCCCTATCCTTTCTTGGCAAGGAAAACTCATACCTCCTCGCAGTTCTGGCTGGACAAAGACAATTTTTTTAAATTGTTTTTGGCAAAATGAGCATTTTTTTTTTTACCGAAAGACCATTTCAAAATTATATAAGGAATGTGTTCTTTGCAGGCAAAGTCACGGGTACGAACCTCTTATCGATATTAACTATATTTTTAAATTATTTTTTCTTTTCCCTTACAGCGAGACCATTTTAAAAATATTCTCTGCAGACGAAGTCACGGGTACAAACCTTTTATCGATATAAACTAGAATAAACAAGCTGTAATATGTAATATTTAATCATATTAAAAATTTACAACAATCCGCATTTTAATTATTTGGTTTAATGCTTTTTTATCTCATCAAATTAAGCTTGGAACAACTATAAGTGTAGTTTTATTAAGAAAAATATAAAGATAACATAACCTACCTATTTAATATGAAAAGTGCAGGTTTTTCGTTGAAACGGAAATCCTGCAGAAATACCTTCATTTTGACTTCAATCTGTTGAATTTCATTGATTAAATTATTAAATATCTAATAAGTGTTCCATTAAATATAGATTGTTTTACTTTTATCAATAGAAATATAGTAAATCTAAACAAATTCAGAATTTTAATGTTTGTTTACATATTGCGAGATAATCTCATCTTTTTGTTGTCGTGTTGAAGGGTCTTCTTGATTTTTTGCGCATGCGCACTGAACGAAATGTCCTCCACGAAACAAGGACATCTCGGCTTCACTATATTTGCATTCAAGGCGCCATAGAGTACTAATACATAATATATGATTACTAGGCTCGTGCGAACGGTACTACATTTACTACTTGAAACGAACTATAGCAACAAACCAGACCGTCTACGTTTGGATTTTTCTTGGTTTTGTTTAATAATTTATTTTTACATGCTTATGCCACTGCCACGATCAGTTTGTTTGTAATCGAGATAGACTTAGTCGATGTTTCTAAAGTGCGCTGATATTTGTCGAACTTTTCAGTAACTGTCGAGAAAATGACCACAATTACAAACGGTATATAACTGTGTCTAAAAAAAGTGTTTGTACAAAGTTTAGTGATTTTACAGCAAAATTCTGATTAGCAATAAAAGTACATTATATGTATAATTGAGTCAATATAAGTACCGTTCTTTCCAATGTCATCGCACGGTGTATCATTTTTGCAGAACTATACCTTTGCACAATTAAAAGTTAAGTGTTACCCTAAAAACGTTTTTAGTACTTTTAGTCGACCTGCCTAGTTATTTTAATGTGTTGACCCTGTTGTCTCGTCGTCTGAACGATCATAAAAAGTGTTAATGATTTTAACGTTGGTGTTTTTATTAGTGACAATTAACAAATTGTGCATACCTATCCAAGACCGGTTTCTAAAGGTCAATGTTGAGGCAGGATGAACACGAAGTGTTAGCGCTATTTGGAATTTTACAACCGTCATGGCTTGGTTTACAAACATTCTTGTAAGTATTAACAAGAAACGCCGTAATATCCGATATTAATATTTTTACGACAAATTGCAAAATTAGTTTTTAAATCCTTAATGAAACAAACCCCGCTATCAGAAAAGCAAATCACATAGATACAGATTTGTTATCTGCTAATGAGTCAACAATTTTTCTTTTCTTCCTTTTTAATGACTGACTTGAGGATTATTCACTTATACTCTATTGCTTAATGCGAGAGAGTAATAAAATGTAAATTTGCAATGACAGGACACATTAAAGGTTGCATTATAAATTTCAGGTAAATTGCAATAATAGTTTTTAAAAATTGCGTATTTCGGACCTACACACCCCGAATCGGTCCTAAATGAGGGTCACCCTAATTTGTATACAATAGAAAGACGAGTTTGCTGAATAAAAGTAATGTAACAGAGGCGGTACTACAGGTAGTTTATTAGAATAAAAGTATAATACTAATTATACTTGATTAAAATTATAGAAATGGGCAGATAATTGAGATATTAATTATTCTAATATTAAGTAGATAAAAGCTTATGATATAAAAGTAAGAATAATATGAAAATAAATAAATCGGAATAAATAATAATATTTTTAAAAAAAATCTACTACGTGCAACAACTTAACTTTTAAATTTTAGTCATCATGTTCCGAGTAGTCCGATGAACTATCGTCGTTGGGGTCCAGAAAAATAATGAGGGGCTCTACAGTGTTTTCTAGCATGTTATCAGCTTCCCACATTCTTTCTTCTATTTCAATCACGTGTTCGGCGCACTTACTCCATTTTTCACAATCCACTCTCTTTATTCCCTCTTGCAAGAGGTTTCCAACGTCTCTCATTTTAAAAGTGGTGTTATGCCTTGCTATAAACCATTTTACTTGCGCCTACACCAATTCTATGGGGTTTAATTCACAGTGATATGGCGGAAGGCGAAGTACCGTTATATTTCGTTTTGAAGCGATCTCGTCGACAACAAATTTCGTTCAAAGACGTTTATTCAGTTTTACAATCTCCAGTAGCTCCTTTTTCAGCATATCTTTATGAAATGGCTTCTTATTTACAGTAAGCCAATGAATGATGTCATTTTTTTTCCAAGAAGACGTTGATATTTTTCCGGATTTTTTTTAGTGGTAGCTGGCATTATCCATGACTATAACAGACCCAGGAGGAATAAGATCTAGCATTTGCTGGAAGTATTATTCAAAGACATCAGCGTTCATGTCTTCATGATAGTCTCCAGTCCGTTTTGATTCATATGCTAGTAAGCCGCCATCAACAAATCCATTTTTGCTACCAATATGTAAGTAATTATTATTCTCTTACCTTTTCCCGAGAGTGCTTTTATTCCAGTGGACCATCCTTCCACGAAAGCTTGCCTCGCGCTTTTTATATGTTTATCCTGCCATATTTTACCAACGGTATATCCTTCATTTAACCAAGTTTCGTCCATATAATAGATATTCCTGTTTTCTCTTCGAAACTGCTCTCAAATATCGTCGTCCTTCTTTTTGATATACGGAATGTTCTTGAAAACTTTACATTTTGGGACACCCCCCATATTTGGATTATCCTATAGCTTATCAAAGAGAAAACAAATGTTCTTTTTGTAGTTTTTTGCGTAGAGTGACGTACTCCGATTTTTTCTACGTTCAATAGTTTTCTGAGAAAAAAAAAAAACAAACTTGCTTTTTTTTAAATATGTTACCCTATATATTTTTTAATAATATAATTTAGTTTACAACAAGCTTCTCAGAAATATATAATACCTTATTTTTATTTTTAATATTAAGCACGAAATTTACGTTTTATTAAAAAATATACATTTTTTGTTAGTAGGCAATGACGGGTATTTAAAAAAAGAAAAGAACACAGCCATTAATTTCATATTAAAAACTTCTTTACTTTCTATCAGAGTATTCAGGTTCTCTAAGTTGTTTTAAAATATCTAATTGATAGTAAAAAGTGAGTTTGTCCTAATTATGGCAGAAAATGTAATCTTTGAAAATAATGAAAAATACGACATGCTCTTTTGTTATGTCCATTGTAATGAAAATACAGATGAAGCATTAGAAGTGTATTTAAATAGGTAAATATACGCCTTTTTGTAGTGTGTCTATGAAGATTTACTAAATTTCTTAAATTACTTGTAGATATCCCGAAAGACAACAGCCGGATAAAAGAATTTTTCTAAGGATGAAATCAAATTTAATTGAAGACGGTTCATTTTCTAAACCTCGGCCTAAAATCTACAACAAGAAAAACCGCGAGACTGATGAAATAATTGTTTTAGCTTCAATTGAAACAAACCCAACTAGTTCTTGCAGAACGGTTGAAGGTTCGGTCGGAGTAGTTAAACCAAGAGTTCAAACAGTCCTAAAAAGATACAATTTTAAAGCCATATAAATTCCACCTAGTAGAAAACTTACATCCTGGTGATGCACAGCGCCGTATAAAGTTCTGTAATTGGCATTTAAAAAATATCAACAGGGAAAATAATTTTGAAAGAACCGTTATATGGTCCGATGAGGCTCATTTTACCAGTGCCTGGTATATTTAATCGGCACAATACGAAGTTTTGGTCTCAGGAAAATCAGCATGTAATATTTCCACTCGAACGGCAAGGCAGGTTTGGCTTTAACGTTTCATGGTTTATACTGGAAGCAAAATAATTTATAATATATTTGAAGGCAACCTTAATGAAAATAAATATTTGGAAATTCTAGAAAACGTTGTGCCGAAAATAATAGAAGACCTGCCCTTAGCGGGTCTTAATAACTTTCATCTACAACAAGATGAAGCACCCGCCCACAATGCGCTAATTATTAGGGTCTACTTAAACAATAATTTCCCAGGCCACTGGATTGGAACTAATGGACCTGTAAGATGGCCACCAAGGTCATCCGACTTGTCGGTTTTGGATTTCTTCTTTTGGGGATACCTTGAAAATATAATTTATTCTATTCAATACCAAACAATTGCAGATTTAAGAAATGCCACTGAAAGAGCATTTAGGGAGTTAGAAACGCGGCCTTTTATTATTTTAAATTCATTAAGGCGAATAAGTACTATGTGTGAAACATGTCTAAGGCATAATGGATAACAATTTCAGCAATATTTATGAGAAAGTTCTATAAATTTTCAGTTTTTGTTTCTAACACAACTCGATTTATGCATTGTTATTATTTTTACTGAAATATAACTGCTAATTAGATTAAGGAGTTCAAAATATATTTCTTCTGCAGTAATTATCATACCAGTAATAGTTTTTTTAAATACCCGTCATGGCCTACTAACAAAAAATGTATATTTTTTAATAAAACGTAAATATCGTGCTTAATATTAAAAATAAAAATAAGGTATTATATATTTCTGAGAAGCTTGTTATAAAGTAAATTATATTATTAAAAAATATACAGGGTGTCCATTTAGTGTGTAATTCTTCGATATCTCATATTATTTTTACAGATAAGAAAAAACTTTAAATACAAAAATTAAGGGACTATTAAAAGTGTATATTTTAAAAATATTTTTAAGTATACAGGGTGTTTTACAAATGCGGGACAACTTAAATTTGAAAATTTTTAAATAGGACACCCTATATTTTTTGCACGGAATAAGTGTATTTCTTTATTATTTATGTAATTCCAAATCTTCGTTTCAATCTGTGGCGGTGTTGCCAACATATTAATTATTTCCTAATTTATTTGTTTTTGCATGGTCGCAATAAATATGCTACAGTTTCCCTATTTATTTCAATTTAATCAAGATTTTTTGCAAATAGTTGCATCTGGGTTATGTGAGTACCATTTATAAGTGTTTTCGAGCTTATTTTATACAGGGTGCTCTAATTGTATTTCCAAATTTCTGATAGTTTGGATTAGATTTACTCAATTTTCTTAAATGGGACACCCTGTATATTTTGTCATAAATTGAAAGTTCTACTTAGTCCCTTTATGACGGTAAAATATTATTAATATTATCTGTGGCGTTGCCAAATCGTGATGATTTTCTCAAAATATTCATTATTTTTTTTAAGGTAGGCGGTCTGGAATATTGCAATACCCTGTATTTCATTGTGTTATAAGGTACATACGTTTAAAGAAAATACTAAATTTTATAACATACAAATAAGTCAAATATTAATGGAAATAAAAATACAAATTTAAATTTTTTTATCATAATATTTTGCGGCGTTCCAAATTATAAATCATTTATACATGTTATACAAAAAATTAGTTTGTTACATGAGTTGTTCAAAGTATCGTCCATTTTGTTTAATGCAAGTTTGAATTCGTTTTATAAAATTGTCTCTTACATTAGATAAGGTCTGAGTTGTTATATTTTGAAATACCTCTGTAATTCGTTCTTTCATATCATCACGGGGGGTGGCGGGTAAACGATATACTTTGGACTTTTCATAACCCCATAAGAAGTAGTCCATGCTGGTCAAATCAGGCGATCTGGCGGGACAGTTAATTGGTCCTCCTCGACCTATCCATTTTTGAGGAAACTCTTGATCAAGATGCGTACGTACACCTCTATGGAAGTGTGCAGGAGCGCCATCCAACTGAAACCACATATTATTCTTAATTTGAGCTGGAACATGCTGAAGTAACACTGGCAGATCTTCTGGTAAAAAATGTAAAAATCGTTGTCGATTTAAGTGCTGCTCAAAAAAAAAAGGTCCAATAATATAATTATTAATTATACCTCCCCAAACATTGAGCGACCACTGATGTTGAAAATTAAAAACTTAAATGGCATGTGGGTTTTCAGTAGCGTAAAAGTGAAAATTATGTCGATTAACAAAACCATTCTTATGAAATATGGATTTATAGGTGAAGAAAACATTATTAACGAATAAAGGATTTTCTCTTACTTTGTGTTGTGCCCATTGGCAAAATCTTACTCGTCTTGCAAAATCGTTGTCTGTGAGTTCTTGGTGTACCTAGCTGAAGGTGGTAAGGATGAAACTTATTCTTTTTAAGCGATGCTGCCACTGATTTTTTAATATTAAGACTCATTAATTCCTCGAACACCCAACGACGGATCCTCGGTCACTGACAAAGCAATGGCAAATTGATTATCTTCGGTTAAAACAGTCTTAGTTCTTTCGGTTTTTTCATACTTGACACTCCCTGTTCGCTCAAACCGTTCTTTTAACCTCTTAAATACTAATTCCTGAGGATGCCTTCTTTCCGAAAAATTTTGGGCATATATTCTTGTGGCTAAAAGAGAGTTCCCATGACTTTCACCCAAAGTATAAACCATATTTATTAATTCTTCTTGAGAGTAATTCATTTTAAGTGTAACTATTGATATATCACGTACAAAACAATAAAATGTCAAAAATGAAGTAAACGAGGATTGTTATTTATTTTCCATGGCTAACTAAGTCTTAAACGTACAAAATAAAATAAAATATTTAGATGATTGAAATCACATAAATTTAATGACTACTAAGAAGAATTATTGGATCGGTATAACATCAAAAATTTTAATAAAGCGTAGAAGATATGTACAAAAAAAAGACAGGGTATTGCAATAATCCAGACCATTTAACTTAAAAAGAAATAACAAAAATTTTTGAGAAATTCATCACAATTTGGCAACGCCACTGACGATAACAAAAATATTTTACCGTCGTAAGAGGACTTAGTAGAACTTTCAATTTATAAGAAAATATACAGGATGTCCCATTTACGAAAATTGAGTAAATCTAATCCAAACTATCCGAAATTTGGAAATACAATTAGAACACCCTGTATAAAATAAGCTCGAAAACACTTATAAATGGTACTCATATAATTCAGATACAACTATTTGCAAAAATTATTGATTAAATTAATATCGATAGGGAAACTGTAGCATATTTATTGCAACCGTGCAAAAACTACAAAAAAATTAGGAAAATAATTAATATCTTGGCAACACCGCCACAGATTGAAACGAAAATTTGGAATTACATAAATAATAAAGAAATACACTTGTTTCGGGCAAAAAATATAGAAGCTTATTTTGTCCCGCTTTTGTGAAACACCCTGTATATTTAAAAATATTTTTAAAAAATACACCTTTAAGTGCCCCTTGATTTTTATATTAAAAGTTTTTCCTTATCTATAATAGCATAAGAGATATCGAAGAATTACACACTAAATGGACACTCTGTATATTTTTCTCGGAAACTATTTAACGTAGAAAAAATCTGAGTACGTCACTGGATTTTACGTAAAGAACCACAAAAAGAACATTTGTTTTCTCTTTGATAAGCTACAGGGTAACCTAAATATGGGGGGGTGTCCCAAAATGTAAAATTTTCAAAAACATCCCGTATATTAAAAACAAGGAGGACTAGAAGAATTCTGATTGCGGCATCTTTAGTTTCGCAAAAAAGTAGCACAGTGCTGCGAAAACCGTATTCATTCTATCTTTACTTATAACGGAGATACCCGGTAAAACCATCGAAAACTGGATACCATGTACAGTTGTTATATTAAGAAAATAAAGTTAATGCCTTTTTTTGTACGCCATAAAAGTAGAAACCCAAACGTCCACCCCTATCGTAAGATTTTTTAAATAAATTATGATTCCTTGAACATTTTTACGTAAAAACGGTTCTCTGGGTCGTATAGTTGATCATTTTCGAAATACTTTACCTCACTAATTTATCTGTCCTCAATTAACATAATACGTGCAGAATCTTACTGACACTAAAATATATTCGGTCATTGTGTCAGTCGAATTAAAATTTTGTTTATAGAACTCATTATCCGTTGTAAATAATATCATGAAAGCGTCTTAAAAACAAACCTTTGGAGGAATGCAAAATAAACTCTGTTAAACATTGAAATAAACTTGCATCTGATATTTGAAAATAATGGTGACCGGTTCAAAGAAAGAAAAATAATTTCGTGTCCTGTTTAAAAATATATCAAAACGGTTTATAGTCGCAAAAATGTCATCGTAAGACACAATCGGGGGCAAAATGTTCCCGTTTGGTTCGTTCGTTTATTTAACTGACTCTTTGTACAAACAGTGGCACATGGCAATGATTATTGATTTTGCTAACTTGTTTTTTGTGTGAGCAAAACAGTATATACTTCCAGTGTCGTACCGTGTGACCGTGTTGATGCAGGGAAAATGTTGAATATTATTAAAGCTGGTTAAAATCCATCAGAGTAATGTCGTATTAGTTTTGCATTAGGAACCAGCAACAATCCTATAGTCTATCTTTATATGGCGCGAAATTATAAATGCTCATTAGATATGCTAAACTCATACCGGGGTATCAAGAAGAAGTTAAACACCATCCCTTAAAATCTATTGTGTTTACATTAAAGGATCCAAATAATGAGCATTCTCTTGGTAGGTCCACCCCGAATTTATCGCAAGCTATTGTTATATTTGAGGATTTACCATTGATTTGCTCGAGCCATTATTCAAAGACATCGGCATTTATATGTTCGTGATAGTCTTCTGTATTTTTAGAGTGGAACATTATTAATAGACCACCTTTAACGAAGTCTTCAAAACTTCCAATATGGGTTATGATAAGTCGATGTCCTTTTCCAGATGGCGGTCTTAATCCTGTGGACAATCCTTCCAAAAAAGCTTGCCTTGAACTTTTAATATTCTTATCCTGCCAAAATTTACTCTCAGGTAAAATATTTTTTTCTTTTCTTTTCTGACTTTTCGGATGCTTCTTAAGTACCTAGTTTTGATAAAATTGCTTTCTAAAATTCCAGGTAAAGATAGACTATAGTGTCGTCATCTGTTGCTTGTTTGAAGAGGGTTAACCATGATCGATCAGAACTGGGCCGATGTCATTGTTGTATGTGGTTGTTGACGCACAAATTTTAATAATTTATGTGGTTAAGGAAAAAAGAAAATTTCATGATTTAATTGTGGAGCTCAAGTCGCACAGCTAACAAAGAGCCCAATTCTCAGCTTCTTATACATACCCAATTATTCATGCTTGTTACCGGCGTACAAAAATAACAATAACACGGCAAGCGTCATTGAGATTTTTACCCGACCTTGTTCTTAATTTGCATTGCTAATTAAAATCGTGTTCTAATTTAGAGAGCACTACAATGATTTGGGACAACTTTGAAGTATAAAACAAATTAGGCATATAATGTGGTGCCGTCGTACAAGTTAAAAATATACGCAGCTAGGTCTGTTTTGTTTCGAATGAAGCAAAAGGATTTTTCTCTCAAAACAGCGATTTAAAATTGAATTTTGGATGATTATTGTATAAATGTACGAAAATATAGATTTTTTTAAGAAACCGAAATTTTCAGCGCTTGACGCTTGACGTTTGCACCTAATATCCCTGCTTAAAAATATGAAAAAGAGTTCCTATAAACGAAAATCCGAAAATGCCTCGTTTTGAAGATACAGGGTGTTAAAGTTTTATTTTTATTTTTGTTTTTTCTAAATTTTTGAGATAATGTCGATATTTGAACTAAAATTGGTGTCTAGGGGTTTTCTGAAATGCAAAATTCGAATTTGGTGTTAGTATGGCTCCCACTTGTAGAGGGCGCCACCTACATGTCTTTTTACTCTTTTGAGAAGTCATAACTTTTTATACGCGCTTGCATGTAGTACGTTTGTAAGCTAGAAAATATACTTCTCTATCATTTTTACGTGAGAAGGGCATACTTGGTAGAACAACCGTTCTCAGGAAAAAGTAGGAAGCAGAAAACAAAAACAGAATTTTTTCCTAACATTTATTAACAATGAAAAAAGTATTTAACAATAATACACGTTTCACAGAATTCGATAATGCGATTCTTTAATTCTTCCACAGTTTCTATTGAGGTCGTATAAACTAAAAGTTTGAGGTGACCCCAAAAGAAATAATCCAATCAATTTAAGTCTGGACACCTGGGCGGCCAGGGTTGTGTTCCTCCTCGACCTATCCAACGATTAGGATACACTGTGTTCAAATATTCACGAGCAACTAAACTGAGATAAGGCGGATGCTATGATGATGATTCCAAGATCAAAATGCTCCGGAGTTAAATTCGCCCCCGCATCGTATCTCCGGGTGGGGGCTGGTCCTGGCGCCTCATCAAGCAAAGTTATCCCAACATCCACCATTTCGAATAGCCAGGCGGGTCCTTCAAACAACATTCAAAATGGAAATGGTGTGACAACTGAAGTTGTTAAAAGACCCAAGATTAGCAGCTTCCAAATTGACTTCTGTAATATAAGAGGACTGAACTCGAACATCAATGCAGTCCATCAACATCTAAAATCTACCAAACCTCATGTAGGTACTCACACTAACCGAAACAAAGTTCAGATCATCGACTAGTATGGTCAGCTATTTATATCGTGAGTACAACTTCCATCACCGATTTAGGCGCAATTTTGGCCTTTGCCTCTTTGTCCGGAGTGATATTTCTTGTCAACGAGAGGAGACACTCGAGCCTAACGACTTTGATGTAATGTGGTTTAAAATATAAACGCAGATAATTACTAAATTCATCTGCTGCCTTTACCGGCCGCCAAGCGATACTTATTATGACACTTGTTCTCTTCACTTGCTAATACTATTGACTTTTTGCAAACTCACCATCCCAATTCCGAAGTTGTCATCCTTGGCGACTTTAACGTTCGTCATGTCAACTGGGTCGAATACAACCGACGAGCAAGGACGCGAAGCCGAACCTTTGCCATCAGCTCTGGCCTCACCCAACTCGTAGGTGAACCAACTCGGATTCCAGACCAAGATGGTGATTTTGCTAGTTTGTTGGATCTTTTCTTATCTTCAAACACCGACTTGTACACTGTCACCGTGAAGCCTCCGTTAGAAACGTCTGACCACAACCTTATTTCAACACTGAACAAACTACCAATTAGTGCCGAACAGCCTCCTAAACCACACAAGATGGCATTATCATCAACTAAGTGGGATGACCTAAAGGACCATTTCCGAACCTTTTCTTAGCGGAATGTTTGTTTTGCCTCTGATGATCCATCCATCTGTACTAGAGAAGTATCGAAGGTTATCCTTACTGGCATGGAAGGCTTCATCACTTTCTCAAAAAAGTGCCTTTCTAACGGCAAGCCTTGGTTTACCAAAGATTGCGAACAAGCTGTTAAATCAAAAAAAAAATTTCTACCGACAATCCTATTGAAAAATACTTCACTTAAGTTACGACGACGTCGAGTAGTTTCACGGGATGCGGTAATGCGATTCTTTAATTCTTCCTCAGTTGACCCCAAAAGAAATAATCTAATGAATTTAGGTCTGGACACCTGGGCGGCCAGGGTTGTGTTCCTCCTCGACCGATCCAACGATTTGGATACACTGTGTTTAAATATTCACGAGCAACTAAACTGAAATAAGTCGGAGCACCATCGTTACCATCGTTACATTTGCAACCTCAATGGCAATGGGATATCTTCCAAAAGTATTGGCAATTCATCTTCAATAAAACGCCGATAAGCTTCTCCAGTAAGCCTCGGTTGTAAAAAGAATGAGTCTATCAAATGGTCTCCAACAATTCCGACACATACGTTAAGTGAAAACTGGTATTCATGACGGCAAATTGCATGTGGGTTCTAATCCGCCCATACATGATTGTTGGGGAAGCTCATTATGGCATCTCTGGAAAAATTTGCCTCACCAGTGAATAATATTTTTTGTCCTAAAAACTGGGAATTTTCGCCAAAAATATGACGTTAACAGTGAGGTTTGGACGCAGATCAGCTGCTATAGTCTGTTGCTTAATGCGACAGAGTCATAAATTATTATTGAACTATAAAACCCAGTGGTCTTCGCCGTATTCCATAGGTGTAGTCCTATTATTATTGTACCTATGATTATTGATTGACTATCTGGTAGGTCCGGCAGTTGTTGGAAAACTTTGTTCTCGAAAATGGCTGGTATTTCTGAATTTGTTGCTGGGTTAGTAAAACTGTGCTTTCTAAAAATGTGTTCAGCACTCTTCGCCACTAAAATTCAACATTCGGAGTTGCAAAAATAGTTGAAATGTGTTCGAATATGACTGGAGTCGGACAGTCAACAATATAGCGACTTGTGCACGAGGATAAACGCGGTCCCATCAGATCACCAAAGAGAAGTACAGGAAGAAAAGAAACTGTAATAAATGAGGATTAAAAGACTGCCATCAGAAGAATCATACACTCGGTTTACTTAAAAAAAGAAATACCTACCTTCGACACAATATTGTCTGAAATGAAAAATAATGATTTTATTTCACCCTTGGGTAAGAAAAAACGATGGAAAGCTTTGAAGGAAATGAATTTTTGTTATGAAAAAATTCAAAACAGAATATCACTTTTAATAGAGAAAGACGAGGTCATCTGCTGGCAAGGACGATATTTGAAGGCAGTTATGGAAGGATGGTCCACTGGAATAAAAATACCCTGGGGAAAAGATAAAAGATTAATAATTCCTTAGATTGGTAGCTAAAATGGATTTATCGATGGCGGCTTACTACTCTTACTAGCATTTAAACAAAACGGACTGGAGACTATCATGAAGACATGAACACTGATGTTTTTGAAGAATACTTCCAGCAAATGGTGGATCTTATTTCTCCTGGGTTTGCTATGGTAATGGATAATGTCAGCTACCACTCAAGAAAATCCGAAAAAATACCAACGACTTCTTGGAAAAAAAATGACATCATTCATTGGCTTACTGTAAATAAGAAGCCATTTCATAAAGATATGCTGAAAAAGGAGCTACTGGAGATTGTAAAGTTAAATAAACCTCTTTGTACGAAATTTGTTGTCGACGAAATCGCTTCAAAACGAAATATAACGGTACTTCGCCTTTCGCCATATCACTGTGAATTAAACCCCAAGAAAAGGGTTTGTAGCAAGGCATAACACCACTTTTCTTTTAAAATGAGAGACGTTGGAAATCTCTTGCAAGAGGAAATAAAGACAGTGGATTGTGAAAAATGGAGTACGTGCGTCAAACATGTGATTGAAATAGAAGAAAGAATGTGGGAAGCTGATAACATGCTAGAAAACATTGTAGAGCCCCTTATTATTTCTCCGGACCCCAACGACAATAGTTCATCGGACTACTCGGAACATGATGACTAAAATTTAAAAATTAAGTTGTTGTATAGTCACAGTATACTGTGGTAGAGTAGTTTAAATTATCTTCCTAAATCCCAACTTTAAACTTCTTGAGCTTCTGTCAATAAATACGTATCGATTTTATATTATCCGCTACGAATTAAAAGTGTTTACTAAAACTAGTCAAGCAAGACCTACAAGCGCACCGCAATAAATAAAAACATCTGTTATGGCATAAATAATTGCTGTTTAATTAACAATTTTATTTACCATTGACATTTGTTGGCTGCTGAAACGTACTTTTCTAGTTCGCCGGTTTATGATTTCTGTAAACCGTTTTCAATGCAATTTTAATAGTTTTTTTTCTATTAATCCACAGGATGACGTGGATTGGTGAATATCAGGGCTGCTTACTTTCAAATTCACATAAAAAGTACTAAAACGTAAAGTTTCAAAGTAATTTTTCGTACAATGCATCATCAGTGTTACAAATCTAGGTTTTAATTTTATATACCGTTAAAGAGTACATAAATATACGGATGAACTAGAGTCTCGTCAACTTTCACCAATCCGAATCGCGTGGCTATATATGGAAATGTTTGTATTTGCTGCGATTAGATAACAATGCAGTATAATAATAAAGCAGTTAATAATATTTAATTTGGTTTTTTAGTTGAGGTGGAAGTGTTATATTATTATGTATTTATCTGCATTGTTGTGTGTTATAATTGATCTAAGATTTAGTTAATAAGCACAAAGATCAAGTTAGGAAATAATCTAACAATGCCAAAAAAAATACACTTCACACACCAAAATGACTGTACAAAATGTCACTTTGCGCATGACTAATAATATATACAAATATATTGTTTTTATAATCAAGTACAAGCTCTGCGATCGGTGCGCGAGTGGAGGAAGCAATTTACTTCTTATGCAGTGTGTGTAGAAAGTCTGGAAACGACTTATTAACCTCACAATTTATTGGCCGATTTAAACCAAATTTGTTACGGTTGTCTAATAGGATCTTGCGGGCCGAATGACGATATTGGCGTTGTTGCCAGCTGTTTAATTTGTCTGGAAATCAAAGGAATTTTAAGCTTTTAGATGTAACACCCTGTATCTTTTTTCATTAATAGATTCTACGTTATATTTGTTACACTTAAAATATTTTAAATGTCAAACTGTTTTCCCTATACAGCTTGACAGCAGGGTTGATAAAAATCATGATTTTTTTGATTTTTTAAAAAAATTTACCAGCTTTTACAAATATTATTATTTTTAAATATTTCTAACTGCTTATATTTTGTTTTGTTAAGTAAACAAATATTTTTAGGCAGGAATAGTACAGATACGAAGCAAAACTGGAGAAGTTTTAACATGCAAATTTCGTTCGCGTAGTTTTTGCAAATTTGCCACTTTGTCGAAACTTGTAATAACTGGCAGAAAACGCCCGGCTATATAAACGATACGCACTTATTTTAGTTATCAGTAATATTTTTGCTTTAGGGGTTAATCTATCAAAACATTTGAACTCATGACAAGCCGGGGCAGAAAGGAATTTAGTGTTTGGCAGCATTTTATAAAAAAGAAAGTCGTGGGCAAACTAGGTTGTTGAGCAGTATGTAAAAAGTGTGGTAAAGAATTGCAAGGTCTAGTGGACAGACTAAAAAGTCATTGGGAAACCTGCAAAAATGAAACTAGTGATATCAGCAGTGGTCTTGAAACTCTGCATGGTGATTGTCAGTCACAGCCTGGAACTAGCCAAGAGTGAAATTATCCAGTTGGCAAAGAAACAGAAAAGCGATAACTGTGAAAAGGGAAGTGTAGGTGGGCGTAAAAATAGTGATAGTAGCGGTCATTTGGATTCTTTTGTTGTGCGAACTGGACAAGATAAGAAAAAAGAATTGGACAGACAAATAGCCAAAGCCGTTTACGCAACAAATTGCAGTTTTAGAGCTACAGAAAATAAAGAGGTTCGGAAGGCCATAGAAATGCTAAGACCTGGTTACCTTCCACCATCTAGATTTTAATTATCATCAACGCTCTTGAATGAAATATTTAAAGAAGAAAAATCTAATTGTTTTAACAAGTTATCTGGACAATCTGTTTGCTTGCCCTTAGATGGATGGTCCAATATACATAATGAGCCGATAATCTGTGTCGTTTTGACTGCAGAGGATGAAAACAGTGTTCTTTTAGAATGCAAAGATACATCTGGTCATCTCCATACAGCTATCTTGCCGAATTGGTTATTAACTCAATAAATAAGTGCAAAAATGAATATAGCTGTAAAGTATTGTTACAGATAATGCGAGCAACATGGTCAGTATGAAGAAAAAAATTACCGAGTCGTCCAATTACCCTATAATTATATATGGTTGTTCGGCACACTTACTTAGTTTGCTCTCCAAAGATTTAGAAGCATCGCAGATAAAAGAACATAGCTATTTAGAATAAAGCAAAATATTAAATGTTATATCTTGTTGCAATCGCAAGAAGAAATTCAATTTTTTGAGACACCCAAATACAGGGTGACCCATTTAAGAAAATGCTAGTTTTGGTAATATCTCAAAAATTAACACATCTATATTTTTTTTAAATACGCCACTGGATTCTACGTAAAAGGTTATAAAACTTTCGTATTGAAAGTTTCTTTCTATCTCCATAAATAACCGAGTCATAGGAGATAATAAAAACCGCCGATTTTGAGAATCACCCTGTATCTTCTAAACCAATCTAGTTAACGTAGATCTGATTGAGCCATTAAACAAAACACTAAAAAAGAGAACGGGACTTATATCGCAGTGTTTTTGTATCTCTTACCGTTTAGCCTATACCCTATAATATCAGCGAAAAAAAAAAACACCCTGTACTGGCGTAACATTTACCTGGAATTTTAGAAAGCGATTTTATCAAAACTAATTAGAGTCTAGGTACTTATTCCGTTTCTGCTCTAATCATTTTTCTCCTTTTTTTTTATACCTAATTCTGGTTATCTGTTTGCTAATTATGTGGTTATTATGCCTTTATGGGTGCCTATATTGGAATAATACACTTATTTATATCTTGGGTGTTTGTTTCTCAGTAACACTAGTTAAAGTGTGAAGTGTCAGTGTTTTTTAATTAAATATGGAGAATTTTCAACAATTGCCTAAACGCCCTAGAATCGGTCCATGTACAGTAAATGACAAAAATTAATTCTTAACTGTTACGATTCTATTAAAAGTAAGAATGCGGATTTGAGTGTTGACAATGCAGTGCAATTTACAGCAGATATGCTTAACGTTGTGAAAACTACAATATACAGGGTGACTCGGATCTAAATGTACATACATCACCAGGAGATAGTGGACATCTTGGGGGTTCTAAATAATCTATCTTTAGTGGGTCCATCTTTCCTCGTTACTTAGATACAGAGTGTTTTATAAGGTTTGGCTCATTTTTGTTTTTGCCATAATTCTTTTAGCACCCGGTATAAAATGTTCATATTCGGTGGAAATATTTTGAGTAGCTATCGCTTCAAAATGCCGTATGAAAATTTTTTGAAATTCAGGTCCGGACTTAAAAAACAAGACTGATTTCATTTTTTTAAATTCAACACCCTGTATATCATATTTTTGTCAATTTTATTTTTTATTTGAAAAACACATAAAAAACTAATTCTAATGACACACTTATCAAAATCCCCGCACTCGCCGCTCAGCCATAATAAATTGCTCTTCTTTAGATGTTGAAACACATACAAAATAATAACAGTTTTTATAACGACAATAATACCAATAAAAACAAAAATAACAAAAACATAATTATTTGAGAATATTTTCAAAATGCCCACCATTAACTTCTTCACATTTTCTTCCTCTGATATTTAAATTTGAAACTGCACTTCTGATTACACCTGGTCTATTTTTTAATTTCCTGAAATGAAGTGATAATGCGTTGCAAGAGCTGGTCCCGTGTATTAATTTCTTCCTCGTAAACTAAAATTTTCATATACCCCCAAAAAAAGAAGTCCAGCGGGTTAAAGTCGGGAGATCTTGCTGGCCAAGAATGGGGCCCCCCAAGACCTATCCATCTGTTGGGATATCTATTGTTTAAAAGTTCGGAAACATTTCTTGTATAATGTGGAGGGGCTCCATCGTGTTGGAAATACATTCCTCTTAAATTAACATTCTCACTTTGGAGAAGATTTGGCAAAATGTTTTCCAAAAAGTGTAAATATTGGTTTCCATCTAATCTTTCTTCAAGGATGTGTGGGCCAATCAATTTACCATTGATTATACCTGCCCAAACATTTATGGAAAATCTATGTTGCGAGTGCGACTGCCTAATAGCATTTGGATTTTCTAGAGACCATAGATGACAATTTCTGGAATTGTTGACTCCATCTCTGGTAAACTGGGCTTCATCTGTCCACAAAGTCCGGTGAATATCTCTTTGGTGCCTCCTAATCCACTTCATTTTTTATTGTTGAATGGGTTAATTCTTGCGTTATATGCAGACGTCTGGCAATTTTCCTTGTGGATGTTTTTGGATTTTCTTCAATCAAATTTAAAATATCTTCTTCCTGTTGAAACTGAAATGTTTGATGGTTTGGACATCTTCTTCCAGGAAACCTTAATTCATACTCTCGAGAAGCGGCTCGCCCGTTACCATCGCAAAATCCATATACAAATATTATATCAGCGTATTCTTGGTTTGAAAATTGATGGGGCATTTTAAACGAGAAGTAAATGTTTAACAAAAATATCCTCGTAATGCCCAAAAATCTGACAGGTTACAACTGACAATGACTTATTATGTTTTGTTGCCCCCCAATAATTCGTTGTTCTGAGGTGCCGAGCCATGGAGTCAAATTGAATTGAAAATTTTCAAATTTTAACACGCCGCTAATTTATTACTTTGGTTTATTTCTTATTATTGGTATTATTGTCGTTATAAAAACAGTTATTATTTTGTATGTGTTTCAACATCTAAAGAAGAGCAATTTATTATGGCTGAGCGGCGAGTGCGGGGATTTTGATAAGTATGTCATTAGAATTAGTTTTTTATGTATTTTTCAAATAAAAAATAAAATTGACAAAAATATGATATACAGGGTGTTGAATTTAAAAAAATGAAATAAGTCTTGTTTTTAAAGTCCGGACCTGAATTTCAAAAAATTTTCATACGGCATTTTGAAGCGATAGCTACTGAAAATATTTCCACCGAATATGAACATTTTATAACGGGTGCTAAAAGAATTATGGCAAAAACAAAAATGAGCCAAACCTTATAAAACACTCTGTATCTAAGTAACGAGGAAAGATGGACCCACTAAAGATAGATTATTTAGAACCCCAAAGATGTCCACTATCTCCTGGTGATGTATGTACATTTAGATCCGAGTCACCCTGTATAACCTTTTAAAAGAAGAGAAAGTGTTTGGCGTCAAACCTCCAAAAACTTCTCCAGGACGACGAAACGTGAGCTGGATGATGTTTTAATGCAGAAGATAAGGCGAAAAATTCATAGTTTCTTTTTTAAAAAAAAAATTTCCACGCTGGACAAAATTTTGTCCTCAATCCGAGAAGACCAGGACTACCCATTTATGTGGAGAAATACGCTTTGGAAATTATTTAAAAAAATGGGTTTTCGGTGGAAAAAACATAATAGGCAATCGATTTTAATAGACAGAAGCGATATCGTCTGTTGGAGAAAAAATTACTTAAGAAGCATCCGAACAGCCAGAGAAGAAAACAAAAAATATTTTATTTCATACTGTATTGTAAAACACACCTTTACATATTTGAATTTAGTCCAGAAAATAAGGTTTTACAGCAATCAGTCCGGTACAATTTTTTTACCGGACTAGTCCTGTAAAATTTATTTACCGGACTAAAATTTGTAAGTTTAAGACGCGTCCTCACCGAGTCGACACTGTCGATCGACGTTGTCGACTTGGTGTGTACGTGGCAATCGACGGTGTCGATCGACAAAATAAATCGATCGACATGTCGATTTGTTTTCCATTGGTGTCTTCTTTATAAATTTTTGGACCGATTTTTTGTAATAAATATTCAAATTCACTTTCCGACATTCGAAAAAATTTTTTAAAACCACCGTTACACCTGTATTCAAGGCTCAATATGTTGACGTCATCTTTTCTTAAATCTTCTATCAAATTACTGGCACTGTATCTAGTTCTACTTTGAAGACTTGGTCGAACCCAAAATCTTCTTTTGCGTGCAATTTTTCTTTTTTTAGTCGGGATAATAATATAATATGCGGCACAAGCAACTACGTCATCTTCGTCAGACATGTTGATTTCGACTGATCGACAACCATTTCTGTCAACTCTGGTGTGGACAGATGCAGTTTTGTCGACTTGTTGATCAACAATGTCGATCGACAGTGTCGACTCGGTGAGCACGCGCCTTTAGTTTAATCAATGTCAAACACACAATGTTTCCACCAATAAATATAAGCACTTTTGAAATATACGACGCAGAATAAAACTTCATTATAATTTCAAAACATAATTATAATTTTCAACAGAACAGTATGAAATAAAATATTGTGCGTCATTCGTCCGGCAAATCCTTTACAGTATTCGTTTCAAAATTCCAGACTCGGCTCCTTCGTCGCCTCGTCTCGAAACATTTCACTCATACTGTAAAAGTTGATTTACCGGACTTATTACGTAAATATCTATTACCTAGACGAAACATGGCTAAATGAAGGCCACACTGAGAGTAAATTTTGGCAGGATGAGAATATTAAAAGTTCCAGGCAAGCTTTTTTGGAAGGCTTGTCCACAGGATTAGGACCGACATCTGGAAAAGGACATCGACTTATTATAACCCATATTGAAAGTTCTTAAGGCTTTGTTAAAGGTAGTCGACTCATGTTCTAATCTAAAAATACAGGAGACTATCACGAAGATATAAATGCCGATGTCTTTGAAGAATGGTTCGACTAAATGTTGGATCTTATACCAATAGATGCAGTAATTGTATTGGATGATGCAAGTTATCACTCTAGGCTGACGGAAAAATTACCGACAAGTGCGTGGCGTAAAAGTGAAATAACAGAATGGCTAAGTTTAAGACAAATAGAATTTCCATTCGATTTTTAAAAAAAGAACTATTGGTACTAGCCAATTTACATAAAAATGCATTCAAAAAATATGTAGTCGATAAAATGGCAAAGTTACGAGGAATATCTGTGCTCAGACACCCTCCTCACCACTGCGAATTAAACCCGATCGAACTTATATGGGCTCAAATAAAGACAGATGTCGCCAGAAAAAATACCACTTATTAAATGGTGGATTTAAAAAGCCTAATGATGCTGTGGGTAAAATCAGTGCGGGAAAGTGGAAAAAGTATAGTGATCATCTGATAGAAGAACATGCCAAAATGTGGCAGGTAGATATAATAATCGAAGAAATGGTTGAACAGTTTATTATAAACCGTATTAATAAAAGTTCATCTTCCGAATCGGACTATGATTAAGCCATAACGACAAAGTATTATTCGATTTTTGAAAATACTTTGTTTGTAAGATTCTATATTATATCTTGTTTTTGTAATTATATTATGTAAAATAGTATCACCCATTGTTATGTATTAGTTAATACGATTTTTTCAATGTTTTCATATGTACGAATATAATATAATACAATTTTAGGAGAATAGGCATGTTTAAGATTTTTAATTTAAAAACTTCCCCAATTCGCGCTCCTGGCAAAGGGATTTTTCCAATAACAATGGCAAATCTTCAAATATAACAATAGCTTGCGATAAATTCAGGATTAAGGATGCTCTCTACGTTGACAGACAGTATTTTTTTTAAATTGGCAGTTACACCTACTTAACGCTTTGTTTAACTGTCACTTCTTTAAAAAAAGAGTTGGTAGTCTATGGATTCCACAAAGCAGCTTTACAGTAAAATATAATTACAAAACCGTACTGTCTGGGTCTAGGGAAGGCATCATAATAAAAACGGATTTTAATTTTATTTATAGACAGTATCAGAGTCATAAATTGAAGTGAACTGCTACCAAGGAGCAGCCAAACTTTACGTCCGAGTCTTAAAACGAAACATGTCCGTATTTCCCCATTCTTTTTATTATCTTAATCCTTTATTAGTCAATTTAGACATAATCTAGGACGAATTGAAGAAAAAACAATTACAGATGTGATCAGCGCAGAAAAATAATATCTAGAATAAACATAGATATAGGAAAATCACATAAAGAAACCCATGATCTAGTTTACACAGCACCTATTATATCGGTTTATTTAGTAACTTTAGTAACCAAATATTTACTAGAGGATTATAAACCTGACGCTAAATCCCATGCAATATATACACAGGGTAGGGCATTCGGGTATGTCAACCTTGAATTGAAATTGAGACGCATACTAAACGGTGGGTTTTATGTAACTATACAAGACAAAAGATACACCTATAGATATGCATAGTTGTTTACATTCATGGGTGTGTACTCTTCAAGTACTGTAATATTGATAAAATATTTCATTAAACGGTAAATTTGAATTGATTATATTGATGATGTCAAGCATGTAAATAGATTTGAGCAGTAAAATGTAAAGTCCAGATAAAGTCTTAAAAACGCACAGCAAACAGAGTAAAAGATGAAAAAGCGACAACAACTTCAAGCAATGGCGATCAATAATTATAGAATTGTGAAGGATACACGAAATAGCAGCGTTAGCAGTTTATACACGAGAAAATAAGTTTATTCAAAACATCACTCACACAACAACGTTCTAGACCTGTTTCTCGAAATGGTAAGATCAGGGAAAGCCCCATATACCATTCACACATAATGAACAAGCTTAAATGCGCTCTCGAATCACTCCCAACTAACTAAGGCTTTGCCCAACCCAAATTGTTAATACGAAGTTCGGCCGATTAAAGCCACCGAATAAAGAAAGGGAGTTAAAGGCTGATGCCTGACTCAAAGCCAAGGAGGATCCCAAGTAGAATACAAGAGCTTGGCGGGAGCGCGGAAACAATTCTGAAATATTAATACAGGGTGTCTGTAAAAGGTCTTTACAAAAACCTACCACATTCTTCAGATCAAAGTTAGCCGATTTAAGTAAACTTACCTTAGTACAAAGTTACTTAGTTTTGGGCGCTAGACGGCGCTGAAGTGACAATTTTTAAATCGCTTTTCTGGATTAATTCAAAAACTGCTCATACTATTTTGCCGAAATTTGGTACGTTGGCATAGCTTTATGGAGCAAAAAGACCCATGTCACAGTTCTGATTAATATCAGTCTATGAGCGTAGAACCTGGGTTTTTAACTAATTGCTGGTTTCAGATTTCTATGCCAATGGAACAAAATTCAGATGAACCAACTCATTTGCTACAAAAAAGGTACTCTAGATAAGACTCGATTCCTCTGCGGTTTTCGAGAAATTTGCATTTAATTACTTAATACGTAGTAGTTTTTACCACGTAGTACTTGGGTTTTATAGAATTTTTCTGTTTTTGATTTCTACGCCAATGGAAGATAAGAGGTTTAAGTTTAAAATTTAGATTAAACCAACTTATTTACTACAAAAAACATAACAAATAAGCACCAGGAGGCTAGGTAGGGAAATAGGAGTGTCCAAAGATATTGTTCATGAAGTACTTCAAGAACAGTTGCTATATCCATACCATAAGATGCCAGTTCAAGATCTTTTACCTAATGATCCTGAAATGCGCCTGGTTTTTAGTCGGCTTGTTTATAGGCAGAGAGAAGAGAATCCCAACTTTGCCAACAATATTTTGTTTACCGATGAAGCATGTTTCACAAGAAAAGGGATTACAAATTTTCATAATGAACATGTTTATGTGGATAAAGATTCACATGCTATCAAGGTAAAACATTTTCAAAATGAGTTTAGAATTAATGTGTGGGCTGGAATAAATGGTAATCACATTGTTGGTCCTGTCATTATTTATTTGCAACATCTACAAAATACGCTGCCAGATTTACTAGAAGATTTACCTTTACAACTTCGGAGAGATATGTGGTTTATGCACGATGGAGCTCCACCACATTTTGCATTAAATGTTAGAAACTTTTTTGAATCAGCAGTACCCAAATAAATGGATTGGTAGAGGTAATGCCCCTGTAAATTGGCCACCATGATCTCCGGACTTAAATCCATTGGATTATTTTTTATGGGCGCATCTTAAGACAGTGGTTTACAGGACAACTCCAGATAATTCGTACTCCAGATAACGCAGAACAACTATGGCAACGTATTTAAGATGCAATAAATATTCTTAAGGGCGATGAACAAGTTCTGCAAAGCGTGTGTTTTAATTTTCTTCGACGTATCAATCTTTGTATTCATGAAAATGGTGGACATTTTGAGCAATTTTTATGATATTTCTATTTATTTCTGTTTATGATTTAGTTATTCTTTTCTTTTTTTGTAAAAACTAATACGTATTAAGTAATAAAATGCAAATTTCTCGAAAACCGTCAGAGGAATCGAGTCTTATCAAGAGTACCTTTTTTGTGGCAAATGAGTTGGTTCATCTGAATTTTGTGCCCAATCCCTCTTGTTCCATTGCATAGAAATCTGAAACAAGCCATTAGTAAAAAACCCAGGTTCTACGCCCATGAACTGATATTAATCAGAATTGTGGCATGGGTTTTTTTGCTCCATAAAGCTATGCCAACGTACCAAATTTCGGCAAGATAATATGAGCAGTTTTTGAATTAATCCAGAAAAATGATTTAAAAATTGTTACTTCAACGCCGTCTAGCGCCCAAACTAAGCAACTTTGTACTAAGGTAAGTTTACTTAAATCGGCTAATTTTGGTCTGAAGAATATGTTGTAGGTTTTTGTAAAGACCTTTTATATATTTTATATATTGTATATCGAGTGCTGCGTTGGCAAGTTATTGTGAAAGTCCTAGTAAGTAGAGGAATTTGATAGTGATGCTCATATATCCGCAAAAATTTCTTATGTTGAATTCCACACATCGAATTTCACGAGTGTTGAGCTCTAAACACACAAAGCAGGTCTTCTGGCTACTCTGAAATATGGTCCCATGCCAGGTAGTACAAAAAATACAAAGTTTTTTGCCGCATCGTGGTGGAGAAGGGTCTCCAAGAAGAGCAAGGAACCCTCATTTAGAGGAGGAAATTCTGGACGAGATTGTTGAAAATTCCTCTAATAGTGTAAGAAAACTGTAGATCCAAGTTCATGCGACAAAGTGACACTCTGTATATGAAAGCCTTAAGATCTATAACCATTTGAGCAAGGAATACAGACAGTTGCCATACTCGCAGTTTCGGAGGAGGGTAAAAAGAGTTTTGATTACAAGGTCTTATTACAGCTTGTAGGAATATTTTGACGATAGTATCATCACATTCAACCCACAGCTGTCCACTCCTGGATATAGGTCTCTCTCATCTGTTTCCATGTCTCCCTGTCCTGTGCCACATTCAACCAATATTTGCCTGCCACTTTTCTGATGTCGTCCACCCATCGTTTCTGCGGGCGTCCTACACTACGTTTAGTCTGTCTGGGCCTCCACGCTGTCACTCTATAGGCCCATCTGTCCCTATCCAATCTGGCCATGTGACCGGCCCACTGCCATTTCATCTTAGCCACCTCTTTTATTATATCGGTAACTTTAGTTTGTGTTCTGATATTTTCATTTCTAATCCTGTCACGAAGTGATATGCCTAACATGCATCTTTCCATTGCTCGTTGTGTTGTTAAAAGCTTGTTTGCAAATGTTTTTGTTAGGCTAATTGTTTCCAATCCATATGTTTGCACTGGCAGTACACATGTATTATACACTTTTCGTTTTAGATTTATAGGGATCATGTTGTTTTTTAAAATGTGCCCTAGTTTGCCGAAAGCTGCCCATGCCAATCTTATGCGCCTTTTGATTTCTGCGTGTTGGTTTTCTTTTCCTAACTTAATATTGTGACCTAAGTATACGTATTCAGTTACGCATTCTATGTTGTGATTTTGTAGGTATATGTTGGTATCTTCGGTGCTCATTATTTTTGTTTTGTTGTAAATTATGCTTAGTCCAACGTTCGTAGATGCTAGGTTTAATTCATTTAACATCTCTTGTAGTTCCGTGACGTTGTTACTTATTAGGACTATGTCATCTGCGAACCTGAGGTGGCTAAGTCTGATACCATCTATGTTAATACCTTTGGTATCCCATTCTAATTTTTTAAAGACTTCCTCAAGGACCAGCGTAAACAATTTAGGTAAAATGGTGTCTCCCTGACGTACCCCCCTCTTCAATGGTATTCTGTTGGTCGTAGTTGTTTCGTCTATTTTTATATGTATTGTTGCTTCTTTATAAATATTTTCAATGTTTTGGGTGTATCTTGAGTCTATTCTTGCGTTTTGGAGAGCCATTAGGATTGACCATGATTCAACTGTGTCGAAAGCCTTCTGAAAGTCAACGAAGGCTAGGTGTATAGGTACATTTTATTCTGTGTACTTAAAGGGTGCGTACTGTATACAGGTGGTCTATCGTACCATATCCCTTTCTGAATCCTGCCTGTTCTACGGGTTGGTAAGAATCCAATTTTGATGATAGGCGATTTATTATAATTTTTGTAAATAGCTTATATAGATGTGACAGAAGAGATATAGGTCTATAATTTTCGATGTTTGCGTTGTCGCCCTTTTTGAATAGTAGTATTACTTCAGAGTTACACCATTCAGTTGGTATTTTACCGGCATAGAGACATTTATTCATGAGTGTTCTTATTGTTTCCCGTAGAGTTCTTCCTCCCATTTTCAACATTTCTGTGGTAACTTGGTCTTCTCTTGGACATCTGTTGTTTTTCATCTGTTTTAATGTTGTATTTATTTCACTCACCGTTATTTCTGGGAGCTCTTCAGATCCGACATTCATGATGTTAATTTTCTTTACTGGTTTTTGGGATTTAGATGAATAGAGGTTAGTGTAGAAAGCTTCGATCGATCTGGTGATGTCTTGTTTATTTTGTACTATAACGTTGTTTTCATTTCGCATTTTTGTAATTTTTGTTTTTCCCTTAGAAAGCTTCTTGCGCAACACTTTCATTTTGCAATTATCCTTTATGGTTTCCTCTATAAGTTTCGCATTATACTTTCTTTTATCTTTTTTTATTTCTTTTTTGACCTGTTTGTTTATATCTTTATATTCTTCAGTTGTTCTGTCTGTTGTGTTCCGTCTCTTTTCTAGTAGTTTTAGTGTATTTTGGCTTAGCTTTGCGTCTTTGTGATTCTGCGTCTTTGCACATATTTTCTTTACCGAAGTTTTCACCAGGCATGTGATTTTATCTGCGAGTTCGTCTATTTCTAGTTCCTCGGATTTAATTTTTGTTAATGACGATAGTATATAGTTATGTATATTTCAGTTATTCTTTATTTTATTTTGTGCTAGTCTCATATTTTATCTTCTGACAGGTATTTTTATTTTATTGTTAGTTTTATTCTCTACTTTATTAAGTATCCGCTTTCTAAACAAGATCTTTGTTCTTCTTACAATAAAGCACATTTTGACTTTGACTTTAAATTCTTGCATCCACACAATTACCGAGTCTTGATGATTGATGTCCATGAGTTAGATGCATTTGAGCATTAATGAGATGTAATGACAAATTTTGTCATTTTAATGTGAATTACTAGTTATGTTGTTATTTGATTAGTTGCTGTGTTTAAAAATCTTATGTTCATAAAGTTGATTAAAAGTCGATGCTAAACGTGTTATACAAACGATTTTTTTGGTGCCACGCCCTTTCTTAATTCATGTTTGTTGCTTTTCAAAAGTAAAAAACACATTTTTTGGATTAATTAAATTCTAAATTATTTTATCTTGAATACGTTACAATTTCGTACTTCGGCAGCCCTTTAAAGGCCGTATAGCAGGGCCTACACCATGTCTTTATCACCCTGTAGAATATAATAACAATCTGACAATTTACCAAGGTGGAAATATAATAATTCAAGGTTCAACGCCTTTTTAAGCAGCCGACTATTGGGTGTCTAGACCTAAAGCAGGATGAACCCAACTTCACCACTTCACATCCCTTGTTTTGTGATATTTCGGTATCGGGGGACATTTTCGTCTCCGTCGATGACTATTTTTAAAGGATGATTGACATCTGTTAAGATCTGTTTGGCAGGAACTGCTTGAGATAAAGTGTTGCTGGTTTAATAGGTTACTGACAGAAACATATACAGGGTGATTCCTAAGTAACTTCATGGTATTTTTCTTTACGATATAAAAAAAAAGTTTTAATAAATATTTTACGTTTTTCTTAAATATTTCTAAAATGCTTTGAAATACTGGATACTGGATTGATTTTGCTTCATGTTAGTATGCATAAAAAGGCATTTTAGTGTCTAACAATTTCGTCACTTCCACCAGTGGCGTTTATATAACCAAGTCACCAAAATCGCTAATAGCAATTTTTGAAATTGCTACAGCCATAAATTATCTACTTCATAATAATGAAATTATAACGAAATATGAAAATGTTTAAAACTTGTTACAAGAAATCTTAGACTATAAAAACAAATTTTACAAATTCGTTTATTAAATTTCGTTTTAATTTCTATGCTTTTGCGATGGCGTTTCTTAGCCTTTCAAAGTTTCGCAGAGAAATAAGAGAGAACGCCAAAGCCTTCACTGTTATTTATTCCGAAGTGTGTCTTTTACAGAAATCCCCGCTAAATAAAACTTAATCCTTGTTGATCGGTTTGTAAATAAACTTCATTAACTTTTGAAGCCGCTTACGGGGTTAATTTAATTTAAGTTGGGGAATCTCCCCAAGATCTGAACTGTATTTTAAGTTTTCGACACAATCGGTTTGAAGCTAAATTAAACTAATTTTGGAAAAGTTTTATCGATTGCAATTTATTGATTACAACAGTTCTAAAACATGAATTGACGACTTATTTGTCCTGCTATATACAGTGTGGTCCGCTTTTTATTGAGCCACCCCTATATCTTTGTTCTCTACCGAGTATAAACGAAATTATGGTACAGAGCACCACAGAGCTATGTTAAAAGATATTTTATTCAAGTTTGGGTTACTTTTTAGTTCGATTGGGATCTTAATTTTGATCTTAAAACCATATTAACGTCACTTCCGGTTTCACGGAAAGTTACGCCATTTCTTATTTTTAGACGGCAACCTGTATTTTTTATTGCACAATCGTGTTTTTCTTAAAGTTACCTTTCCAACGACAAACAACAAGTTGACATTTACACTTAAAATGGCGGCGTAAAAGTCATTTTACAAAAAACAAAATGGCGCCTGTAAAAGAACATATGCAAGTGACATGGCAAAAATATTGATAAAATCTGTTAAATTTGGCTCCATTATAATTTTTTAGGCTCTGGCATTTAAATTATATTCTTCAGTTTATGAAGAAATCGATTTTTTTATTTATATACAGGGTGTTACTTAATGATATGCCGTAATTCCGAGGGCGCGCATTCCTGAACCAAATTTAAGTAGAAATGTTCATATAAACATTTGTCCTAAAAAGTCTGGTTTTCAAGGTGTCAAAGTTCAAAAAAAAATCGGTTTTTTATTAATATCTCAAAGATCCTTTTGCCGGTTTTGGTAAAATTTGGCAGTGTTGTTTGTTCTGATGAGACGCTTAGTTAGCACTAACTAGATGATAATTATTAGTTCCAGTGGCGTCCCGGAGGGTATTCTCACGAATAATATTGACAAAAAAATGCACGCCACTGACTTGTTTAAAAATTTTAAATTGATTTCGGGTTAAGCAGCTAAAAATACAACTTTTTTGTTTCTTGATATTTTTTCGTATCTTACTCAGTTTTCAAGAAATAAAAATTTTTGACATGGAATGAAGTGCCTTTTATTTTGTTTATTAGAAATGAGGTTCGCACTCCGTTGCTCGTTTGTACCCAGTATACTTGATAGGTAGTTAATTGCACACGTAAAGATTTGAAATTTTGATTTGATTGGTGTGGGGGTGCAAAAATAGAAGTCGATTTTTCAAAAAGTCATTAGCATGTTTTTTTGTGGAAAACCCCAATACATATATGGTAAAGTACTTCCCAACATATTTCGTTTGGCTTAATGACTGCAATAAAACCCCTTATGAACTCGGCTTTCGCTTTCGCCAGAGACGTATTAACCCACATTTATTTTTAATGCCAGTTTATAATAACAATAGATAGGTACATTACTTGATTTGTTATCAAAATTAATAAACTGTCTAATTAAAGTTTTCTAGAAACAACTTAATTATTATTATATTTCTCAAAACTTTTTAGTTACAGGTACCTACCTTTATATAGCTTATATAAATAGTAAACATAATATTCGAAATAGATTAGTACCTATCTACTTTACGTTGAAACAGTGTGCAACAAGTTAATATTAAAAGTATGTGGAGACCTTGAGAATCTTCAGCTAATGCGATATCTAGCTACCCTAAACATTCCAGGAAGCATTTATCTTCTGACGCCAAAGTGATCGTGAAAAATGTTTGTGATTCGTTATTAAAGAGCGGCCACCCTAAAGTAATTGCCATTAAAAATGCCAGTGAAATGACATTTTAAAAGAAAAGTTCGCAAAGATACCGAAAAAATGAAGTGCGTAGATGATTGTGACAAAGATGTTATTCGCAGGAAAATATACCAAATATATCGAGAAAATGTTGTGCCCACGTTAGATTTAACAACTGACGATACAGCGATATCTTGTAGCAGGACAAGTCTTCACCGCGCTTTGCAAGGGATGGGATTTAAGTTTAAGACAATAAACAAGAGACAAATTATTATGGAGTCCGAAAGATTAAGAAAAATGAGATTTCTGTACCTTAGGGAAATAAAGAAGTTCAGATCCGAAAAATGTTCAGTAGTTTATCTGGATAAAACGTGGTTTGACACTCAAAAAGGGATGGGTTGATTTAACTGAAAAATGCCAAAATAACGCCCTTTCAAATTAGGGAAAATGAATAACAATAATTCATGCAGGTTGGGAGAATGAATGGATCCCTAATTGTTTATTACTGTCGGCAAAAAATATAAAGGATTCAAGTCTGGACTATCATGAAGATACCAACGTCACTGTTTTTGAAAGCTGGTTTAAAGACAGTTTGCTTTCAAATGTACCAGAACAGTGTTATTGTAATGGACAATGCAAGCTACCACAGCCGGCAGCTGGAAAAAGTACCGAATGCATCAAGCACAAAATCCGCAATAAAGGAGTTCACGTTAAAAAATGACTTGTACTTCAAGAAAACGTATAGTAAAAAACAGCTGTTAGAAGTGTTAAAGGCATTTAGTATTAAAAAGAGTATGTGTGTGATAAAATGGCGGAAGAAATGGGTCACACTGTGTTGCGACTGCTATCCTATTATTGCATTTTTAATCCTATTGAACACATGTGGCATCAAATTAAATCGAAAATGAGAACTGAAAATAGCACACCTACTCTTAGTAGCAGTGTAATAGACCTAATAAAGAAAGTTTTCGGTGAAATTCCAGATGAAAGTTGGAAAAATTCGGTTAACGATGTCTTAAAAATTGAAGACTCTTATACAACTACACAACAAAACGAAATACATCCTCTTATAAATGTGGATGATAGTGATAGCGAGACTGAATTAGGAATAGATTAAAACGTTTTATAATTACAAATAAACCTTCTGTGTATAATATATGTTTTTTAAGTAGGTATATTAATTGTTATTATTACTTTTACCTAAATGCGCAAACTTTTCACACTTGTTTTGATGGCTTTTTATTTACCTACAAAATCCGTTCCTGTGCAAAGCAGTACCCTTTATTTCATTTCATTTCAGTAATATATACAGTGATGCCAGCTTGGGCTAGGTAGATTTCGCTGGTTGGCACGCTCATCGACAGTTTTATAGGGGTAATTTTACCAAGAAATTCTTTAAAAACGTAGGTTTGGCAATCGAACAGGTAACGGGGTTTCTTTGGGTGTTTACAATATGATAAAACTATTATTGCAGTTATTAGGTCAAACGAAATATGTTCGGATGGACTCTACCACTGTTTTGTAACATATAGCTTGATTACTCCCCCTTGAAAGAAGCAGTCAGTTTAACCACAAAACAGATAACAGGTTAGAAATGCAAAGTATGTAGAGAACCAGCGAAACAAAGATTTAAATTAGCCACCAGACCACCCCGGGCGCTGCTGTAGAAAATTTATGGCGGATAGCTGAAATAGCTTGTTTTTAAATTACTGGTTTACTATTTTATTAATATTTAAGACGTTTAGACTTTTAAGTTACTTAACTATTAAATACCATGTTTCCACTAAATTCCAGAATTTGTATGTATTTTATAAAAAGAATACCAAAAAAGCAATAAATGTCATTAAAGCCAAATATTGTTGTTTTTTATTAATGCCGATGTAAATTAGAAACAGCTAAAAACATTTAAAATTTATTTAAATTTAACCATAAAAAATAGTGTGTACAAATTCTGACCAAAATTAGTATCAAAACAATAGAAACACTTTAATGCTACAAATAAAAAATGTTCTCTATAAAATAAACCAAAAATGTAACTATTAACAGTGACGTAACTACAATGGTTACAAAAACTAATAAAATATAAAATGGCGAGGCGACGACCAACAATTTGTTCGGGGGTTCACAGTTCACAGAACTGGCAGGGCTTTTCTATCTCTTTTTTTATTCAAAATAAATATAAATAATAAAACACTTGAGTGAGTTGGCGTAATCTATTTTAAGTTTAGGTTAGTTAACAGCGCTTGTCTCTTTTTATAGATTATTATTATGAGAGAGAGAGAGAGAGATAGTCGACAGGCTAATATGCAAGTCTGATGTGTCGGAAAAGAGCACATGGTAGTGACCGTTCGTAGCCCTCTGGTGGACTTGTGGGTCAAACTATTCAAACTAGGTTTTGTAACGTATTTTTGTTGCGAGGTCACCCATAAGAAGACGTGAAGGAGCTAAGTGAAAGCAACTCCCTTTGCAATATACGTGATATACCGTAGATTATTTGCTGAATGGAATAGGAGCCAAATCGAATTTTGCTTGATAAACTACTCAATATTTAAACTGTTGTGATATAAAATTTTGTTAATCTATAACTTCGTAATCGAATTTTTAAGCTAATACTGAACCTAATTTTTAGGCTAAAGCTTTGACAAAGGTTTCCTAGGTACATTAATTCTTTACTTGTACGTTTTATCCTCAGCAGTGATGAGGGTATCTCATTAAAAATGTAATGCCCTTGCTTTGACACGAAAGGCATTACAAAAACCTATTTAATAATAAATTATTTTAAAAGATAGCACAGAACTAACAAAGTTTTAATTGTATTTTCAGACTGAATTAAGCTCCAGGCTCCGACTTAGAAGGGGGAGAGGGGACACCAGCGAAGATGACGAAGGCCTGCCCCGAAGTCCGCCCTGCGGGTCCCCCGCCGCCGCCACTGATTCATACCTTATCATCGAAAAGACTGCCAATAAAGTAAGTGGTTTTTCAGTTTTTCATTGGAAATTTTTCATCAACGTACACCACCGTATATTACTAAAGGCAGGTGCGCACGCATACCTTGCAATTTTTGCAACGAATCTAGCGATTCAAAAAGCTTTATATCAGAGTTTGAAAATTCGTCCATCCAAGAGCAAGATTACGTTATAGTAAGATACATGACGAAAAAATCTCTTAAACATTATGTTGGCCAGGTTGTGAAGATAAGTGGGAAGGAATACAATATTTCTTTTTTGAAAAAAATTGTGGCTGATAAATTTGTATTCCCGTATACACGCGATGAAGATACCTTAGTGGTAGAAGATATTGTATTAAAGCTGTCCCCTCCCTACATTTTTGGAAGTACGACACGGGCTGATCGCCAATTTGTATTTTCTATCAATTTCTCAAAATCAATTTTTGTGTAGGTAATACAAATTTGGTATGAAAACCAAAACCACTAGTTAAAATAATTTTCCTTGTATTTTGCAACGATTGCACTAATCTAACCTGCAACAAATGCCGACATATAACTCTGAGATCCTAAAAGGCAGGAGCTCATCAAACTGTGCTAGCTCTGCAGCCTCTGCGTCATAATATTTGGCGCGAAATTGAGTTCGACTATACACCAAACTGGGCACAGATAATATCCGGCAGTTGATGTTTTATTTTTTGGTCAGTTAGACCATCCTCACACGCAACTGTTTGGTGACGTTATCCGTGTACACTCCGTATATTTGCAATATTAAATTTTTTTCTTACCTCAATCACTTTGTTCCAACTTTTCCTACAAATCTTATACGAAATCCTTAAAATTACACTGCCGTCTAAAGTCCCGCGGGAGCCCGGAAGCGTAAAAAATGATCAAAGGGCCACTGACGGAAAGATCCTGCTGCTTATTGTGTGCCAGGAACATGTTTGTAAAAGACAATTTTGGCTGGAAAGAATTTCCAATATTTCAGCTTTTATCATTTTTTTTTATAAGGATAAGCAGGGCTGGCACTCCTTCTCTGGCCTATTCCGAGAATAAGATGATCTAAGCTGAGGACAACGAATGTTCGGGAAGAAAGAATTACCCGAAAGAAAGAAATATCCAGGAGAAAGTAATCTGAAGCAAACGCAGGTCAACATTGTTTAATTTGTGAAAGAGACTAAGCTTTCAAGGATAATATTCTTGGAATAGAAGCATCCAAAGACAACAATAAATGTGAAATGAAAAATAAATTTCCACCAGAAAAAGGCAAAAATTATTTATAATCATAGATAGAAAAGGGGCATAGCAACCAAGGTTTAAGTTATGGAAATGGAAGCTGTGGAGGATAGCCTTCAGACGATGAATATTGGGGGAAAAAGGAAAAATCCAGGAGAAAGTAATTTAGGATAAAATGAGACCAAAACCCAGTGGAACCCTTTACCGTGTTACTTGGTGATATTCCGTGCTTTGTTGCTTGTAGTGATAAAAACATCAGCGAGACGTGCAATCGATACAGGCGGAATTCTTTTTTAAAGAAGTTTCACCACTTAGCAAAGGTAAATAAAACAACTGTAACTTAGTACAAGATATCTGCTCGTGTTTATCATATTTAATTTACATAAATAAAAAATATATAAAATGCACACAAACAACTAACAGACAAAACTAAAGCCTTGGTTTACCTAAGTAGTTACTGTGCTACTGTACTTACTGTACGAGCAGAAATGATGCTAATCAGCCTACTTTCTGGTTGCAAAATAACGAAAATAGAAAATTTAGAATATTCTTTACACACACAAGGACAGTCCTTGTCCAGAAATTCTTTTCAACTATAGAAGAGATTTCTTCTATTGGGCTAAATGACCTCTGCAGCATGAGTTTCGGCCTTGATTCTTCATTTAAAATCACATTTACCGCTCTCACATTTAGGACAAAACCGTATCTCCCAAGTATGTCTCCAAATTAATTACGTTATAAATTCTTATAAAACCTAAGCCATACTGATATAATAAAATGTAGGTACCAAGTAAAAACTTACTTGTCTGAAACCACACAGTTATAGCAGAAAATGAAATATGTAAATTACAGTAAATCGTTTCAACCAGTCACGCCGCTGTCCGATTCTCAATATCGCATACCTCAAACATCAACTGATTTTAAAGCTGGCAAGGGAAATTGGCAAAACCTTTAACTATTTTCTGTTCTTGTCTACAGCATATTAATTTGTATTTATATGCTGTTCTATTAACTTTCCCACTCCGAAAGAATAGTTCGCACTTTAAATTGCTGGTGGGCCTCGACGGTCTATCGCCAGGGTGTTGCCAGTTCCACCAAGTTTTCGTAAGTGTAGGAGGAACATAAGGGTTTGTTAATTGTTTATTTTTTTTTGTTTAACAACAGTGAAATTCCTTTTTAGTTTGATTTAAATCATTTTTGTATAAATAATATTTCTGAAGTACTAAAGAAATTATTATAATATTCATGAATGGCTTGTTCCTTCTTTCTTTGACATTGAAAATTTCTTGGTTCAAAGTACATTTGCAAACTAGCTTTCAATTAGAGTTTCTGACTATTAATTAAATACTGATATAAAAGAACACTTTTAATAATAAAAACCTAAAGAATTTTTAATTGGAAAAAGTATACCAGTTGTTACAAAAGTCAAGTACAATAAACAACTCGATGGGAAAAATCCGCAGGTAATAACGCTTGAACACGCTGTATGTGATAAGGTTACAGTTGATATTCTCTTAAAATCTACCATACAGTAAATCGGGAAATATTTAATATTTAAGAAGTAGTCCATATTCTGTGGCGAGATTGTAAATAGAAATAAAGGTCTGTCTTTACCACCAAATAACTTTATTTGCCCCTCTAGGGTAGAAAACAATGGTTATAAAAATACATAAAATGACGATGAATTAAACTAAATTTTTTAATGCATGTGTTGTACTAGTTTCGACTTTAGAGAAAGTCATCCTCAGCAACTAACCATTTAAGATATTTTTATATGAAAAGAAGTTAAAACAGTTGGGGGAGCAGAGAGGTGATTCAATCATACAATACAATATGATGCAGATTATGCAACCTTTGGAATCGACAGGAGTTTAGTATAAGAACGATGTATCTCCATGTGAAGGTAGGGGTTGATTTATACTCAAGTAGAATTAAGGACCTTAATCATAGTCGAGTGATTTAAGCAATGTTGAAGTCAAAACGTGTTGAAAAAGAAGAATTGTAACATATCAATTCATTCTCTTTTCAGTGAAACTAAATAAGCGAGGGGACATGCTTAATGTTATGGTGGATTGAATATTTGTTAATGAAATTAAATGAACTTATTATTCTAAAAAAGGGGGGTTGTCAAAATGAGACTATGTCATTTCAAATAAAATGGGAATGCATCAAGTGGTCACTATTCACTTGTTAAAAATAAAATAAAAATAAAATAAAATTAAAATTATTAGGACATTAGATTGTTGACTTTTTGTTTTTAATTTTGTTGCCAGGTGAAGAAATTAATTTTAATCTTAGCCTCAGCATGCTATTCGAAGGAAACGACGCCATTTCCTTCAATTCAATTCAATTAATTCACCTGGCAACAAAATGAAAAACAAAAAGTCAACAATCTAATGTTCTAATAATTTTAATTTAATTTTATTTTTAACAAGTGAATAGTGACCACTTGATGCATTCCCATTTTATTTAAAATGACATAGTCTCATTTTGACAACCCCCCTTTTTTAGAATAATAAGTTCATTTAATTTCATTAACAAATATTCAATCCACCATAACATTAAGCATGTCCCCTCGCTAATTTAGTTTCACTGAAAAGAGAATGAATTGATATGTTACAATTCTTCTTTTTCAACACGTTTTGACTTCAACATTGCTTAAATCACTCGACTATGATTACGGTCCTTAATTCTACTTGCGTATAAATCAACCCCTACCTTCACATGGAGATACATCGTTCTTATACTAAACTCCTGTCGATTCCAAAGGTTGCATAATCTGCATTATATTGTATTGTATTTGTTGGGGAACAGCCCTAAAAGTTGAAATGAGTTGTCCAAAGATGGACTGTTTAGGTTAGTTGCAACATAGTAGGCGTAACATGTCAAATTTACGATTTCATTCATAACATAGTAGGTATAAGAAATGATGTATTTTGGAGCGGCGCCGGCGCCAGGGAAGCGGCTGGAGACCACTGCCACGCTCCAATTTTGTTCGCTGTAAAATGCGCCCACTGGATTGGCGGAAGCTTGGCGTCGGCCAAAAAAGATGAATGAATCGTGTCATAGGGTATGCGTGCAGCGGCTCCAGCCGCTGATTTGGGCGCTAATCAAGACTTAAGAGTCACTGTTGATTGAGCAAGAAAGCTAGCAACACGTCCCGTCAAAAAGGAATAACCAAAGTTGGTTGTTGGCGGTCATTTTACTGTTTGTACCAAGTGGTAAATCTGTAGAAATGTTAGTGTACTAATTTCTATGTAAAAAGTGGAAGTTTCACCCTAAGTACGGGTACTAAGTGTGCATATCTCTGTGCAAAAAGTTATAATGTGTTAATTTCGCCAGTATGTTAAATACAGTTATTTTGCTTTACCACGAGTTTAATTTCCAATCGCAACAAAAACGACCAGTGAGTCACACGCCTGTGGAAATATACCACAAAATTGATTGAACGTAAGAGGAAATAAAGCCCTGCGTTTCAACAGTATTATTGAATCACCTCTCTGCTCCCCCAACTGTTTTAACTTCTTTTCATATAAAAATCTCTTAAATGGTTAGTTGCTGAGGATGACTTTCTCTAAAGTCGAAACTAGTACAACACATGCATTAAGAAATTAAATTTAATTCATCGTCATTTTATGTATTTTTATAACCCTTGTTTTCTACCCTAGAGGGGCAAATAAAGTTATTTGGTGGTAAAGACAGACCTTTATTTCTATTTAATATTTGTTCAATTTTGCGTGTACTTGTATCGGGGCTACGCTCAACTTCATGTAAAACTGCTTCCTCCATCTCCACTGTTCTTACTGTTGCAATAAGAGTAGCCGACCTTTGAAGGGATTCGCACAGCCTTTCATGTATTCTTACAAATGTTTGTCTATTGGGTACAATGCGATTAAGATATCTCTCTTGATAAATGCGACTAGCCGCTCTGGAATTGCCTTGGGGTTCCATAAACAAAATGCATGTCGGCCATTTCTGAGTTTGTAAACTGAACCACTTTGTAATATCAGTAACGAATTTTATAGCTTAGAACTCTTAAAAATACTTCAAATAATTACGTATGCACTGTTTAAAGTTATGTCAGTTATGCCCAATTTAAATTTGTTTGAACGATGGTTTTTCCTTCCATGGCACTCTTACTTTTTTGTTACTTTCAAGATACTGCAGTAATAAATAACGTTATTTGTTTTATCGAAAACAGTTAATCTGAGCGAAAAAATTCAAAAGATGAATTTCGTTTCATTTTAATTGCTTAACCGTAAATAAAAATCACTATATTGCATGTCCATGGACAACAATAAAAACAGTTTTTAATTATTTATAGAACACAATATTTTTTTTATTGATTGCAATAAAGTGATTTTTATGTTTTCTCTCAAAATGGAAGCAAGATACGAAAATAATGCTAAAAATAAAAAAGTTATAGTTTTAGTTGCATAATGCGAAAAAAATACAAAAAATCAATAACGCACATTTTTTTTGTCAAAAATCTTAGTTAGGGTGCCTTCCAGGACGCTACCAGACTTAAAAAATCTAATCTAGTTAGGGCTAAATTAGCCCCTTACTACCCTAAATAACACTGCCAAATATCAACAAAATCGGCTAAAGGATTATTAAGAGATTTACGAAAAAAACATTTATTTTTAAAAGTTTGACACCCTGTATCTTGAAAACGAAGCATTACCGGACCTATGTTTATAAAAACTTTTCCACTTAGAATAACCACTTAAAGTTTGGCCACCCTGTATAATAAACAATATTTAAAAAGAAGTCAGCTTTTTGAAAATTACAGAGATACAGGGTGGTCGTTTAGTGTGGCAATATAGAATAGCTTCGCTTGTATTTATAATACACAAAAAATGTTAATATAAAAGTTGAAGGACAGAAGTGAGTTATAACGTAAAATTATTTTTGACTATAGGGTGGCTCAACAAAGAGGAACAATATTTTTTTTTAAATAGAACACCCTGTATGTTTTTGCACTTTTAAATTCCCCTCGATATTCCGCGTATCGTGGCAAACATAGTTTTTAATTAGTTTGCAATGTTGCCAAGTTATTTAAAAATATTCTTTTTTGAAAGAAAAACTTGGCACTTTAAAATTTGAAATATAATTGAAATAACTCAAGACATTCGAAACATTCTCGAGGACATCAAAGATAAAGACTAATTCAAGACTTAAGGCCCTCAGAACATTCCGTATTTTGTACAGGGTGTGCTCTACAAACGTGTCAACTTTTTACATTTTAAAATTAATCTACTCTTTTTTTTCAAATGTAACACTCTGTATTTTAATATTTATGTGGTAGAGTTTTTTGCCCTCTACAACTTTTGTTAAAAGGTTCATTAGTTATTTTGCTTATTTGGGCGTAGGTAATATTTTTTTTTTAATAAAAAGTATGAGAAAAATGTTTTTTTTTTTTAATTTTACTTATTTAAGTTTTTATTTCTTACTTTTTATCATACGTAAAACCACAAGAGCTTTTTTTTTATCGGATAAACGTTTATTTTTTACGAAAACTAGATTGCTTAGAAATTTAATGAGAACAAACGAAATGATAAAAACGCGACAACGAAGCTGGAGCGTTTTTATCTATTACCGTTTGTTCGAGTTTAAATTGCTAAAAAGTGATCTAGTTTAAGTTTAAAAAATAAAAGTTTATCCGGTCTCGAATCGAGTGATTTTTAGTTATACTAAAAAAAAATAATACTTCACTAAAAAAATGTTTGACAGCCTCAAATTAATTTGTAACAATATGTCAGGTTGCCGAGCAATGAAAAAGAAAAGCTACTCGATTTTGAGCTGGAGAGGTTTTTACCATTTAATTTTTAGCTGGAGAGGGGTTTATCGCGATAAAAAGAGATGCACCTTACTTATCGATGTAAAAGTGATAAAAATGCAAATGTCAAATGGACATTTTATTGTAGGAGTGAATTTATCAAGTTAAATTTATATTGTGACAAAAATGAATTATTCAAATGTAGAAATGATCGATATGATTCATGTTTGGGTGCTAGTGATAAAAAAGCTTTATTATCTACAATAATTTATGAAAAACGATACCCAGAGCGAAGACACCCTGATAAAAAGACATTCGAAAAGCTAATGGGCAGATTTGAAACTACAGGAAGTGTGACTTTGACCGAAGAAAATGAGTATGCACCAAAGAAAATGAATTCAACGTAGTAATTCAAGTATTACTGAGAATCCTCATATTGGTCAGCGTCCTCTTGCACAACAACTGGACATTGGACGAACGGCGCCGGCGGTTCAAAAAATAATCAACTCAAACAAATTACATCCTTACCACGTCCAGTTGCTGCAAGAGCTGAATGATGAGGACTATGGTAGGCGACTTGAATTTTGTGCGTGGGCGCAAAGCAAAATAAGGGAGCAGCATAATTTTGCGCATTTAGTTTTTTTTTTGCGACGTCAATAGACATAATTTTCATTAATGTAAAACTACAAATCCTCATTTTGTTAGATTTTACTCACAAAACACATGATCCCTAAACGTTTGGGGAGGAATTGTAGGAGACTACGTAGTTGGTCCACATTTTTTCGAGGGAACTCTAACGGGACAGATCTATTTGGACTTTCTCCAAAATGATTTACCACAGCTTATTGTCCATATACCGAACATAGTTCAAGAACGCATGTGGCTTCTTCATGATGGAGCCCCGTTGCAACCAACAAGGCTCATTAGGGAATTCTTAGACGAAACTTATGGTCAGCAATGGATTGGAAGAGAAGGACCTGTATCATGGCCAGCTAAATCGCAGGTTATGACAAAAATGGATTTTTCTATATGGGGATTTGTCTTGGGATTTGTTAAAGATCATGTGTACAAAATATCTCCGACAACTATACAAGACATGAAAATTCGCATAAGAAATTATTTCCAAGCGATTACTCCCGAAATATGTTGCAATGTAGGCGAAGAATTTGAAGATCGTGTCCAGAAGTGTATAGAGGCTAATCGAGGACACTTTGAACGTTTGATTAGGTACTTTATGTAAGCAGTTAGATAAACCTTAAATAAGTAAAATTAAAAAAAAAATATTACGCCAAAATAAGCAAAAATAACTAATGAACCTTTTAACAAAAGTTGTAGAGGGCAAAAAACTCTACAAGATAAAATATTAAAATACAGGATGTTCCTTTTGAAAAAAAAGAGAAAATTAATTTTAGAATGTGAAAAGTTGACACGTTTGTAGAGCACACCCTGTACAAAATATGGAATGTTCTGAGGGTCTTAAGTCTTGAATTAGTCTTTATCATTGATACCCTCGAGAATGTTTCGAATGTCTTGAGTTAATTCAATTATATTTCAAATTTTAAGGTGCCAAGTTTTCTCTTGGAAGAAAGAATATTTTTAAATAACTTGGCAACATTGCAAAATAATTAAAAACTATGTTTGCCACGATACGCGGAATATCGAGGGGAATATAAAAGTGCAAAAATATACAGGGTGTTCTATTAAAAAAAATTCTAGTTTTATTTTACGTTATAACTCACTTACTGTCCTTCAACTTTAATATAAACATTTTTTGTGTATGTGTATTTTAAATACAAGCGGTGCTATTCTACTTTGCCACACCAAACGGTCACCCTGTATGTAGTGCCTTAAAGGTTGTTAATTTACGAGTGCTTATTAAATCACGACCTTTTGTGTGCTGACATTGCTAACCTCCATAAACTAACCCAGTTACTCGTTATCATAAAATCTGAACGTTTACTATTACGAAAACTTTCCAGCAACCCAGCGGCTTACATAATCGACAATTGAATAATGTGCAACGACCAAGCGATGCTTTTTTTTTTGTTATGTCGTGTTGTTCTATTGTGGCGTACCGTGTGTTCACTAGGCCATTATCCGTCGATTTAGTAGAAAGTATTTTCAGTATTTTATAACAAATCCGTGAACGAAACGCAATGTTCTGTGTTACAGAAATGGCGAGGTAAACGGTTCTCGTGCTTCAAAAGTGTAATATCTAGTGCAGTGTGTGCTTGAAAAAGGCTTTTATTTATTATAGTGCAATTTAAAATTATCGGGGTATAAAAATTAAAGTAAAAATGGAGTTTTCAGTGTATTTTAATTATCTAGTGTTTCTTGTTTCTTGCTTGATTGTCATACACAAAATTAAAGTCGATTGACGTGTCAAGGGGTTCTGTCGAAAGAAGCAACAAGTCAAACATGATTCACCATAATGTCCCACCCCCTTAACTTTTTTATTTTTCATGCTAGGTAAAAATAAAAAAAAAATATTAGCATGTAGGGCATTTGAAATACTTTTTGCAGGATATTGCATAAAGCTATATTTTCTTATATGGGACACCCATATTTCCGGCCCTGTACAATATCTATACCAGCGATATACCTAAATCTGCTGAAACACTACACAGTTATACCCACACAAATATAAGAAACTGATCAAATGACTCTTATTTCTTTCTACCTAAATAGGGGTATTGAAACAATGCCGACTGAGTTAGGGCCATTTTAGAAAATACATAGTATTGAAATATTTAATTTAGCAGCAATTAAATTTATTTCAATTATTATATTAATTAATAAATTACCCAACTAAATCTACTTCACTATCGCTATCATCATCTAAAGTAATGATAAACCTTTCTGTTGCATTCCTAATGCAAATGTAACTTTCTTCTACTTTCTTTACATGTTGTACGCAGTTTTTCCAATTCACCTCAGAAATTAATTTTTTTAGTTTCATCATGAATTAGAGTTAATACACTAGAATTAAGTGTGGGTGAAATATTTTTGCGACGAATTCCAGCTTTAAGTTGGTGCCATATTTGTTCAATAGGGTTATTATTATTATAATTAGGTAGTGTATATTTACAGTGGTAAGCCGCAATACTATGTGCCCCATGCTTTTCGCAAGTTCATCCCAGTAATATTCTTTTTGAATAGACATACTTCTAAGCACTTCTAATAAGTTTTTCTTTCTATAGTTTTCACGAAAATATATATCATAATCAAACATATATTCTTGAATTTTGGCTTTAGTGTCTTTTGAAGAAGGAGCTTTGTTTAATTGTCTTCTATGATAACTAGCGTTATCCATAACAATGACACTATTTGGTGGAATGTTCTGCAATAATTTAGTTTCAAACCAATTTTCAAATAATCCGCTGTTGTGTCTTCATAATAGTCAACACATGATTCACTAATATTTTTTGCCGAGAGAGATAGACCATTCGGCTAACCTGAACTAACTCACCCATCTTCAGAACCAGCATGTAAGATTGTTATTCTTTTTCCACGGTTTGACGGGGCACGTGTCACACAGTTGCCGCTTGATGGGGTGTCGTGGGTGTCAAACCACGTTTCCTCTAAATAAATGATCGGCCTACCTTCAGTTCTGTATTCATTTGCTTTTGTCAGATATTCCCACCGCCATTCTTAAAGATGCTTGGACTCCATCAAAACCTGCTTTTTATTAATCATTTTAAATTTAAAGCCCATGTGTTGAAGGCGCTTCCACAATGTCGTTCTTGATCATTTAATTTCTGTTTCATCTGTTGTCAGCCTTTTCATTAAATTGTCCAACGTTGGTACACTTTGCTCTTCATACATTTTATAAATTTTTCGTCATCATATAAGTTCCTCGTCCCCTTGGTCCAACGTTCTTGATTTTCCAATATCACTTCTTTTTCTGCGTTCCAAAATTGGCCCTTGTGTAAATTGAAAAGGATTTTTTTGTAAGTAAAGCCGTTTCCTTTACAACTTCTTTAGGGCACAAATTTCCGCGCGACATTAATGTCACAAATACATTCTTTATAATCTGTTTGGCATCTGTTGATAAATGCACTCTGTTATTTACTTCAGTTTCATTGCTTTCACAAATATCACTAGAACACCAAGTAGAAACATTTTCAAAAAACAAACTAAACTCAACAGTGTACGTTGACAGACTAAAATCAAAAAGGACCCTGGTTTATCCGCATTTTTATTTACCTTAGTACGGTACTTCAAATTTATTACGCCAATATCATTTCACAGAACTGGTTTATTGTTGTTTATCATATTTTGACTACCCTAATAATAGCAGTCATTTAGGTCGGTTTCTTATATTTGTGAACACTTTAAAAGTTTTTGTCGTTACGATAACCAATTTTTACATAATAATTAAAAGCAAATATAGAGCATAGGACTGTCAAGTTTCTACGGATTCCTCCTTTGTTACAACTTTGATTACACCATTGCCCAATTGGAATGATTGATGTATAAAATTAAGAGACTCTTCACCAAATTCTTTTTGTTATGTTAACCTACTTTATATTCTCTTAAAGATACAAAATATGCTCCTTCCACCCTTTTCTTAATATGTTAAAATTATAACTGGCCTTCAATTTGATTGCGTCTCAAGAAAATCTCTTATTATTGCTTCCTTCTCTAAGGTCGAAACATGTCGTAGACCAGTTACTGTCATGTAAAGATCTCCTTTCCCCCCTTCCTTTGATTAAATTTGTAATTTAGACAGACTCTTATTCTTACCATTTAACCACTGAGAGAATGGACTACTTTCTGCACAGTTATGGCTGTTTGCTGACGAGCAGCCAAGAATAGTAATCTCGAGACTGCAGCGTAATATAAAACCTTTGGAGTCATGGTCATAGATAAGTGGAAAATTTGACTCAATTACCGTTAAACTAAAGCCCAAGCTAAAGTCCAGAATACGATATGCAGAAACCCGATTGCTAGTCAAACACTCCAGGATAAATTGGAGCAACAATGTCAACTATTTAGGCCTTTGCTTTAATAATAGGATGGCGTGGAACCTTGGTGCTATCTACTCCCTTATCAACAGTAGGAGTGGAATTGAATTGCGCACGTAACCGCTTTTAGATTTAAATCCGATTAGTACTTACGTATGGTATAGCAACATGGTGTACCATAAACTAGACGCATTACAAAAAGTTACAAGTTTTTCAGAACAAGGTTTTAAAAATCATTAGGAATGCCCCTTGCTACAAAATGACTTACGAATGCAGACTATTACAGAACAAACTACTACAAACGGACAGACGTATAATTATCATATAATCATCTAATTACACAATCATACATTCAATCATACAACATAAGCCCTATCGACTTCCTAGGGACTGGCTCCTACTAAGACCGCCCCCTTCTTTATGATTTACCATTCACTCATCATGTAATTACCACATTCGTCACAACGAACACTAACTTTTCTGCAAAATACTCTATTAAGAATTCTTACGATTTGGTTGACAAGATCAAAAACATTATCCTCCCAAATAACGCCAAGTTTGTTTCCCTTGACATCATTAACTTATTCCCTAATATTCCTGTAATCGACACTATAAAACTAGTCGAAAAACTATTATTAAAAAATAAAGTTAACCTTATTAAAAAAAAGAAAATTATGAACACCCTGGAGGTTTGTTTAGAACAAAACTATTTCGAATTTAATAACGAACTATATACAAGTAAAGAAGGCCTTATTATGGGTAACCCTTTAAGTCCTCTCTTAGCAGAAATCGTTATGGACTATATAGAGTCTATTATTTCGAAACATCCACTCTTCGGTAAATTTTATTATTAGTATAGATATGTGGACGATGTATTAGCTTGTTTTATAGGTACAGAAAGACAACTAGATCAGTTCTTAGAATTCATAAATAACATACATAACAATATAAAATTTACAATAGAAAAAGAAATTAACAACTCAATTCACTCTCTAGACTTAACTATTAAAAAATCTGATAATAAACATGATATCTTTATTTACCATAAATTCACTCATACTGATACTACTATACACAATACAGCTTGCCATCGAATACAACATAAATTAGCGTCTTTCTTTAGTATGATACATCGATTAGTAACATTACCCTTAAACAAAAATAACTTTCAAAAATAATTAAACATCATTAAACAAATTGCAGTAAATAACGAGTATTCCACGAAAACAATACTAAGAGAGAATAAAAACAATTATAACGTTATCTCGTACATTGGCCACATAAGTACTAAAATAAAAGACTTTCTCAAAAATCTGAGTACTAATATCGCCTTCAAAACAAATAATACTTTAGAGAAACACATTAAAAATAATAAAACTAAACTAAATAAAGGAAAGAAATCTGCTGTTTATAACTTAAAATGTAACGATTGCCCCAAAGTTTACATAGGACAAACTGGCAGAAATTTTGAAAAACGTGTCAACGAACATTACTCTAGTTTCATAAAAAACATTAAAAATAATAAAACTAAACTAAATAAAGGAAAGAAATCTGCTGTTTATAACTTAAAATGTAACGATTGCCCCAAAGTTTACATAGGACAAACTGGCAGAAATTTTGAAAAACGTGTCAACGAACATTACTCTAGTTTCATAAAAAACAAAACTGATTCAAATTATTCTAACCATTTGAAAGAAGAAAACCATACATTTAATATTAACTACGATATTTTACATACTGAAAACAAAAGTCTAAAATTAAATCTGCTTGAATCCATGGAAATAAACAAACTTAAAAATCACAATACTCTACTTAATGATCAATTAGACTTAAACTCATCACCTCTTATGAATCTATTTAATTAGTTTGTAAATATAGGTTTTCCCCTCAGTTAAACTTGTATACCTGCTTACTTTAAAATTTATACCCTATATAGTTTTAAAAATATCACTCTTTTGTACTCCTTTAAAGAAACAGCAGTGTTGCGAAACATGTCGGGTTAAAAAATAAAATTTGTATATTTGTGGAACTGTAAAATTATTTTTTACCATTTATTATAAAGTAATTACCACATTCCCCGATAACTAAAACCAACTGCTTCCCCGCTTACCACGTCTGCCATCAAAGAAGTCCCCTTCTAAATCAAGTTTCAAAAGGATAATTGCTTGCTAAGTATTGATTTTATTTTCTTAATCTAAAAACTGTACAGATTACATTTACAAGAATTTACAAACTAAAGATCTAAAAAGGTGTCTTTGCCATCACTAAACTCAAAGGGTTCCTCTGTGGAGTCAACTAAAATAATAAGTGGTTTTACCGTTTCATGTTGTCTAAGTCCCTCATGTTTTTTCCTCTTTAATTACATGTTTTATAGCTTCTTGCCAATTTTCTCTCGTGATAATTTCCTGTTACATAGCCTTTCATTTGTGCCCCTATCGACTCAGTTCGATTTAATTCACTATTGTAGGGCAGCAGTCGAAGTAAAACAATATTCTTTTTATCCATTTTGTCGATGTACCTACATTTTTTAAAACTTGACTTGTTTTCTCGCACTATTTTTAAAAGCTGTTTTTTTTTTAACATTCTGTCCTCAAACGTATATTTTTCTCAGACAGAGTATATTTTTCTCAAATAGATCATTTATAATGCCCCTTTGGTTCCAAAAAGTCGCAGGTAGTTACTCTAAAGGCCTTGAATGATAGCTGGCGTTATCTAAAACTGTGACAGAATTTTCGGGAATTAATCAGTTGCTCAAAATACTCTTCGAAGACGTCAACAGTAATTTCCTCATCATAATCTATAGTTAAATTTGACTCGAATTGAAGCAAACCACCCTTTACAAATCCATTTTCACTACCTATTTTAGGTATTTTCAAACCAGTAGACAAACCCTCTATAAATGAATCCCTTTTTTCGTCGTCAGACTGTCAGACCCAGTCGTTGGACGTGTTTCGCCATATTACGGCTTATCGGCAAGGCTAGAGAGTCTGACGAAAAGGAAAGAGACCTTACAGTGCATTTTAACATATAATGTAACTATACATATGCGAGATATTGCACGTGGCGACATCTCGTGGTAATCGAGCTATCCACCCAACCAGACCAGCGAGGACTAAGAGAAGACTATACGCTGGAATGGAACCCGCATAAGCAGTCAGGTGGCGCTGAAAGCCAATTGTCGGTTTCTGTGAACCGAGAACGCGATGTAAAACATGTCTGACAAGAGCTTTGATTATTTTTATCCTGCCATATTTTTTTCACAAAAATGAAGGGCTTGCGGACCCATACTTATATGAACCTTTGCCCTTATAAATAACTGAGGAATCCTCCTGTAAAATATCGGACACTTATTAAATAACATCCTGTATAAGAATTTTCCCGCTTAATTACGTGTTGTGTACCTACAGTTTTTCCAACTGTCTGCAGAAATGTTACTTACTATGTTTTTTACTAATTCTACTACATATGTATTTAATGTAGGGGAAGTATTATACTTGATACCATATTAGTTCGATTGGATTAAATACACAATAGTAGGGGGGAAGAGGCATTACTATATGTCTATTTTAATACTTCTAAAAGATCCCGTTTTTTGTAAGTTTATATTCTATTTATCATAAAATGTTATGACTCCATTCCTGTAAACGTTGATATTCAATTAAGGTTCGTCGTTTTATCAATATTGTGTGATGTGTAAAACCCATTCCCCAGAGGGATAATTAGAGTTCTATGATAGTCAAAATATCAACGGTATAATGGAGACTTTACTATAATTCGCGTATCATTGAATTTTGGAAAACGAAGAACGTCCTTTCCTCGTGGTTTATAGTTAATCGCAACAGCACCTTAAAGATACCTTGGAATTTCGAACTTTGACCTAAGCGGGCATAAGAAACATGAAAAAGGCAGGAATTGTAAAAATAAAAGGTCACTAAAAATCCCCGTTCAGATGAAATTTTATTAGGGATTGTAGGTAATACGCTTAAATTTAGTTAGCACAAATTACACTGCAGTAAATTTATAATGTAGTTAGTTCTCCTTCGTGTTGAATACCATTTTTGTGTTCTATAGGCAAAAACGTAGCCATTCAGTTAAAATGAGTGCAGGTGAATGCTTTTTAAACATTCTATAACAAATAGGTCATAATAATTGGTGCACCTGCATGAAGTTCATGAAACTGTGTAGCTTTTGTTCTAGCTTCCAGTGCTCGTCATCGTAATAACGAAATTGTGCGATTGTAATTAAAATTCGTTTGCAGTAATAGATGGTTTTGATATTCTCTTTTTTTTATATTGAAATTAAAGTAAATCTAATTGTTGGTCTACACAATCCCAATGACATTTCAACGCGTAACCCAATTTAGTTTTTATAATGCTAAAGTCAGTCGACTTTTCCAGATATTTTTAATTGAGATTGGTTCAACTATTTTTTTAAACTTTTAAATTACTTATTAAGTTTACTGACAAGCATCCGCGATGTAATGTAACATTCCAGGACTTTGCGATTTACTGAAAATTTCCTCGCAAACATGTGAACTAATACAATAAGTGAAACAGAGTGTCAAGTGCGCCCCAGTTCGCTGTAATTGTTTTCAAGAAACAATGCACCCTAGTAGTCGCGTGTAGTGCAACAAAATGTTTTGTTACGAAAATAGGTGTTTGGAGAAGTGCCGGGATGTAACCTGGATGAAGAGGATAAGGATATATTTGCCGTACGAGGTAATTCACACATGCTTTTAGGATATTGGAATGTAATATTGGCTGATGCCGCTATACATTGTCATATTTTAAAATGAAAATGATGACAGAGAAAAAAATAACAAAAATTCATCTCTTCGGCCATTGCGATAAAGCATAGTTTTGGTGGCCTAAATGTAATGTTTACTGGGTGACAACGAAACTACATAGTTTGTCACGTCCTTATATAATAAAACATGATAATGGAATTTTGGTAGGTTATATGGGTGTACTGTGCGCACATTTTCAGTATTTAAGCGGCTGACTCACTTCTGGTTGAACCGGAAGTGCACTGCACACAACTTTGTTATTTTAAATAGAACACCTTGTATATTTTTAAAAATATGGCACCAGCTGAAAGCATCGGTAAGGAGAAATAATGTTTCGCCAACTTTAAATTCTTCTGTGACAGCTTAAATTTAGTACAGTCAGAGATGCAAAATATTTTAAACAAGAGCTGGGAAATTTGTTTAGCGCATGTTCAAAAAGTAGAAAAATTATACGTAAATATAGATCTGTTGCCTAGAGAAAGAATTATTGTGAACTTAAATGACGACAGTAACAGTGAAACTGACTTGGGTTAAAATGTAATACATAATTATTTTTCTGACACGGTACTTTTTTGTAGGTATGTGTATATTTTGTTTTAATTAATATTCGTCCTATACCGGGTGTTGCATCGTCGAGCGGGACATAGGAAATCCCATGTAATTTTAAATGGGGTCAATTATTGGCTTCCCTAATTATTTTAGAGAAAAATTCTATTTAGGTTTATTAAAGAGCACTAATTCACAAGAATAACTTTAGATATTTTTGATGAGCCCGTTTACGGGTTATCGCCGATTTCTTTTTAACTATTTCTCCTTTTTATTGCCCCGTATTTGCGGGCACCAGTCAAGGTAAAAGATGACTGTCAAATAAAGTTGTGATTTTGAAATGTGTGCTTTATTGTTATAAAAACTCGTACATCGAAAATATTAAAGGTGTATTTATGAGTACAAATTAATATGACCTAAAATAAAGTATCCAATTACAAGGTTAATTATGACATTTTACATGTTTCAATATTTTACTAATTAATAGGTAGGTACTATTAAATTGTTAGAACTTTAGGATTTAAGAAGATGTTCAAATATTCCTCAAAATGACAACTTTATTTGACAGTCATCTTCTACCTTGACTGGTGCCCGCAAATACGGGGCCATAAAAAGGAGAAATAGTTAAAAAGAAATCGGCGATAACCCGTAAACGGGCGCATCAAAAATATCTAAAGTTATTCTTTTGAATGTGGGTTTTAGTGCTCTTTAATAAACCTAAATAGAATTTTTCTCTAAAATAATTAGGGAAGCCAATAATTGACCCCATTTAAAATTACATGGGATTTCCTATGTCCCGCTCGACGATGCAACACCCGGTATGTTATAATTTTAATTGTATTGTATCTTATATACTGTTATATTAATAATGAGAGCCCCTTCTGGAGAGCAGTTTCGGTTTGTTATATTATTATTTTATTATTATTACTTATTATTGAATTACGTTTAAAATATGTTTTTGCGTTTTCTTTCTAACATAAAAAATAAGTACGACACTTTTGTTGCATACATCGGCATTAGGGATTAGCATTTATTATGAGTTTGTAAGATAGATAGACGGACCATACTTGGTTTACTCTAATTTCAATGAGGGGAGGCCTACGACAGTCTACTGCACTTGCAAAGGGGTTAGGAGTATTCCGTCAGTCGCTTCTGATTGGTCAGATGACTGACGCTGACGATAGTACGAAACTCAGAACCATGTATTAATTTCATTGAAATATTTCATACAAGGTTGTGCTTTCTATCTGGCGAAGCCTTTAGGACGCCAATTTTTTTCTAAAAATATCACTCACTTTATCACTACCTACTAGATAGCGCGAGTCCTATTTTTACGCACGTAAAACCAAGATTCCAACCGTTGCCGTTGCTTGTATTTTATGTTCACGCTACCTGTTACAACACTCATAAAAAGGCAAAGACAGTCCACGCCCTAGACGGGCTTGATGGGATTAATGGTTTCGACCTTGAACTTGGCATTTGCCTAACCTATTTACTAATTGAAATTATTACTTTGCTGCAGAATACGGCTTAGAAGGCATTAAAATTGTTGAGAGTTAAGAGCATTATATAAACCAGTTTGCACCTGTCATTGCTGGCATTTCTGAAACGTGCATGCTCCCAACTTTTTCCATTTATAAGGGGAAACAGGGAAAGGCGGAGCGGATGTGGCCACCTTAAGAAATGTTTGCTTTTAAATTAGAAACATTGAGGGATTTATGTTGAATTTTTCTTTGAAGATGCCATACACACTCTACGCCCTACGTAGAAACGGCCATATGTTCAATTAAAGAAAATTCAATACTTGATTTGTAAGGTATCATTGCACAGGATTAGTTACACAATGTTAACTCAATACAGGCACCCTATTGAGAAAATGAGCATTAAACGATTAATTTTAGGTTTGGTTTATGGTTATGGTTGTTAGGATCAGGGAGAAAATGAATCCCAATTTTAATTAGGCGACACAATGAGAGGGAAAACAGATTCTTAATATGTATAAGTAAGCTTGGTGAAGCCTAATTTTCAATTTTCCTCTCTAATCTGGTAGTACAGTAAAATCTCTCAAAGCAACCATCCTCGGGGAATCAAATGTTGGTCGGGTAGTTGTTGTTAAATTATTTTTTATCCGATTGTGTCAAAAAATGACGTTTTATAGATCAGATATTTGGACGAAAAGGTAACCTTTTCAATAAGGTATTGATTATTGCGCTGGTAGCTAGGCAACCTTTGTCGTCCTAGTCCGAAAAACATTTTGTCGGACGCTAAAATATTTTCAACAGTTTATTTTATTCAATTATTTACAATATTTATATTAAATGTACAATTAGAACAATTTTGAACAAGAACGGGGTGATGTAAATTTGATTTTGAGGATGTGTTATTATTTTTGGTCTCCGTTATGATATTATTCTCCAATGTTGAACTCGATTGGGAGACGGATTGCGACACCTGAGTCGAGACTGACTGCAGGTCAGATTGTGGAATGTTGAATATTTTCTTGGTCAGCTCTAACTTATTACTTAAGGAATCATCTATGTAGCCCTCGGCTACTCCCGAAGACTTCCAGCCTCCATGCCGTTTTAGAGATGTTATGTCTGCTCCCGCATCTACAAGTAATGTGGCCGATGTTCTTCTGAAACAATGTCCCGTGAATTCCTTGGCATTCGGCAGTTTTAAGTAAGATGCTATTTCCTGAGGTATAGAGCCAAATTTGTGTATACCGACAACTTGCTTATGGCATTTTCCATTGCGATAAGACACAAAAAATCGCCCATCACTCATATTTGTTGGACGTAAAGCCAGATAATTTCTATAATACTTTAGATATTCTCCAGTCACCGTAAATGATATCGGTTTGTTTGTTTTATTATAGGGAATTTTTATTAACAAAGCCGTTCCCAAATCTTGTATGTCATCAATTTTCATATGAGCCAGTTCTTCTCGACGACATGCGCCCGCGATTCCAAAAATAAAAGCAACCTGTAATTAAGAAAATTGTTAGTCAGAAATTTAAAATACTATTATATAGTTACATTTACCTTCAACATTAAGTATTTGTCATCTGGAGCATGGCAAAGGAATTTGTGAACCTCTTCTCTAGTTAGGATCCTTGATTTCTTTGGACAATATCCAACACTTTTTTGTTTCAACAATGCTCGTAATCTCATGTATTTAGATATATCAATATTCTGTTTTACATTTACCACTGCACGTAGCATAGAATACTGCGACCACAGAGTAGATGGCTTCATAGTTTTCGATAATTCCGCCATATAGACCAAGAAGACGTTTTCGGAGAACGACTGTATATTTTTTTCTTGCCGGTAATCCATAAATTTTTTATAAGCTCTTTCATATATTTCCTTAGATTTTTGTGGCAACAAATGTAACATTACTTCCTTGGCAGTTTCTTGAATGTCAGGTGGTGTACCTTCTATAAGATCATCGTCTATTTCCATTTTTAATTGTGTTTTTCAGGTTTTAAAACTAGCAGAACACGAAAGATTAGTTAAAACTATCGCCTGATTGATAAAACGTCAGTTGATAATATTAATTTAATTATTTGTTAGATCCATGGATACGCATATTACAGGTTTCATTGTTCAAACATTCAAGGGACAAAAAATTACAATGCAAGATGAAATATATTGGTTTTCTTAATTTTTACATTATTTTATAATCCGAGCAAAAACACAATCGGATAAAAAATAACGTATGTTATACGGACGAAAAATGTATTTCGGACTATGCGGGTTACTGGCCTCGGCTTTGCCTCGTCCAGTAATCTCCCGCAATACGTCCGAAATACTGCATTTTTCGTCCTTGTAACATAATATACTATTGTTGGCTATGCATGATAAAAAGTCATAATGACAGATACTGTATTGGCGTGGTATGAGTTCTGAAGCTTCTAAATATGTCTGATGTTAATACTCCTGAGGCAAGGGCCGTACACTGTGTTGCAGTAGTTCGCCTGCCAGATGATTCACACAACATCGATTTTATCTCCCTGTTAAGGACATGTCTATGTTGAAAAATTAGTTTTAGGTTCATACAGAGTGTCCGGAAATGACGATAAAAAATTTTAAGGTACGGTTCTACATAAAAATATATGAAAAAAAGTTCATATTAACATAGGTCCGGAAATGCTTCCAGAGGGAGCTACACTGTAGGGTGGAGCGAATTTAATCCAAAATTTTCTTTTTTTGAAATCGAACTAGCCTTAGTGCGGAAAAGTTGTATTTTATGTTCTGATTTAATATTATGTTTTATTTTTTGAATTTGAAATAGGTCCTGAGGGTCCACCGCACCCTTAAATCTTGACTTTTAATTTTTTTTTTAAAACAAGTCAGCACTAGTGTAAAAAGTTGCATTTTGGGGTCTTAATTATTGTCATTTTTTATTTTTTAAATTTAAAAAATATCATTAGGGTCCGCCCTATCTTTTTACTTTATTAATTTTTTGAAGTTGAATTTGATTAAAAAAAATTATCATCTTTTTCTTTATTAATTGTTTGTAGTTAAATTTGATTCAAAAAAATTATTGGTATTTTTAGCAGTTCTTCGCTTATCTTGATTAATAGATCAAAATAACCCAGAGCTCACCACGTGGAGGTGACTGCTAATCGAGCCCCACCCTACACCAACCCAACCTCCCAACCAATGCTGGTGTAGTCTTAGCATTTATATTCTTTTTTTGTTTCAAATTTTGGCATTAAACGCTGCGAATGAATTTTGGACCGAATAAAACCGTCTCTTCTAATGTGACCGCAGACTGATGATGAAGCCTCCGTCACAAGCTTAATATGTCTTTCCACAGTTTGTGTATGACATGGAAACTTTGGAACTTCTGGTGATTCTCCAGTATCTATGAACATTTTTAGCTCTTCATCCGAGTATCTTGCCAATGCAGGTGGATCCGTTACATCTAGGTTTTGCCAGTCTAATATTTCGATGTAGTCTTTAGCTTCAAAATTAAGCGGGGGTATTCTAAAGACTCTTAAAGCTGTCCCGTCGCTTTTCTCTTTAGAACATCTAGCTTTTAGAATACGGCGTAAGGCAAGCTCCCTAACATGTTGTCGGTGATCAGCAACCATACAAAGCAGTACATTTTCTGGGTGTGCGAAATATGCGTTTCTTTGAATAGCGGCGTCCACGATTTTTCTGTCAGGCTCATCTAAATACCGTGATAGTTTAATTAGATAAAACAGATTATTTGCACCATCTGTACATAAATTATTATTTTTTATACGGAACCAAATTGGTGCATACACTTTTACCACATATGTGACAAGTTTCCTTAATTTTTCGCAAGGATTAGAGGTGGCAACATATAGTCGTAATATTCTATTGGCAAAGGTAACCCAACGCGCATGAGCCAACTTTCCTGGATTTTTTTCGCTACATCCTCAGACACAGTTCCACTTATCACAGCTTGACTGATCTCTAGTAAGTATTTCTGATCAGAGCTGAGATCTTTTAAGTCCAACAACGGTATTTCAGATCCAATTTTTTCAAATTCTACTACAGGCAGAGTCTCACATGTCTGCAATAGAGTTCCAATTGGCCCAGAAAAACTTTTTGGTCCAGTCGTTTTACCATCTATACTATAAAATAGGTGACGAAGGGGAAGCTCATTTCCGTGTAGTTGACATACAAACCAGTGTAAATTTCTTTTTAAATGTAACTCAATTAGTCTTATAATTCCCCCTTTTATGCCAGTATTGGTAACAGTTCCATCACATCCTAAAGCGATGAGATGTGATAAGTCGGCAGAACTTTGCAAGTAATTAATTATACTTCTTGCGCAACTGATTGAGCTTCCGGATTCTGGACTCACGTGGCCTATATATTTTGAATTGGGTTCTTCAATTAACACAATGTGTTCTTCCACGACATTTACTCTGTAATATTTTTTACCACGTCGTTCCATTTTTAATGTTCGGTCCTTTCTGCCGTCAAAATAAACTGATAGAGGGTATTGGGTTTCACGCTTTTCAGCAATCTGAAGTAAATTCCTCTGTCGTTTTCTCGCTCTTCGAATTTTTGATCGGTCTATTACATTGCTTGTTGCACTCTCCGTCATGATACCAAAATCTTTTAGAACAGCAGAGGCAATTCTGGCTGCTGCACGATCGGAAACAGAAGTCCTATCACATTCTAAAGCCACTGTGGGTATAGATTTTCGGATTTGAGATGACCTAACCCCTGAAGATGTAGACGGTTCATCTTGTATTTTACAAATAAACTGTGGATCTATATTTTTCTCGGGGGTTACTTCTTCATCTTCGATATCAATGGATTTCTGAGTATCACTTGTCGTTATTTTTAATTTTGTTACCTTATTTTTAAAAGCTAATTGCCGAGCATGCTTCTTAACCATTTGATTTGTTGTTGTAATATCGATGTTACCAATACCCATTTTCCGAACTGTCCTCTGGTCGACAATAAATTGCCGTTCCAATTTAGGGATTTTCTTATCTTTACTGCACTTACAACTTGAAAACTCCTTGCACTTACAGTAAGATACATCAAAAAGTGTTGCTTTTGCGTGTTCTAAAAAAGATTCACTTTTTATTTTAAAAAGATCTTTTTTGTCTGAAAATTTTTTTATCTTCATATACTTTTTATGATAGTCTTTCAACATTTTTACCATTCTTTGCTTACTAAGGGTTGGAATTGAAGCTGTATCCCACAGGTCTTGTATTTTTTGTATAAGAATCTGGGAAATATCAAAGAACGTTGCTTCTTTGGAATTAACTTCAGGTATAAGACTATCACGGATATGTAAGTAAACCTTCATAATATCGTAATATGTCGGTAACACTCTTTTGTCCAAATCACTTCCTTGTCCAAATATGGGACACGCAGATTTTTTTCTAGTTTTTACACTACTTGCACTTGCCATTTTATACTAATATAATAACAAAATTCACTAAACCAATAACGAACTTTAAAAATTAATATCTCTTGATAAAATTATTAATTCCGTCGCTCTACTTTCTCGTATACTATTTCGCACACACTAAAGGCATAAAAGTGCTGGCCTGGGGAATAAGGCCTGAAGTAATAAACAATGATTATAAATTAATTAAATGCCCCAGACAAAACATCTGAAAATATGCCGACAAGAGGTAGGGCACGTGGTCCTGCATTTTTGGTATGTTAATTAGCTATGCATAGAAATTCCATAAAATGGCACTTTTCAGGTACGCGGCGGACCCTGAATAAAACATAAATGTTTGGGTTAAATTTTTTTTTGATTTTAGATGTCCTCCAACAACTTAATCATGGATAATGCCAAACAAAAATAAATATTTTTGCTACGCAAAAATATTTTAGTATAATAGGTAAAATTTGGGCTACATGATTTTTTTAGGAGTCAAGTGGACCCTCAAGACTGTCTTTGATCAAAAAAAGTAAAATGTTTATTTGATCCCTAATATACCAGGCAACTTTTGATAACTAAGGCCAATCAAATTTCAAAAAAAAAAAATTTCGCTCCACCCTAAGCTACAGGCCCTTGAAGATGGTGTCATAAAAGTGGTTTTCATTTAATTTATTAGGATCTACTTACAATACAGGAATTAACTTCTACGTATAAGTTAGAGTGATTGGAGGTCACTTTTTGAAAATATCAGGTGACCCATATTGCAACCAGTGGCGTGGGAACAAATGGGTGGTTAGTTATTTAGGGTCATATTTTTTTTCGCCGAGTGTATTTTCGCTATCTTTTAAATAAATTATGATTCTTTGAACATTTTTACGTAAAAAAGGTTCCCTTGGTATAAAGTCGTACAGTCGACCGTTTTCGAGATAAACAGACTTTAATGCTCAGATTTTTTTTTTGAATAATTTTATTAATAAAAATACCAACAAATCAATAACAAAATAATAAACAACGCTGTCCCTAAATTTTTAAATCCTTTTCAATGGTATTATAAATTTTATAATAAGTGTTGAAAATGATTTCCGTTCATTTCAATGCATCCTCGAACTCGTTTTCTCATAGATCTTCTAACTTTTCTAAAAATACCAGGTTTATTTCTTATAACTTCACAACAAGCAAACACCCGCTGCTCTAATTCTTCAACGCTGCGAACTGGTACTTCGTATACTAAGGACTTTAGGTAACCCCATAAAAAATAATCTAATGGATTTAGATCTGAAGAACGAGGTGGCCAAGCTACAGGGCCCCCTCGTCCTATCCATCGCTCAGGATAAACTGCATTTAAATGTGCCCTCACATTAAGACTGATATATGTGGGGGAGCCCCGTCTTGCATGAAGTACATATCTGTCCTTATATGCATTATGAGCATAAGCAGGGCCGTAGCTAGGCGTTACCCATGTGGGGGTTTAGGTAAGAAAACTCTGGCAATTTATTAGAATTATTATTAAAATTTACGGTGGTTAACAAGGTAGAACTGAACATTCGTTGTTATGAGGGGGGGGGGGGTTGAACCCCCTAAACCCCCCCCCCCTTATCTACGGCCCTGAGCATAAGGCACATCATCAAGCAGGTCTTGTAGCACATTTCGTAGAAACTCTAAGTATGATTCACCGTTTAATCTATTTGGTAAAATGTAGAGCCCTATTAAATAGCCCTCAAATATTCCCGCCCAGACATTAATGGAAAATTTTTCTTGGTGCTTTCATTCAAAAATCGCATGTGGGTTTTCGGATCTCGGTGCCATTTTTGTCTTAGCCATCGACAGAATTGCATCCTGGGTTCAAAATCTTCGGGTTTTAGAGCCTGAACTCTTTGAATGTGGTATGGGTAGAGACACTCTTCATGCAACATTTCTAAAACCGAGCTCTTTGGAATGCCTTCTTGCGTAGCTAGCTTTCTAATGCTTATCCCTGGATTACCTGCGACTATTTTAAGAACTCTCTCTTCAGCTTCGACAGTTCGAGTGGTACGTGGTCTACCAGTTGAGTAATCTAGTTTAAAAGATCCTTTTTCACAAAGTCATCTATGTACATTATTGAAAAATTGAATGCATGGAACCTGCCTGTCAGGGTACGTCTCTTGATATAATCTCCGCGCTTCGAGAGCGTTACCATTTGCTTTTCCATACAGAAAATGCATTTGTGCCATTTCTTGAAATGAGTACCTAATTATTCATTTTTCAGCTTTTTAGTGAAATTCTTAAATAGTAAAAACACACAAGTCACAATAACGGGTTGTTCAACTAAAACTTCAAAAAGTGACAAAGTGAAGTTGCTTATTAAACAAGTTCAAATGCATTTGAATTAAGCCAACTATGATTTGTTGCGAAGTGCTTGGTATCCTATGTGTTACATTTTTAAATGAAGTTTTTGGTGGAATCCACAGGTGAATAATTTAAAAATGTACCCAATGTAGTAGGTATCAGTAAATTCGTTTTTCTTTTTGGCAATGGGTGTAAAAGAATAACTACATTTTAAAATAGTATTCAAGCATCTTCTTATTTTTATTACATAGCCTGTTTTTACTGTATTTACGCACTGCAGTCGTCCTTTTAAGTCCGTTTATCTCGAAAACGCTATGAGAACCGCAGGTCTAGGTCAAGGGTCAGCCCCAGGTTAGATTGATTATTGATAAGTATGGAGTTCTAATAATTCATTTCAACTTCATTCCTCTCTTTTACACGGCCAAATCCATGACGGCAGACTTATTTGAATTTAGTTGAAGGGAATGTTTTTTGGAGAAACTATGTAGATCTTCTAAGTCATAGTTTATAGATGCAATTGTTTGTAGGCTCTCGTGGGGGGGGGGGGGGGGGGTAAACGAGATATATATGTGAGTGTCATCAGCGTAATAGTGCTGATTGTAGGAGAAAGCCACTGAGGGGAAGGCTTAAATATAAAGAGACAATAGAAGGGGGCCCAGGATTGACCCTTGTGGGACACCCGTGGATTCACTCAAGAATGTGGAGGTTTTTTCTCCAGTATAAACTACCTGAAACCTTTTCCGAAGAGATAAATATCTATTAGGGTACAAGCTTTCATTGTTAAACTAACGTGGTGTAATATAGAGACTAAAGGATCGTGGTCCAGTGTATCAAAAGCCTTGCTGTAGTCCAACATTATCAAGGCAGTAAGTTTGCCTTGATCTGTAGCTAGAAATATATCATCTGTAATACCCGAAAATGCTGTGCTACAGTCATAAGTCGCCCTGAAACCAGATTGCGTCGCCAGGAGAATTTTGTTTTGAAACACACGATTCTGCAATTGAGCCACCAGTTGGAAGAAGGAAATAAATCCAAAATATCGATATAAAGAAAATCGAGAAAAAGCCATAACTTTTTAACCTTACTTTTTATTCAGGTGTAATAGGGAACCACCCGGGGTGGTAGTGATATATGCTATTCTAATGTATTTTTAACCGACCTCGCCCATTATTTTTTTTACAGTATTAGTCTAAAAACACGGATGTGTCTTTATCTACATAAGGATTTCTCCTATTATACGGCAACAAAACCAAGGCTCAACAATATTGCAACATTCATCATCCATTAAAAGTAAATGGTTTAATGTTTATTAAGCGGGGAAGTATTTCATAATTTCGTTGAAGTCATACCGCTTCGTGTCGACACACCACCTACTTTTGTACACTTTTGCACAAAATTATGAGTATTTTATCATCTTAAATAGTATTATGGTAATTTGTACCTGAATTATGTGGTAAATTAATCTTGAAAAGTTCTAGGTACCAATATAGAACTGTATATACTCTTGCTTAATGCGAGAGAGTAATAAAATGTAAATTTGCAATGACAGGACCCCTTAAGCAGGGTGGATAACTTAGAGGTTGCATCGTAAATTTCAGGTAAATTGCAATGATAGTTTTTAAAAATTCCGTATTTCTAATATTTAAGGCCTACACACCCCGAATCGGTCCTAAATCAGGGTCGCCCTAATTTGCATGAAAGACGAGTTTGGTGAATGAAAATGAATTTTTTAGATTTGAAAATAAAGAGGGTGAATAACTTTTCTGAGTATGCTATTTATCGGAAAAACACACATACAGACAATGTTATACCTGCTGACTCAAATCATTGTTTAGCTCATAAAATGGCAGCTTTTAACTCTTTGATCCATCGTTTGTTCACCATCCCACTCTTACCTTTGGAATTTGAGAGGGAAAAGAACATCATCTTTCAAATTGCTTATAACAACGGATACAAGATATCACTAATCAATAATTTAATAAGAAAAAAATTTAATGGCATGCTTAAGAGGGTGTTGACTGACCCCTTGGATAAGACCATAACATCTTTTCAACCTCCTAGGTATATAAGGCTTAATTTTTTGGGCACTGTTTCTCTGAGAGTGGGTAATGTATTGAAGTCTTTAAACAACAATTTTAAAATAGCTTACAAATCCGTAAACAATTTACGTAGCTTATTCTCGAGAGTAAAGGATTCAATTAACGTGCTTGACAAGAGTGGGGTGTATTTGTTGTCCTGTAACTTTTGCACGGCTAAATATGCTGGTCAGACAGGACGTAGTTTTAATGTTAGAATAAAAGAACATTTAAACTCTCAGAAATCGCCTAATGACAGGAGATCAGCTTTTGGCCTACATTTAAGAGAGAATTTACATAGTTTTAATACTAAAGACAACTTTAAAATGCTACATAATGCGAATAAAGACCTAAAGCTGAATTTTTTAGAAAACATAGAAATAGCGAAATTAGAGATAAATAATCAAATTGAGTGTTTGAACGATCCTGTCAACGCCCACTATAGGGAAGCGGCGAGAATTGTAAACGAGTTTAAGTAGTGAATGATTGTTTAAATAATGGAACCTCTCTTTGTGCAATCTAGATGTCGCTCTGGTTCGGTGTATTTTGTTTTATTTTTTAAGTGTTTTATTTTTAAATGTTTTTTTGGGTTTATCCCGTTGATCAATTTTATATAGTTAGTAAACCTGTGCTCGCCATTGTGAGATTGTTTGTGTCCTTAATGTAAAGTTTTTGTTTATATTATGTAAGTAACACCAAATTATTTTGAATTATAATTGAGATTATTATAACATAAATAAACTTTTTAGATAGCTCTTGAAAATGGTTTAAGAAACCGAAACGCGTAGAGCGAAATATTAAATATTTGTGAAGAATTTTGGATTTTTCTTTCCTGTTTAATATTATAGAGATAATTGATATATTAATTATTCTAACATTAAGTAGATTAAAACTTACAAAGAAGTAACAATAATATAAAAATAGATAAATTGGAATAAATATCAATATTTATAAAAAAAATCTATTATGTACAATACAACAACTTAATTTTTAAATTTTAGTCATCATGTTCCGAGTAGTCCGATGAACTATCGTCGTTGGGGTCCAAAGCAATAGTAAGGGGCTCTACAGTGTTTTCTAGCATGTTATCAGCTTCTCACATTCTTTCTTCTATTTCAATCACATGTTCGACGCACTTACTCCATTTTTCACAATCCAACAACTTTACAATCTCCAGTAGCTCCTTTTTCAGCATATCGTTATGAAATGGCTTCTTATTTACAGTAAGCCAATGAATGATGTAATTTTTTTTCCAACACGTTGGTATTTTTTCGAATTTTCTTGAGTGGTAGCTGGCATTATCCATGACTATAACAGACCCAGGAGGAATAAGATCTAGCATTTGCTGAAAGTATTCTTCAAAGACATCAGCGTTCATGTCTTCATGATCGACTCCAGTTCGTTTTGATTTAAATGCTAGTAAGCCGCCATCGACAAATCCATTTTTGCTACCAGTGTGAGTAATTAATAATCTTTCACCTTTTCCCGAGGGTGCTTTTATTCCAGTGGACTATCCTTTCATGAAAGTTTGCCTCGCGCTTTATATATGTTTATCCTACCATATTTTACCAACGATATATCCTTCATTTAACCAAGTTTTGTCCATATAATAGATATTCCTGTTTTCCCTTCGAAACTATCTAACTGCCCTCAAATATCGTCGTCGCCAGCAGATGATTTCGTCTTTCTCTATTAAAAGTGATTTTCTGTTTTGAATTTTTTCATAACAAAAATTTATTTCCTTCAAAGTTTTCCATAGTTTCTTCTTACCCATGGGTGGAATGAAATCATCCTTTTTCATTTCAGACATTATTTTGTCCAATGTGGGTATTTCTTTTTTTAAGTAAAACCAGTGTATGATTCTTCTGATGGCAGTCTTTTCATCCTCATTTATTACAGTTTCTTTTCTTCCTGTACTTCTCTTTGGTGACCTAATGAGGCCGCGTTTATCCTTTTGCGCAAGTCGGTATATTGTTAACTGTCCGACTCCAGTCATATTCGGACACATTTCAACTATTTTTGCAACTCCGAATTTTGAATTTTGGTGGCGAAGAGCGTTGAACACATTGAAAACAATAATTTTCTCATTTTTAGAAAGCGCAGTTTTACTAATCCGTTTCTCAGCGACAAATTCAGAAACACTATTTTCAAGAACGAAGTTTTCCAACAACTGCCGGAAAGTAACTAAACATTTAAAATTTTGAAACAGTGAGGCACAGGTGCCTCTACCCGATTTTGGGACAATAATCATATGTACAATAATAATAATAAAAAAAATACTTATTTAGTCTCTTTTAAACAAGTTTATATACGAGTTGTAATTAAATCACGCATTGTTAAAAGGAAACGCCATTCAACTTCGCAATCATTATAATTACTGTTGCTACTGCTCGAAATTAAAGAATATAAAAAGGCTGATTTAATTTTACTGTTAATAATCTCGATTTCACTAACTACTGGCTACCATAATGCTGCTCTCAAAACCTTAATATTGTTTAACTAAATTAAATCTCGCGCTAGTTAATTGGATGTTAAGAGTGACTTGAAATATTGGATTACTAGTTAACCCTCATTGAATAATAAATATTTTAAGCGTTGGTCGACTAAATTAAATGTTAAAAAACAAAATGTAAGGCAGTGGCGCCGATGTAGGCTTTTCTATTCCCTTTGATGCGTTTCGCTTTAATAACAGCTCCTCAGGACGGTTAAGATATGGACAACGGAATACGATGGTGGCCACCCTTCTCGAACTACCCCTAAATTACCAGATTTGTGAGCGAGTATTGGACTTATCTTTGACTTGGGGAGGCCTAACCAACCCCCGGGAGTTGAAACAGTCATTGTTTGTAAATGTGTTGCTGGATAAAATTATTATTAACGTCCATTTGTGCTGCATCGTGGTGGAGAAGGGCCTCCAAGAAGAGCATTCAAAAGGTACATTCCATGTCTCCCGCTGATTACCCTGCAAGAGTGAACTACGCAAACTGGATTTTGCAACGATTTAGACAATATCATAATTTTACTAGTACTGACGAAGCCGGTTTCACCCGAGACGGAGTAATAAATTATAAATCTCCATGCAACAGTGCACACAAAGCTCCAACAAAGGTTCATGGTTAACATGTGGGCGGGGATTATTGGGAATTATCTCACTGGACCGTTCTTTATTGAAGGAAGATTAAATGGTGCCATGTATTGCAATCATTGCAACAAAACTTAAACGGTTTATAAGAAAATGTGCCATTTGAAGTGAGATGTGGTATATGCACGACGGTGCCCTTTTTAACAAGTCGAGGTGGGCCTATTGTATGGCCACCGAGGTCGCCCGATTATATTATTGGATTTCTTGTTATGGGGAAATTTAAAGAGCCTTGTAGATTCGACGCCAATTCGAGACAATCCTAGAATTGCCGAGTGCTTGTCCATAAGTTAGATGCATGTGATCATAAATGAGATGTAATAATGACAAATTTTATTATTTAAATGCGAGTTATTAGTTATGTTGTTATTCGATTAGTTATTGTGTTTAAATAACGTATGTGAATAAACTTGATTATTCAATAAATTTCGTCAATGCATAAACGTGATATACGAAAAAATTATTTTCTTTGAAAATGGCTAATTTTATCGAAACAAATGCCAAATGAGCTCATTTTTTAAAGAAGAATGGCCAGAGTATTTAAAAAATCAGTTTTCAGCTCTGTGAGATGACACCTGTCAAAATTCTGGCCCAACTAACCTGAATTCCCTGACATCTACTGTAGTATGGTTTTATAAGTCTTTATTACCTGCAGTAGCTTTATTTCTTGGTGTGTCCTGCGTGGTTATCTCGGATTTTGGTGCTGCTTGTTTTTGGCGCCTTTTTTACTGTTCTTTTAGACGGTGCTGTCCAGTGCTGTGTTGATAGTGCTTCTCCACTATTTATAGTGCCTCCCTACTATTGAATGGACTCGCCAATAGGAAGCCAAACTTCAGGTCTTGCTCTTGTCCGTGACTGTGTTATAAGTTCGTTGGTTGAAATGTCCGTACATCTGTAGTAGTCGGTCATGATTTTTAAAAAGAACTCGTTTATGGTCTGTATTTTCAAGTCATTGTATAGAACTCGGTTCATAGCATATCTCGGTACCTTTGCTATTAGTTTCAGTGCCTTGTTCTGAACTACCTGGAAGTTGTTCAGCTTCGCTTTGCTTATGTTACACCACGAGGGCGAAGCATAAGTTAAAACTGGCCTGACCAAGACCTTCTAGAAGTTGACGTTTGTCCTGTTGCAAATTCTACTCCTCCTATGAAGCAGGGGGTAGATAGAGCTTAATTGTCGCAATGTAAGCTTTACTCTATTAGTTAAATATAGCCTCCAATTCAGCCTTTAGTCGAAGATAAATACTTGCATACACATATACAAAGCTACATAAAAATCTTCCCGAAATCCCTATTAGGTAATTAAAAAAAAAAAAACCAAAATATAAGTCAATTTATCCATATTTACCAAAACGAAAACAATCCGTCTAGCCCATGCAAGTGTAGCACAAAGCCATCGAAGAAAGAGGAGATTATTGAATTTAGGGGTAGGCCATTAAACTCCGACGATGTCTCCCCCCATCGTGGGAGTTTGATGGTCTTATGTCTTAAGCAGATATTATGTATGAATCCACCTTTACCTTTTTTTATTGTTTCAGGATCTTCCGACAAAATCACATAGTACCTGTAGTGATGGATCCTTACTTAGTATGGATAGTTCAGAAATGGATGAGGTATGAATTTTTAAAATAGTAATCCTTCACATTTTTTTCACGTTTTGCTTCTAACTTCGTGTTATTAATTTTAAACTCGTGGTAAATCTGCCATCATGTATTTTAAAGTCTATGGCCACGATCAATTTGTATATTGATTTAATAGCATATACTTAGTAATATTTAAAATTGCAGAAATAGTTCATACTTTCAGTGGAGTCAGAGTAATGTTAATAAAACAATGCAGTCTTTCTCCACAGTTTAATAATTGTAAAAACATGGTAAAAACAAATAAATAGTTTTCTACATGTTTCGAACGCTTAAGCGTTCATCCTCAGGGGATACTAAAAAGGATAGTACAAAGTTAGGAATGACCAATAAATATAAAATAAAAGTTCAAGTGGGACTTACCTAACATCGAGTTGAGCGAAATTGTTAATGTAAGTTGTCTCAAATTAATGAGTACAACGTAACAGGATGAGGAATGTAAAATTGAAGACGTACTGTACTAACTAGTCATATTAACATATTAATTGTATTAGGATTCGAATATAAATGCAGTTAAAGAAGAAAATTAAATTATAAATGTGAAATTTTAATTAGCGAAGAAACATTATGGATAAAAGATCATAAATCGAGTTATAACATTATTGGAGGAGAAAGGTTTTTTTATTTATAAAAGTTTTTTAAATTTTCATATGAAGATTAAGAAATATTTTGAATTGGTTTAAATGTAATCTAACTAGAAGAAGGCAGGCAGTAAAAATTAAAAGTTATACATCCTCGGAGATTTCTGTGACATCGGGTGTACCGCAGGCACTTCTGTTTAATTGCTTTGTTAATGATGTGCGGAGTGTTTCTAGCGTTTGTCAGTTCCTCGCTTTTGCTGATGATTTAAAGCTTTTTATAGTTATAAAATCGGAGAGTGACTGTCAATTATTGCAGGGCTCTGTAGATTCACTACATGGGGCAAAAATAACAACCTGTCACTGAATGCTGATAAGAGCAGGGTCATTACTTTCACTAGGTCAAGAAGCCCCATTCTGTATGATTATGCCTGGAACTCTGTGGTGTTCGAGAGACAGATCTTGGTAAAATATCTGGGCATTTGGCAGAGTATGCCTCATGTGTATGGCATCCGCACTACGAGGTTCATAGAGGATAGCTGGAAAGGGTGCAACATAGGTTTCTTAAGAGAATTGGGCTTAAATTACACATCCCTTATGAGGATATAAATTGCACTGAGATCATGAAACTATTGAATTTCACTTCTTTAGAAAGTAGAAAAAAATATTTTGATATTTCAACTTTTTATAAAATTCTAAATAGTATTTATGATGCACCCAAACTTTTTGACAAGATTGGCATTCATGTGTCGGCAGCTAATGTTAGAAATAGGGACCTCTTTAACATTGACTTTCATAGGACCAATTACGGTATGAATTCGCCTTTAACCAGAATGTGTAGGTTAACCAACAAAGTGATAAAGAAAAATGATATTGATATTTTTTATGATTCTTATGGTAGATTTACTGCGAAATTGAAGAGACATTTTGAATTTGAATTTTAGTATTTAACTGTTGAATTTTTTTTTATATTAGTGTTATTAACTAACATGTAGATATGGGGTTATGCCCCATATTTTTGAGAAAGAATAAAGTTTTTTTCATTTTAGGAAACGTTTTTTAAAAAAAGAATAGGTGGTTATAAAAAATTGAATATAACCTGTGCTAACCACAACCGTGTTAACTACTGCAACGTGATTGTTGAAGTGAGCGTAATTTAAAGAGAATAATGACATTAAAGACGTAAAACCGAATGTTAATATTAAAAATTAAAATATTGTTGAAATCAAATGGAAAGATTTAAAGAACTCGATAATAGGTTTATAAATTTCGGACTGAATCAATTGATATTTAGTTGTCGTCACTGGACGTTTTAAGTACTTGAGGGCCAACAGAATGGAGACATCTGTCAACGAATGACTAAATTACATGGTTTGTTAAAGGGGGTTATAAATGTCTATCAGAGGGAAATAAAAAGCTGCACTAAAGAATATACTTGAAAGAGGTGGTGACGACACTGACACTAGATGGCACAAGAAATGTAGGAAGTTTAAATTTTAGGAACATTTTTACAAAATTATTGAAAAAGAATGAAAACATTTTCAAGCTTCGAACAGTGGTTGTATACAATGGAAATATCCAGGGAAGCTAGAAAATATCGAGTAGAGATAGGAAGAGGTAAGTATTGTGCAGAAGAGACTGAACTATCATTATAATTTACCCAGATTCAAAGTATTGAAAAAATGTGTGCTGCTATGGATGATTTGGTCGTTAACTTGAATCTATATTTGGATTTTGAATCATTTTATTTATTTCCACTATTTCAAGAAGGTCTAATTTATTGCTCTTGTTGCAGAAATGTAAGAATTTAGTGTTTGTATCTGGGTTAAAATTATGTTTATTTGTAGATACATGTCTAGAAAAATTGGACTTGATTTTAGAAGGGGACAAGTTAAGGTTAAAAGTTCTTACTATCTCTTTACAATGTTCATTGATACGGATTTTCAATTTTCTCCCTGTTTGTCCAACATAGGAGGTAGAACAACCCTCGGTCGAACAACTCATCTCATACACACCAGACCTCTCTGAAGGGGGGATATGGTCCTTGAAATTAGAAATAAATAAGCCTAGTGAGTGTTTAGTTTTAATACTGATATTGAAATCAAAGGATTGAAAAATGTTTTTTAATTTATGTGAGATAGGCCAAAAAGAGAGGGAATAAAACCTCTTGTTTGTTGGTTTTTTATATATAAGCTGTTTGTTGTTATTTAGTGTTTATTTAGATATTTGTAATAAATTTTATTAATTAATCTTTTGGGGTAGCCATTATTAATACCAATCTGGTTTATAATGTGTAATTCTGATTTGAAGTTAGATTGGTTGAGTGGTATGAAAAAGAGACCGGAAAATAATGAGTGAAACCCTTTCCAGTATATTCTTTGACAGATGTCTGTGTTTTGTCGATTCTCAAGTACTTTAAACGTCCAGTGACGACAACTAAAGATCAATTGATTCTGTGCGGATTTTAAAAACCTAATATCGAGTTCTGAAATCTTCCCATTTGGTTTCAATAAAAGTTTTGATTTTTAATATTAATATTTGGTTATACGTCTTTAATGCCATTATTCTCTTTAAATTAACCTAACTTCAACAATCACGTTGCAGTTTTAACACGGCTGTGGTTAGCACAGGTTTAATTCAATTTTTTATAACCACCCTTTTTTAAAAAAAAACTTCCTAAAAATGAAAAATCTATATTATTTTTAAAAAATATGGGGCAATGGCCCCATGTCAGTTAACAACACCAATATAAAAAAAAATTCAACAATTAAATACTAATATTTCTTAATCTTTATATAAAAATTTAAAAAACTTTTATAAGTAAAAAAAACCTTTATCCTCCAATAATGTTGTAACTCAATTTATTATGTTTTATTCATGTTTCTTCACTAATTAAAATTTCACATTTATAATTAAAACTTCACTTACATTTGAATCGTAATACAATTAATATGTTAATATGACTAGTTCGTACACCAAGTCTTCAACTTTACATTTCTCATCCTGTTAAGTTGTACTCATTGATTTGAGACAACTTACATTAACTTACAACTAACCGAAACTAACGTTAAACTTTTATTTTATATTTATTGGTCGTTCCTAACTTTGTACTACCCTTTTTAGTATCCCCTGAGGATGAACGATTAAGCATTCGAAACATGTAGGAAACTGTTTATTTGTTTTTACAATTATTAAACTGTGGAGAAAGACTGCATTATTTCATTTACATATAATAATATATTATAATTAATTTATTAATATAATCAAAAAGCAATAATTAAGTGTGCTGCTTGATTCATTGCGTTAACATTTATTTAAATTTACAAATTACATAAATAATATTTATTGGCGGATGCCTAATAATAAGCCATTCAAATTTCCATAAACACAATGTACATTATTGAAGTTTTGGTCTTAGATAATACATCATATACAGGGTGGCCTTAAGTTTTGAATTTGCCAATTACTAATCGAGTTTCCTGTGGTATTTTAACACATTTTAAATTTAAACACGAATAAAGAGTTTGAGTTGCGGTTTTTACCGAGAAATTCTTGTATTTCTAAAGCTTTCTGTTTGAAAATTGTATATTTGCAAATATAGGTACAGTGACGGAAATAAAATTTCGTACACTGAGGTTAACATTTTATGCCATTTTTGAATATTTTGGTAAACTGGGCTTTTTACAATTATCTCACCTCTATACCTTGCGTTTCTTATTTCAGTAATGATAGAAAAAAGGCTATATTATATAAAATTATTTATTCAAAGAAAGTATTCCCAGATAGTTGAGCAAGTTGGAAAACCAAGAAGCACTATACAAAGCCTCAGAACTAAATGCGAAAATACAGGATCATTGGATAGAAGGGCTGGAAGTGGCAAAAGAAAAATTTCAAACGAAAATCAAGATAATAATATACAATACATGACTTCAAAATTAAATATAAAACAGATTATTCAAATATTAAAAAAAAAAACATTTTAATATTTTAAAGAGGCACAATTTTTTTCCACTAATAAGTTTAAACGTCTGGGCATTGATGCCACCAGCATTTTGGCGTGATGAAAATTGTAGGTATTTCAGGTTTCTTCAATTTTATTCCACAAATCATCACTGTTTTGAGGATGGAAATCATTGTTCTTGTTAATTTCTTTCACGATATATCCCCAAACGTTTTCGATTGGATTGATATCAGGGCTTTTTGAGGGCCAAGGTAACAATGAAATGTTATTTTTTCGGCAACCGTCCGGGAAGTACCCACTTACGATTTTGATAAATGCAGTTGAACATTACCATAGCAACGAAATAACGACTGACAGCTATCTGAAATAAAATTAGTTGACATTTTATTTTTCGAAAGTTTGCATGGTGTTTGGTCGCAATTGTCGCAATAAACTATGGAAAGCAACAGCGATAGTGAGTTTGAAAATGTGCCTTACGAAATTTCCAATGCAGCAGCTTCTGCTACAGCACAATTATTGCCTGAAAAATCAAAGTCCAGGTACGAAAACGTTTATGATTTGTTCACGAGATGGATGGATATGAAGAAATGCAAAACTATTACAGAGGATGTAACTTTAGCTTACTTGGCGCAAAAATCTGAAACTGTCAAATCCTCTACCCTGTGGAGCATGTACTCTATGTTGAAAAGTACCATTTTAGTGAAGAAAAATGTAAACATAGCCACTTTCCCAAAGGTAATCGCATTTCTTAAAAGAAAGAATGTTGGTTATAAAGCAAAGAAATCAGAAGTCTTCAGCAGCGAGTAAATCAACAAATTCATTAGAGAAGCAGATAATGAAACATATATAATGCTAAAGGTAATTTAACAATATATTACGATTGTAGGATATAAAAGTATCAACTTAATTTGCTTCATTTTCAGGTAGCAACAATTATTGGGTTAGCCGGTGCGTGTAGACGGGAAGAACTAACAAAAATGTCAATAAACGACAAAGAAGACATGTCGCTTGTGAAAATACCAGATTCTAAAACACATATTGAGAGAAATTTTGTTGTAATTGGGCAAGAAAGCCTGCTTGTTGTATAGGCAATATTTATCTTTACGGCCATCCCATACTCCACATAACAGATTATTCGTGAATTACAAAAAAGGAAAATGTTCGATTCAGCCCGTTGGTATCCACAGTTTTGGGAATCTCGAATTAAAAATTGCAGAATTTTTAAATTTACCCAATCCTAAAAATTACACAGGCTATAGCATGCGTCGAACTTCAGCGACGATATTTGCTGATAATGGTGGAAACATCACAAATTTGAAGAGACACGGTGGCTGGAAGTCTACCAATATCGCTGAAGGATATATAGACAAGTCACTTACAAACAAAATTAAAATTACCAAGACCATTCAAAAATTATCAGATGAAAACAATCAATATGAAACGGAAACTTTACCTTCTTGTTCTGACTACAAAAGGCATTTAAATTTACCAGGCATTTCAAACAAATTAAATCCTTTCAATATTAGCAATTGCTCACATTTTAATATAAATATTAATATAAATAAGAATTAGAATGTTTCTGTTAGTACCTATACTCTGTTCGAATTTCAATATTTAATACAAATAAGAATTAAAATGTTCGAAATTTCGTTCTACAAAGAAATATAATAAAGAAATGTGTCTCTTTGATTTGTTATTCTACATGGTTGCCGAAAAAATAGTGTACGCAACACGTCCGAAAACAGTTTTTTTGGACTCGCAGACTTCCAGGACTCGCCTACGGCTCGTCCTAGAATTTTGTCAACTCGTCCAAAAAAACAGTATTTTCCGGACTTGTTACGTAAATTACTATTCCCGTGTCCAGTTCGAAACTCTATTGACTATATTGTTTACCGATGGCAACATAACATTTTGAAGGATGTGTATATAAGCTTAAGTATTAAATCTTCCTCGAATTCGGTGGCATATTCCTAGCCCTCTGGAAGTCATATACCCCCATACATTAACTGAAAATCTTCCACTTATTGAACGATTTCTCGCCGTTCTTACTGTCCCAGGAAATCTAGTTTGGTTGTGTGCTTCTACAGCCGTCTGAAATGGATTGCTTCGCAAAAAATCTGTTAGATTATTATCTTGATTTTCGTTTAAAATTTTTCTTCTGCCACTTTCAGCCCTTTTTTCCAATGATCCTGTATTTTCCCATTAATTTAGTTCTGAGGCTTTGTATAGTGCTTCTTGGTTTCCCAAATTGCTCAGCTATTCTTCGTAGAGAAACACCGTCTTCAAATAAAGCAATTAATCTCGCCTTCTTGAAATGATTCATGTTTACAAAATTTGTTAAAATGAAATAATATAATTTTCAAATCTGATGACATCGATAACAATTTGTCAAAAAGTGAAGTGCATTTCCAGGTGATCTAGGTATACAAAAGCCGACATCACATCAGGATAAAATAAGTGTACGAAATTTTATTTCCGTCACTGTACATGGAAAAATAAAAAAAAAATAGCAATGCTATTGTGATGCAATCTTTACGTTCATTAAAAGTTACTGTGAAAAAATTTTGTCAGTTTTGCTCTAACTTTAATATTAACGCAGGAAAAAAAAATTGAATCAGAAATTAAAAATTTCAGCTTTTTTTAATAACCCAAAATTTAAAAAACATCTTACAAAAAGTTTTGGTGTGTCAAATTATTAGTCCCCGCACAACTTTTTCTCCATTTAAGCAAAGTTGTATTTCTTACCATAGCCGAGATCTTCATTATCTTGGGCACCCTGTCAACGTTGAAAATTTGATCCTTTGCCATTGTAAAAATACCTACAAGGGCATAATTATCTAGACAAATTTTAAAAATAACCAGCATTTAAAAGATTCTTGTCCGACGAATAAGGAAAAACCCTGGGACTAATATAATTCCATGTATCTATTCTATTAAACTCACTGATAACAATTTAATTACCAGTACGTGACAATAAGTTCCTGTCATCAAGAAATAAAAACACATTTTTTGATAAAAAATTTATTTGGTATTTTCAACAGGAAGTTTTAAAAAACCACGATTCTTAACGTCTTCCTTATGGAGAATGTTGGTTTGAATCATTTCAGTTACGTTTTGAAGTTTCTCAAAGTATTTTTCAATAACCTGGTATAGGTTAGCTTAGCTACCGGGTGTCCCACGATATTTTGACTCATTTTAAATGCTAAAAGTTAAGAATGAAAGGTCGACACTGTGAGCAGCTTCAACTATACTTTTTTTTGTATCTAATATCGGATTTTGTTGAGAATATCAAATCGTTTTATAAGGAAATGTTAAGAATTATTTATTGATAACAGAAACTTGTCATGTGCCTACAGGTAATTTATTGGTTAGGTCAGGTCAGAAGTGAACGACATATTTTTTAACTGATTATACAATGAACAGCAATATTAACGCACCACTAAAAATTTCCAACAATTTTGATGTTATATATCTTCTGAACCTATTGTCCGATTTAAATGATTTTTTTTGCACATGATAGGTTTATCCTTTAGGAATATTACTGTACTCGCAATTTTTGTTAGGAAGTTAATTTTCATGGTATACCGGGTGTAACAAACATGTTGTGTTTTTTTCCCAAAATTTGAAACACCCTGTGGAATATTCTATGATTCGTAGAATATTGCATAGTAATTCTAACTTGAGCCATGTGTTTTCTCAACGTTTTGTTTTTTGGTGCAATTAGTTGTGTTCAATATTAATGAAGATAGACGATTTTATATTCCAGTATACATTTTTATTAGAAAATCATAAGTAACTTTTAAAAAAAATTGCACTAACAAAAAATAACAAATAAACAGATTAATAATTATGTTATAAAAATAAAGATTAATTAGTAACGTGTGTTTCCGCCTCTACTTCTAATAACGGCTGCACATCGGCGTGGCATACTCATAATTAGGTTTTCAATTTGATTTTGTTCAATTTCATTCCAAATTTCAACAACTATCCTTTCTATGTCTTGCAAGGTTGCTGGGGGAGGCTGACGACGTCTTAATTTTCTGCCAATAACGTCCCACATATGCTCGATTGGGTTAAGATCTGGACTACGCGATGGCCAATGGAGAATTAGAATATTTACCTCTTGCAAATATTCAGTTACAATACGCGCTACGTGTGGAGTCGCATTGTCGTGCATTAACAAAAAGTTATTGCCGATATAAGGAGCAAAAGGTACAACGTGCTCAAATAAAATATCATATACCTTTCGCTGTTTAACGAACCTCCACGTAGACGAACAAGATCTGTTCGCGCTGTTAAGGAAATTCCTCCCCAAACCATCACAGAGCCTCCATTAAATAAAGTTGTTTCACGTATGTTGCATTGGGCATACCGCTCGTTTGGTCGTCGAATCACTCTTAGACGTCGATCGGAGCTATACAGGCAAAACCTAGATTCGTCCGTAAACAAAACATGCCCCTAGTCCTCAATAGTCCAGTTTACATGCTGCTCAGCGAACTGTAATTAGCTCTACGGTGATCTGCGTTTAATTTGCAAGTTGTGCTCGGTAAGACGTCTCCTCACAGTATCAATGCTCGGTTGGATGTTATGAACGGCACTAAGTTCGATTAAAATATTTCTCGACGTGGTAAATCGTTCTCTTAAAGCACGTAATCTAATGAAACGATCTTGAGCCACTGTAGTCTAATGAAACGATCTTGAGCCACTGTAGTGACTCGAGGCCTGCCTTGCTCAGGACGTCTATTGTAGTCATTGGTTTCTCTGAAGCGTTGAACAACACGGGATATTGTAGTATAGGTAACTCTCAACCTCAAACCAATGGCATGGTAGCTCATTCCTTCGCCATGTAAAGTCACTGCTTGAACACACTCGTCACGGGTCAAATTTCTTGTAACGCGCTTCATTTTCACCCAACTACGAAAAATCAAAATTTATTAACTTTCAACAATACTTAAATCAAATCGAAATTATTTTCAAAATACAAACCCTGCTGACAATTACTTTGACATTTGCTTACATATTCCACTTATGTTTGTTAATCAAGGCATCTATAAAAGTGTGATTTATGATTAAAAAACAAGCTGATTTAAAAAAATGTCTATCTTCATTAATATTGAACACAACTAATTGAACCAAAAAACAAAACGTTGACAAAACACGTGGCTCACGTTAGAATAATTATGCAATATTGTACGACTCCTAGAATATTCCACAGGGTGTTTCAAATTTTGGGAAAAAAACACAACATGTTTGTTACACCTGGTATACCATGAAAATTAACTTCCTAACAAAAATTGGGAGTACAGTAATATTCCTAAAGGATCATGTGCAAAAAAAATCATTTAAATCGAACAATAGGTTTAGAAGATATATAACATCAAAATTGTTGGAAATTTTTAGTGGTGCGTTAATATTGCTGTTCAGTGTAGAAAGCAAAACTTTTTTATGATTTGCAAATACCTACTTTCGAACTAGATTCAATAAACGATTCCATACTTACCAAACTGCTTAAAACACCGAAAGTTATATTTTAATATAATATGATTAACGTCCATTTTTAATCTTTTAACAAGGTAAATTGAAAATTACTATTCTTGCATTTTGCACTTCAATTCCCATCTCATCCATAACACCTATACGCAAAATCCACAGATTCTGTCAGTAACTCATTTAATAATAATATATAATATAATAAATAATAAATATATCCTTTATTTAGCACTTGGCTACTTAAACCAAATAACAAAAATAACATTCTTAATAGTACACACCTCAGTTCCTCAATGCCAAAAAAAAGAAGCCAAGTGAAAACCGCAACTAAACATCTTCATTCGTGGTCAACTTATGGGTCAAAATACCATGGGACACCCGGTATATGGGTGTTTATCGATATCGAGGTAATTTTAATTTAATGTTAATATTTTCGTTGCAGGATTCGCTTGGTGTTCAATCAAGACATTCCTCGAAATTATCCTTGAATGATAAAAGAACGGATCCAGGTAATTAACTTTTATCTAAAATTTGTTCATCTGAAAAACAATCCAAATAAGTAATTTATTGTATAATTTTTAGAGCCCGATTTAGAACTAGGGCCTAGTTTTTCTACGACACCTTTAAATCATAGTGCGGCACATCACAGAGTTTCTGTTAGACCGAAGCGAACATATGGAGCGCCACGAAGAAAAAAAGGACAGGTAATACCACACAGTCCTAAAATAGAAAAACAAAAAAGAAGCAACTGTGTTTAATAGTTAATAACAATTTTTGTTTCTTAGTTGTCTTCGGCACTACCGGCAACACCAGAGGTCAACGAAGAGTCTTCCGCCAGGAGTATTTCTCCAGAAAGCACCACAGGTAACTATTAACATTCAAGTAACTTATATTTAACAAACTAAAACAATAACAAATATCAATTATACATATCATAAGAAATCGTTTTACACACACAGACCATTTTATTGATATAGTCTATTCCAAAATACATATACAGGGTGTCCGGAAAATATAGCTGAGACTAATAAAATAAAACCTAATTGTGTAGGTGCAAACCTCTTTAAAACATGACAAATAATCACAGGTCGGGTTTGGTTTTATTGCAGTCAACAGATTAATGTTATACAGGGTGTCCGGAAAATACGTGTACAACGTTTGACGACAGACTCCTGACGTCAAAATAGGTCGATCTAAGCCGACTTAGTTATATCCAAAATTGTCTCGTTTAGCCGGTAAAGGGCGTCAAAAATTTGTCAAAATATTGGTTTTTCCTAAATTACGTGAAAACCTGCTAATCGATTTTAATAATTTTTAGTATGTAGACTAATACTATAAAATGACGTTTTCTAGTAGTATAGTAACGGGCTATAAATAAGTGGAAATGTTATAAAAGTGATATAATACGTCAACATTTCTCCTGATTTTTTATCTCAACGGCGTTATTTTTGTCGAGTGACTGGATGTATTTGGAAGCTATTCTACCTCTATTTTTCGTTGGGTGAGCTGTTTTGCCAAAAAAAAATATTTACAATTACCTGCATACATCAATTTTTAACAGTAATAATAAAGCAAAGTACAACAAAGTTGGAAGTATGTATTAAAAATATTGTAAGAAACTAAGTAAAACGAAAACATTACTTAAGCAAATGTGTAAAATGACCGCCATCTTGCTGAATACACTTATTAACACTCCTTAAAAAATGATATTGGACTCTATTTAATGTCTCGGAGTTATTAAAATAGTTGCCTGCATTTAAAATCCGCGTCAATAAATCATGGCGTGTGTTTACCGGAGTCTTGTAAACTTCTGTTTTAATAGCGCCCCACAAAAAGAAGTCAACATATTTAACTCCGGAGAACGTGGTGGCCATTTTACTGGTGCATCATTGCCCCTTCCAATCCATCGGTTGGGATATTGATGGTGTAAGTATTGCCGAACGGCAACGGAGAAATGGGGCGGGGTACCATCATGCATATACCACATTTCCCTCCGAAGTAAAAGGGGCAAATTTTCCAGAAGAATTGGTAATGTGTCTTGCAAAAAATTTAAATAAATATTTCCATCTAACCTATCTGGAATAACAATAGGACCAATAAGGTAGCGATCAATAATACCTGCCCAAATATTTAATTTAAATTGATGCTGATGATGTGCAACTTTAATGGCATGTGGATTTTCATCGGAATAAATATGTTCGTTGTGCAGATTGGTTACTCCAGATCGTGTAAAGCACGCCTCGTCAGTAAACAATATTTTTCTACAAAAATTTGGATCACGGATTCTTTTGTTTCTAATAAATTGACAAAATGTAAGCCGCATGGGGGGATCAGTCGGTAAAAGTTCCTGGACTTTTTGCACGTGATATGGAAGTAACAACTGTTCTTTTAAAACCTCATTGACAATCGTTTTAGGAACATGTAACTCACGTTCTAAGCGACGGGTACTGGTACTTGGTTCTTCTTCAACTCTTTCCAGAATGTTCTCTTCTGTTTCTACAGTTCGAGTTGTTCACATACGACCCCTGCCTTCAAATTTTTTCTCAAAACTGCCCATTTCCCGAAGATGACGCTCGATATCGGCAAATGTTTGGTGGTTTGGTATTCGACGGTTAGGATATCTCTCCATGTAAACCCTAACACTCTGACGCCCATTTCCTTGACAAAACCCGTATACCAGGAGCATGTCAACCTTCTCAGAGTTCGTATAGTTTTCCATGTTTAATGGTAAAATGAACTTGTAATTCAAGAATGTTGATCGTATACTTTAGCCAATTTCATAGACTGGTGACAATTTGTCAATAATTGTCAAATTATTAAATGCCATAGCAACAAGGTCACTAAAAAAATTATTGTTACAGGTAATTTGATTTTAATTTTATTACTAATGTTAATAATTGATGTATGCAGGTAATTGTAAATTTTTTTTTCTGGCAAAACAGCTCATTCAACGAAAAATATGGAAGTGGTAAAATAGCTTCCAAATACATCCAGTCCCTCGACAAAAATATCTGGGTTGTCATAACGCCGTTGATATAAAACATCAGGAGAAATGTTGACGTATTATATCACTTTTATAACACTTCCACTTATTTACAGCCGGTGACTATACTACTAGAAAACGTCAATTTTATAGTATTAGTCTACATAATAAAATTCATTAAATTCGATTAGCAGGTTTTCACGTAATTTAGGAAAAACCAATATTTTTACAAATTTTTGACGCCCTTTACCGGCTAAACGAGACAATTTTGGATATAACTAAGTCAGCTTAGATCGACCTATTTTGACGTCAGGAGTCTGTCGTCAAACGTTGTACACGTATTTTCTGGACACCCTGTATATCATTAATCTGTTGACTGCAATAAAACCAAACCCGACCTGTGATTATTTGTCATGTTTTAAAGAGGTTTGCACCTACACAATTAGGTTTTATTTTATCAGCCTCAGCTATATTTTGGCATAGACTATTAACTTGGTGCATTCCTCGTTGCATTTGTGACTTGCTTTTGTCTATTGACTTCGCTTTACTCATCCCTTACTAATTCTCGCTTTCGCCTGGCTTTCCGTTCGTTCCAGAACCAATAACCGAGCTTTACAGCAGTACCGCTCGCAGCGTTCATATGACAGCTCTCATCCACCATAACCACGACAACAAATTAAAGTGTAACTCTTTGCCAGCCGGAGTTACTCCTCCCACTTCTGAATCGTTCCGGCTGAATCGGAGCAAATCGAACGCGGGAAAGAGTCAGGACGATGCCAGTCTACACGGGGAAGAGAGAGAGGAGAAATTGTCTCTTTTTGAACGATTGTTTCCTAGAAGGAGCGCTAAAAAGAAGAAGAAAGACGAGATGAGAGATAGAGAAGAGAGGATCGTAAAAGAAGAGAAGATGGCTAAGATGGAAGTTGACGGAGACACTCAGAGGCGGGTCAGCGAGGAGAGAAAGGTAAGGTACTGTTAAAAGGAAATATTTTTTAATGTAAACTTAAACAAATTATTGTTTTACAGAGTATTCAGCTATATTCAACAACTCCTACCACGACTAAAGTTTATACCGAAACCAAAACGGTCATGTCATCGCATAGTCACACAAAACGCGAAGACATTAAACCGATCATAGCCCCGCGCACTGGAGCAGCTGCAAGACAAAGAATTCAACCGATTGATATCCCTGCTACCCCCAAAGAGCTACGTAGTTCGTTTGGATCGGGGCCGAAGTCACCACTGTCCCCTGAAAGGTCTTTTAGTCCTGGAACTTCTCCCATTCATCTCGAGTTAGAGAACTTATTAAAGCATCGTCAAATATCTCAATTTTCGTCTAGTCCTAAAGAGCCTTTGTTAGACACCCCTCCCCAGTCACCGAAATCCCCCAAACGATCGTTAGCATCGACCAGTCCCCTTATAACTAAAAAGGAGTATACATCCTATACCTCCAAATCCAACTATATGGAGACTAAGAGGGAATCGAGGACAAGCAGTGATGATATTCGAAGCAAGGTTAAAATTGCCGGTCTTTCTTCGTTGCAGCAAAGAGTTCTTAGCTTAAACAATACTCCAGACGAAAATGACTCAAGTAGGTTTTTGACTGACAATCCTGTTTTGCCTAACAGGTCTGTTTCTAAGTCACATAGCTTTAAAACTCAGAAAACTTCCCTTATTAGCCCGCTTGCAGAAGTTAGTGGAGATATTGTGGAAAGAAGGAAGTCAGTCACCAAAGCAGCATCACTGGACAGTGTTAAAGACCTCGAGGAGCCGGTTTTAAAATCCGAATTAAAGCTGATTATACAGCCAGCTTTAAGAGCCGCAGAAAAAGAAGCAAAGGTTGAGGAAATTGAGGTTGCAGTTGAAAAGACGACGCCAGAAATTATCGAATTCAGTCCCAAAACCAATGTTTTGAAACAAGTGTCTCCAGCGTATGAAAAAGTTGTAAACTCAAGTGATTTTTTAAGCCACGAGATTAAGCATGCAGAAAAATCATTGGTAAACAACACTGAGACTACAGTAGATGAGGATTTAGAAATATTGCCGTCGTTTGTGGTACCCCCTGAACCTAAAAGGTCAATCATCCATTCTTCAACAGTTGTTGAAGAACACAGTGTTAAGACCATTACTGACCCACCAAGAATACCCAAATCTTTTAGTAATGACTCTATTACGATCTCCGGACCTAGTCATACAGCAATTGTTAATGTCACCAGCAAGTCTGAGGACACCTTTAGTTCTGAGAACGAAGTTCTGGAGAAAGATGGCTCCAAGACTGTGATGTACAGGGAGAACCAAGTTTCCGTGACTAAGATTCAGTTAAAATCTGAAACGACCCAGGTAACGAAGACCAGTGTGATTCTGCCCAAGCCAGGCGTTCCAGAGTTTCTAAATAAGCAGCTCAACAAGGTAGAGCAACGGCCCACGAGTAACATTATCTTTTCTATGAAGAGTCCGAAAATAACTTCCGAAGAAACACAGAGTGCTAGTAGACCTAAAACGTTGTTTAATTTTCCAATTGGTGAAACTAACAATATCAAATCCCAGCTACCAAGGAAGTTCAGCAAGGACGATGTTGAAATCATCGAGAAAGATAAGTCGGAGGGTAAAGAAGAGAAAGATGATTCACCTCCGAAGACGCCACCAGCTGGTACGCCTACAACACCGACCCAAAGCAGGTAGGGTATTACTTTCACTACTGGTAAACAAGTATGATATTTTTGTCTTGTTATAGATTTAAGAAAAACGACTTCAAATCTTCCTCTCGAAAATCTTCTGTGATATCCATAACTCCAGACGCACCAAGCTCCAGGGATCCTGATCCAATCAAAGAAAAAGCACTGAAAACTCGTTCCATTTCTTTGGATTCTTTGAAAAGCGAAGACAAGGTCGAAGTAGGCACTTCAGACAAGTCCTCACAGGATAGCCTCGACAAAGTAGAGAAAAGGTCTTCCGAAAACGTTATTTTACGAAGAAAATCTTTAGTGAGGCAGAAAAACGATGAAGAGCCCGAGCTGATGAAGGTGTTCGCCAGAAGGTCTTTGAAGCTGAAGGACAGCGATGTTGATCAAATTCAGGAGGCCATAGCCGAAGACCTGCGACAGAGGTACGCTAACATTTAGAGCCACACCGTTAGATATTATTTATTATTTTTATTGCAGAGACTCTGATAAAGAAAACAACACCAAAATCGCCACGGAAACCGAAAAGAAGCTACTAATCTCCAAAGAAGAAAAAACTGTAACTGAAGAGTACGCGGAATCAAAAACAATAACTAAACAACAAACGAAACCTCTTAAACAGCCATTGGCTGAAATTACAAAGCCCCCGGAATTCGTTAAAAACGTCGCCAAAGAAGAGCCCGAAGTTCAGTTGAGAAGAACTCTGAATAACAACATATTCCTGTCCACTCAGCGTGCCGCCAGTCTTACCTCTCCCAAGACTGTAGTCACCGATTTTCACGTTAAAAAGCAGGCTTCCCTCAACGAACGACGAAAGACTGATCAGTGGATTAATGTTAAGAATGAGGAGAGCATTGAAGAAAAGAAGACAGAGTCGGAAATAATTACGAACGTCTCAAGTAAATCAGAGGAAATCCGAACTGAAACGAAAAATTTTAGTCAGAGAAGGGCCGAGTGGGAGAAAAGGGTGCAACAAGCCCAAAAGTGAGTACTGGTACAGCTGAATCCCTTATTTCTTATTTAAATATTGTGGAGAGGATTACTGTCAAGCGTATAATATGTTCTAGTAAGATATATTCTGTAGATATTGCCGAGGGTTAGTAATTTTGCGGATCTGAGAAACCAAAATATTCAAATTTTAAAAAGAAGTGTTCGTAAAACGAGAGCGACCTTTGTCACATTTGCGTAAAATGTCAGTTATTGTCTATTGGAGGTTAGGTTATCAAAACTGTCACACATTGGTGTGTGGTCAATTAGGCAATCCAACGATGTGTCAAATTACGATTTGCTTGCCACGGCCATATTGAATTCGTTCCACAGAACTCAAAAACATTCAACGAACAATTCTATGTGGCCAAATATACACGGATTCAATGCTTAGTTTTCAGTCAAGTTTTGTGCATTTCACGATCCTAAAAATCGATTTGCCGCCAAATTGACCAAATTGTTGGTAAAAAACTTTATTAATATATATAAATAACAGAAAAAAAAAACACAAATTGTACAACAATAACTTATAGTAAAACACACAAAACCAAAATCGCTGTTTAAACTGACACTGACGTTCACACAAAAATAAATGACTATATTATATTGACATTCAGTTCTTTCCAGCATTTTTAAATTTTTTCCCATAATTCATTTGAATTTTGTGGCCTAAAATTTAGTTTATACATTTTGTTTGCAATTATGCCCCAAACATTTTCGATGGGATTCACATTGGGACTATAAGAGGACCATGGCAGCACTTCCCCATTATTAGTTTGAAGCCAATTCTTTACAGAGTGTGAACAGGACAATTATCTTGTTGAAATATAAAGCTATTGTGAGGATAAACTTGTTCAGTGGATGGAAGCATTATATTTTCCAAAATGTGAATATAGTTTTTGTCGTGGAACCTTCCTTCTATTCTCCAGCAAACACCAGGTCTATGGATACTTATCCAGCCATATAAGTTAACAGAAAGACGTCCCGCTATGAAAGCAAGGGAGCTCGTGTAGCGTTCTTTAGCTAAACGATAAACACTAATTTGGCCATTATAAGTAAACTGTCTTTTCGTGGTTAAAGATGCAATGAATGCAAAAATTATTCTTGCCTGTCGTGAGGAACATTTTTTCGCTGCTGGTCGGTTTTTTAATTTGAATTTCCTGACCCTTTTGCTAGATGTTGACTGTGAGCCAGATACTTCTGTATGAATAACAGCATCTCTGGCCGTTCCAAATAGATTTGAACCAACTTTTCTTTTTACTGATTTCTTTTGCTCCCATCGTTTAACTTTCATTGTCGTTTTTTTATTTCTATTGTGAAACTGCGCAACTTCCCGAATTTTCAAACCTTCTTCAAAACCTTTTCAATTACAGACAACTGCCGTGTCAATCTTATTTTTTAAGTGTGTCAAAGATTGCCACCATGCACTTTCCAAATATAAAATAGTGACGCCAACGCATGACATTTTTGACAAACTATGGCTACTGATAACCTGCAATAGACAATCACTGACATCAGCTAGTTTTACGTAAATGTGACGAAGGTCGCTCTGGTTCTAATTCTTGTACGACGTGTTTATGAATACAACAGTACCATTGTGTAAATTGGAAAGTAAAAAAGAACACGAAGTCTCAGCCTCAGCTTTTGTTGTATTATAAACTGTATTTATAATGGCTTCAGTGTATGTGACGGTGAAATAAAATGGCATCAGACTTTTTCACGAAGTTCATAGAGATAAACCAACGTTTTTCTTGCAGTATTATTCAGTATATTTTGTTTTGTGACTTATTCGGTTGTGGCTTGGCAGTGGGTATGTCTTCTAAGTTAATTATTTAGTCTGGGTGAATATAAATTCTGACAGCGTTTCAATGTGCAAGCCTTTGTTGATTTGGTCGTTACTGATGAGACATGGGGCGTTTACGGTCATCCTCAGTATCTTGTTCTACATTCGTTCTAGCTGTATCCTGAATCATCTACCCACCCACTGCGAATATCATCGTGCTTATCAAACCATGTCTCATCCAAGAATCTTATGGTTCTGTTGGATTGTCGGTATTCCTTTATTTTCTGTAGGTATTTCCTGTCGCCAGTTAACTACTTCCAATACGACCTGTCGATTGAATCAAAGTCTTCCGTATTTTCCCGTGACAACCAAGTCTGTCATCGCGAATAAATATATTTTTGTTCAGTATTTTTATGTTTTGTCGATTGCACCTTATTGTCTATTCGACTTCGGTCCTTGTTGTTTTTTGCTACCGGGCCCGTTCAAAATATTTACATATATATTTGATGTGTTAATTTTTATAGAGGTGCGTAATATTGAGCTGCCCCGATACAAGCGTTTTTACCTAAAAGTGATTCTAATCATAGTAGATGAACTATACCGTGCAGCTCAAGGCTTGCTCCGAAATTATTACGTCCTCATATTACTGTCGAAGAAGGTGCACAGGGGACAATGTCTCTCTCCTCAGTAATCAGTTACGAGACCATCGTGAACGACGTGGATACTTTATTTTTCTCTTCAATTTTTCGTACAATTATCGTCACCAACTGTTCCTCCACCATGACAATTTTGGCCCTTATAGCTAGATCATGCAAGACTAACGACAAAACGTTCTGTTTAGACCAGGCTTAAGATTCGAGTCTGGTCCAAGTAAGTGGAACTAAAAGTAAAAAACAGCGTTAAGATGCGCCATTTACGTAATCTTTTCTTCACATTTTATTTATTCAATAGCATAACATATGGAATTAAGTTTCCCAGAAATAGTGTTAATATGATATGACCAGTCCAAATATTAATTAATGTAAACCCCCAAAAATATTGTCGGTTCAGAAAAGGGCAGTGTCACTTCCCACTTTCAAAATTGTCCGGTTTCTCAGTTCTTGATAGCTTGGTTCTAAATAAGACACAATCAGTTTTTTTCTCATTCAGCGACAAGCCATTTTGTCTAAACCATAGCTTCACTTCATTAAAGAATATTTTACTATTTTCCAATAAATTGGGAGGATTACTTTTTCCTGTTAATAAGATGTATCATCGGCATTTTTTAAAATACCTTTAGAAGGATTTGCCAAAATAATCAAATCGTTTACAAAGATAACAAAAATAAGGGTCCCCAGTATACCCCTTGTGCCTTCCGTGCTCGAATCTTAAGGGCTGTAACCTACCTATAACCCCATCCTTTATGACATTTACATACTGAACTCTATCATTTAAATAAGATTGTAACCACTTAAGAGCATTACCCCTGATACCATACAGGTTTAACTTCCTTTTCAATATATCCCTATTTAAACAGTCATAGGCCTTTGAAAGGTCTAGGAACATACCAACAGCTAAGCTCTAAATATTGCAACACGGTTTTAATTAGTTCCAAAATAGCTGTTTGAGTAGACTTTCCCTTCAAAACCCATTCTGGTTTTCAGACAGCAAACTAGATTTTTCCATAAAGCATAAAATTCTCTCAAGCTTTGAAAACCCCGGTGGCAAACTAATTGGACTGTAGTTTTCAAACGATTCAAGATTTCCTTTTTTAAATAGTGGCTTTATAGAGGCTATTAGTTGGTCCGGAAACATTCCATACTTTAATGAATTATTTATTACATATGACAAAACATATTTGCATTCACTTATCAAAATTTTAACCATACTTGTGGGAATTTTATCAATTCCAAAACTATTCTTGCTTTCTATTTTTTTGGCTATTTCACATATTTCCCTTGGCGTTGTTGGTCTTAAGTACATGGAGATATTATTATATGCAATGTCAGTGCCAAAGTTAACATGTTGTAGATGTTTAAGTAGTTTTGGTATTGCTAAAATTAGATGATCATTATAACCATTTGCTATCTGTTCCGAGGTTCCTCTTATACCTATATCACAACTTGATAGTCTCCCATTTTTGCCAGTTATTTCAATACAAACTGACCACATAGATTTCATTTTGTTATGAGAGTTATGAACTTTGTTTTCGTAAAATCTTCTGCGAGACTGAACTAATAAATCATCGTATTCTTTTTTGGTTTGTTTGTACTAATTTTGAAAGTCCTGGCTAAACCTTGTCATATTCAACTAAATGTCTAATCTGTTCTTACATTCTGCTACAATAGGGTCATTATACATTTGAAGTTTATGTTTATCATGGTTTTTATTGATTAACTTAAGTGGAAAATGTTGCTCACAAATACTTTTAAACGTTCTCATAAATTCAGACCACTCCTCATTTACATCTTTTTTTTTTTCATACACTTGTTCCCAATCTTGGTTTGCCAAATCGCACAAAAAATTAATCTTATCTTGTTCTGTAAAGAAGCGTTTGTAATGTGGTGAAGTTTTAAAAGACTCCCCCGACTCAGAAGTGACTTTTTGTACCATATGGTCAGATACAAAATTCGTTGTGTAATAACCATGATATGTCAAACCTGTATACCTCCAATTCGAGTCTGAGACTTTCCATCTTTTTTACTTTCTTAAATAGCTAAATATTGACAAGACTTGTCAGCTCTACCTACCCACGCTTTTTAGTAACGACTGGCTCCATTGCCCTATTTTGTAAATTAGTCAATGAATGTGATAGTATTAGTACTTAGGACAAAATATTACGTTATTACAGAGTTCACGCAGTGTTCCCAAAACAAATAACAATGCTAAATACTCAAGAGTATTTATACAAATTGATATTTTGTCTTCGATAACTTATATTCTTGTATGTATATCGTTTAGGGTAGGTCTATTTTTACACTCTACCAGATGATACTAAGGCAAATATGTATATTTGCAAGTTTTGTACATAAACCACCAAAATTACTTTTGCCGAGCAAGAGTTATTATCTGTTGGTGAGAGCTCTCATCTATCAGACAAGAACAAGGCACAGACTAGAACAAATCTATTCAGTGCGTCTGCCATAACACTGGACAGATCTGTTCAGGTTAGTTCTGTATCTTGTTCTTGTCTGATGGACGCTATCACTAAAATATTAAGTATTTTCGTTTTTAGGTACCATATTTTAATTTATTTTCGTTTGTGTGTTACAGGGTTTAAAGAGTTGTTTTTAGGATATTTTTAGTACCCAAAAGGCACATCATGCCCTTTTTGTACATATGTTTAAGTCGCAAACGCATTTATTGTTGAATATTGATGCCTGTATTTATTGCAACATTTTTAGGAACAGTTACGTCACCGTTGTAGATTTTCTAATCATTCGTTAACAATTGTTATTAGAACAAACTACTTACATGTTAATATGAATTTTAAATTAAAAACGCATAACTTAATAATTGTTACAAAACGTTATGTCTTGATGCATTTATACTTTAGAATTAAGACTACGTTTTTTATGATATCACCTTTTTAATATCCATTGTAGATAGTAGATAAGTGCCTTTTAATTTTTTTAGAAATCAATTTTATGAATAACAATTCTATTAATTATTTGTGACATAGAGTTTGAATAGAGGGGAAGCTTTTACCGCTGTGGTCAGCTAAAAATCGATTGTTGATGTAAGCTTCTATCTATCTCAATGGGTTCGAACCCTTCTACATCGAAACCCCTGTGCCTTCTTTGGTTCCTATTCCATCAAACGAGCGTCTCTGATAAAGTTCAGGACACTGCAGATAAGGGCGTTAGCTATTTCTTAAAGTTTCCTAGGCTTCCTTGAGCTGCATAAGTATTTTCTGAGTAAGTGCTGGGCATACAAACAATAGGGGACCTCTTCCAGCCTTATTATGTTCACGTGTCTTCCTGAACTAACCTCTTCCAGCTATATTATGTTCAGGTGTCTTCTCAGTTGGCACTGTCCTGTCAGAGGTTCCGTTGCCATTCTGAGGCTCTTCCTGCTCAATGCAGTTCGGCTTCTTCTTGCATAAGTATTTTCTAAGTACACACAGAATGTGACGAGGGGTCTCTTCCTCCTTGTATGTTCTGAAAGAGGGGTCCTCTTCCAGCCCTATTTTATGTAGGTGGCTCCTCAGTTGGCAGTGAAATCTCGTTGCCAATCTGAGGCTCTTCCTGCTGAATTGCACCGATGAGATTATTTCCCTCTCTTGCTGGGCTTCCTAATTAATGAACAGTCGCGAATGAATGAGCTCTGGGACCTCCATCCAGGTGTTGTGTGTTCTAATCTTTGATGGCGGAACACCCATTTTAGGACAATCCTGTTGTGTTGTGATTATATGACTGAGGGGTTTGTTTGAGTGTTTTAAGTGCCGCCTAGGTCTTATTTAAGATATTCCTTATTGTGCACAGGTCGTGATTGATATTACGAAGACGGTTCTGTGCCCTTCTAGGTTGATGAATACCCTCTCCCTGGTTGTTGCTTCATACACTCCTGCCCCAGTGCTGATCCTGTCTTTGACCTGTCAGTGCACCAGACACGGTTTTTTAGTTCCTATTTTCTGCCCTCTTCTCCCTTTTTGGGTATTACGAATCTGCAGGGTGGTTTTTCTATTCCCTGTCACTTATTATAAAGATTTCGCTATTGCTTACGATTGCCCTCGGCATCTTCAAGGATCTTTCTAGGCAGAACACTACATGGTTTAGGAACCAAGATCTCGCTGGATCTATTTAAAAATATTTTTCAACACTTAATTTTTAAACATGATACAGTATTTTAATAATATGACAGTACCCTTCTCTTCAAACTCTATGCGCTTTCATTATTTAACCCCCAAATGTGATGAAAAAGATATAGAAATGATAGTGAATCCACGCTTGCCTTCTGAAAGAGAATTTTTGGTGCTTGAGAGAGAGTTTATGTATACCGTGTGTTGATATTACCTTGATGTATTTGGATATAAAGAATAATTGCAATATGTCGTAAAATAAATGTTTATTCTAATTTTATATTGCCTCTTATTTCCTTGTCCACATTCCTACTGTCATTGAACCCAGATGCCGTGTAAACCTATTTATTGACATAAAGAAGAAGGGCTGGTAATGGGATCTTGTTTATCTCTATTCCTGAGCGAGGTCTTCATGCACCATTTAGAAACACAATTAATGGAGAGTAGATTCGCCGGGTTCCTGTTGTTCTATAGACGATACGTGGATGACATCTTTATAGTTTGGTCGGGTGATGAGGGTGAACTCGCCGATTTTTTAGATTTTACTAACACATTACATAGAAACATAACATTTACAATCGAGAGAGAGGTGGATGGTAAGCTCCCTTTTCTGGACTTATTGTTGATCAGAGAACGGAACAACATTGAGTTCCAAATCTACAGAAAACCATCCTCAACAGATAATGTTATCCAGTTCTCGCCTAATTCCGCACCCCAACATAAGTTTGCAGCGTTTAACTCCCTCCTATTTAGACTTTTTAAGCTGCCCCTTTCAAAACAGGCTTTCATAACCGAATTTAACATAATTAAACAGTTAGCGATGAACAATGGGTTCTCTATTTAATAGATTTGTCAATAAATACAAGTTGTCCTACCACATTAAATTCCCCGAAAGAAAAATTAAGGCTAACAATTTTAAGTGTCTCAGTTGGGGAAGTTTTTTTAAAAAATATGATTTTTTTATTGTTTACAGAACGGTAAATACATTGGGTAAACATTTAATTAACGTTAAGAACAAAATGCATATACTATCAAAATCAGAGGTTTACTCTTTAAAGTGTGAGGACTGTAACTCAGTTTATGTAGGGCAATCAGGGAGGAAAATGTACACCAGGGTACAGGAACACTTAAGCCTGGTCAAGAAGTTCGAAAAGTCTGATGTTACAGAGACCAACTCCGCCTTCGCCACTGCTGGTGAGCAAACATTCTTTGTCTCAAGAGGGCATTACTGTCTTACACGAGTGCCCAAAGGGTAAGAGATTGGATTTGTTGGAGAAGTTGGAAATAACAAAAGCCAAGAAAAGTCCAATTTTAAACTGTGTAAACGATGTGTTTAATTTTGAACCGGGTCTGATTTTTAATAATTTATTGAATTTTAATGACACATGAATCCTGTCCAAGTATGAATGCTTCCGTAGTGTAGTGGTCAGAATATCGGACTATTACCCTCAAGGTACAGGGTTATCCAACCAAGACTAGACAAGGCGATTTTTTGACTTTTCCTGTACTTTTATAAAAAAACTGAAATAGCATCTTAAGTCATTTTCCCCCGCGAATTCGAATATCTTCAGCAAAAAACAATTGAACATCAAACAAAAGTACTAGGGGTCACTTTGATATTTTTTTACATGGGATGCCGTATTTTTAATGAGCTTATCCGATTTCTCATATAAATTTTGATCTAAAATGTTGGATTTTTAATTCAAAAACGCCTTTTTTCTTCAGTTTTAAATTCGGAAAATGTTCGTCTACCGTAAGATTAATACCTGATAGATGGATGCCCGTTTCACCTGTTCACCCTTTAACCTGCTTTAAAGCGTCCGTCAGTTAGACAAAATAATCAAGTTTCAAATTTCTATATATTTTTCACGAATTAATTACAAATAATGAAATATTCTTTAGAAGAACGGCTAAATGTAATAAAATTATATTACAAAAGTGGAGAGAATGCTCGACAAACACAAAGAACATTTTTTGAGAGTTTCCAGAGACACATTTCAGTGGATACAATTCTCAGAATTAAGACCCTATTTGAAGAAAGTAAGACATTGAAAGATAAGCCAAGAAAGATGAAAAGACGGAATATAAGGGATCGAGCTATTGTTCAATATTTTACTATAAATCCGAAGAGTTCTATTCCGCAAGCGGTACGAGAAGTAAGGTATGGTCCAGGGCTCCGGAGAGTAAGCTATGGAACAGTTCACAGAACTTTAAAAAAATGTGGTCTAAAACCATATTGCATCCTTCCCGTTCAATACTTAACACAGCTTCAAAAAGAACTGCGATTTCGATTTGTTGCTTCAATGCTGATGAGAGAGCAAGACGAAGATTATAATTTATATAATAAAATTCTATGGAGTGACGAAGCGTCATTTACAACATCGGGGGTATACAATCGGAAAAATACAAGATACTGGGCAGCAGTTAACCCTCATAGATATGAAATGATAAAGTTTCAAGGTTGGAGCTCACTTAATGTTTGGTGTGGGATGTTAGAAAATCGAATTATTGGACCACTATTTTATCGTGGCTCTTTAACAGGCCAAAGATACCTCCATTTTCTTCATAACGATATCGAGGATTTCTTGGAAAGGTTGCCATTGCAAGCCTACAACAATATCATTTGGCAGCAGGATGGTGCTCCGCCTCATGCAGTTCGAGAAGTGGTAACATACCTAAACGAGCGTTACAATCAGTGGATTGGCCGTAACGGAACAATTCATTGGCCACCAAATAGCCCCGATATCACGCCAATGGATATGGGGTCATTTAAAAAATGTAGTTTATCAACGACCCAACAGAAGTCTGGAGGACATTCAGCAAAAAATTATAAATGAAATTAATAGACTTAACCAGGACCAAAATATTGTAAGAGATTCTTTGGAGAGATTGAAAAGGGGGCATCGGTCATGTTTTGAAAATAATGGAGGACACATAGAACAATTATATTATTGAGATTAAAGTTATTCACTTTAGTTTATAGTTTTTTCTAATATGTCATACTTTTTTTATACGTAAGCAATAATAGATTTGCAAAAACTACTAAATTTGTAATTAATTCGTGAAAAATATATAGAAATTTGAAACTTGATTATTTTGTCTAACTGACGGACGCTTTAAAGCAGGTTAAAGGGTGAACAGGTGAAACGGGTATCCATCTATCAGGTATTAATCTTACGGTAGACGAACATTTTCCGAATTTAAAACTGAAGAAAAAAGGCGTTTTTGAATTAAAAATCCAACATTTTAGATCAAAATTTATATGAGAAATCGGATAAGCTCATTAAAAATACGGCATCCCATTTAAAAAAATATCAAAGTGACCCCTAGTACTTTTGTTTGATGTTCAATTGTTTTTTGCTGAAGATATTCGAATTCGCGGGAGAAAATGACTTAAGATGGCTATTTCGGTTTTTTTATAAAAGTACAGGAAAAGTCAAAAAATCGCCTTGTCCAGTCTTGGTTGGATAACCCTGTACAAGGTTCAAATCAATTTTGAGTAATACATTTTTTATAATTTTTTCCGATATTTTTTGTTTTGACTTTATTTAGCTAGCTTAACCTAACTTTTAATATTGTTTTGTTGTGTTGTAAAGACGTTCGTGTCTATATTTTTTAATGTATTTTGATGTTTTTAATATTTTTCTATTGTTTTCCCGTACTATGAACGGGTTTAGTGTGACTGGACCATATTTTTAAGGTAAATATTGTGTTCTATTTTATCTTTTGTGCATTAGGTGATTGTATTTGTAGGTCTGATGATGCCCCTATAGGGCGAAACGCGTCACCAAAAATAAATACTGAGACCGAGACGTTGATTTTTGTTTCTTTTACAATAACTCTTTTGTTTTTAAAGATAATAGAATGAAATTTGGAGTATTCGTATGCGATATAAAACTGCATTTTTTGACGGGTGATTCAACTTTATAGATCTTCCGGTTTTACCGAAAGTGACATAAACTTTCGATTTTTCAATGAAAAACCTGGTATATTTTTACTTTCTTTTAATCCATATGACATTCTAAATACAACCATGTGTCACTTGTCACTTTTTGTCATAAAAAAAATAAATAAATAAAAGAAAAAAGAACTTAAAATCTACATCAGCATATCTATTAATTTTTAGGGTTGCAGATGTTCAAAGTGACCTCCATCTTGTTGCTGACATAGTCGTACTTTTTCTATTGTCGCCCTTGAAACGTTTCTTAACTGCTGTGGTGTAATTCTATGAATAGGTGCCCTTACTTTCTCCTCTAATTCATTCCGTGTGGCAGGATCATAAACCTCGTTTTTAATAGAACCCCATAAAAAGGAATCTAGAGGCATAAGGTCAGGTGACCTGAAAAGATTAAAAAAGGAATAAGTCTTGGTAAAGGTATAAATTAAAATCAATTCTGTTTTACCTAGCCGGCCAACTAACTGGACCTCTATTTCCAATCCAGTTTTCGTTGTATGATTTGTTCAAATATTCTGCAACTGTCCTCATGTTGTGTGGTGGGGCACCATCTTGTTGGTAAAATAGTCCCACTCGATTTACTAATGGTATCTCACCCAAGAACTGCTCAATTTCTTGCGTGAGGAAACCTAGATATCTCGCCCCTGTTAGCGAACCGTGAAAGAATATAGGGCCTAAAATTCTGTCCCCTTAAATCCCAACCCAACAGTTAAAACCAAACCATTCTTGAAAATTTCCCTCCTGCATCAAGTGTAAATTTTCGTGGGACCAATATCGCTTATTATTTCTGCTGAAATGTCTCAAATTAGTAAAACGGCTTTCGTCAGTATAAATAATTTTTTATGGAAATGTATTATCCTCCAAATATTTTCCTAAGAACCAATTGCAATACTCAAGTCTTCCTTAATTATATTATCGTTTGGGTACAGGTGCTGATGTAGTTGGTTTTTGTATGAATGGTATTTATGTTTATTTAAAATATTGCCGGCAGAAGACTTACAAATGCCACATTCTAGCGCGATTTCCCTTGGTGACGCATTGATATTCACTTGCACGTATGCCAAAACGTTTATTTCTATTTATTCACTCACGATAATTGGATCATTTTTATTATTATCAGGCTCATTTCGCATTTTCTGAAAAAGTTTTGGATAATAATGCCGGGTGGGGTGACGGCGTTCAGGATATCTCTGTGCGTAAACACGTGCAGCATCGGTTGAGTTTTGCCCACACTCTCCAAAAACTAATAACATATCAACTTTTTCGCTTTTATTATTTTCCATGATTTTAAACAATAACGTACACAATAATTACCTAATGTACTTTTTCAGAAGCGAAGTTCCATAAGATGTTGACTTGTCAATTTCTTACAATGCATCTTAACCTTTTGGTTTTTATCAGTTGTGTTGGTCACAGGCTACTCGATTAAATCTTATTTTATTCTCAAAAGGCGCTTTATTTTAGGAAAGTCGTACATAACGTAACATTTTTACAGTTTTTTAAAGGAAGTTTGTTTAAAACCTAATAGTGTGTGGTATCAAATTAATAGTAATAAAATGCTCTTTTTCCCTAACCCGACGAGCCACCATGTTCCCATTTGAAAAAAATTGGTAATACAGGTCTCAAAATTTAATTTGACACAGCAGATAGGTTTTGACCGAAAACAGTAAAGTTGTATTTTGTCAAAGATGTTAGGACAGAAATTAGTGATTTTAACGTATTCATATTTTTTTTATGACAAAAAGTGACAAGTGACACATGGTTGTATTTAGAATGTCATATGGATTAAAAGAAAATAAAAATATACCAGGTGTCTCATTGAAAAATCGAAAGTTTGTCACGTCCGGTAAAACCGGAAGTTCTAACAAGTTAAATCGCCCGTCAAAATATTCAGTTTTATGTCGCATACGAATCCTCCAAATTTCATTCCATTATCTTTAAAAACAAAAGAGTTATAGGGGCGAGTCACCTTCCGTGGACACCCGGTATAGTTTCCGACTTGTCCTCTGTTCCCATTCTTAAATACTGGACATATCTTAGATACTTTCCATCGTTTGGGATATCGTTGCTGACGTAATGAAAGGTTAAATATTTTACATAAATGTTGCATAGAACCTGTTTTCCTTAACAGAGCCACGGTTCTTCTCAGGCAACGATAAAAATCCCCAGCAGTAAAAGCGACGCTAGGAAAATTTTCGCGAAAATCGTCCATACACAAACACTGATTGTATTGCAACTAACCATTTACTCTAACCCCGTTTCGAAAATACGCTTTAACCATGAATTTTTTGTGCTGTTCCGTAAAACCCATTGCGTGAATTATTCAAGAATGGACAAATTAGCGATGAATCAAATTACTTGTAACGACTGTTAAAGATGACGGAATAATTGATTGATTGACAATGCTGGTATTTATTGACACCCAAAAAGTATTCAATTCTACCGCAAAGCACACTTTGATGATAGTTTTTGCTTACACGGTAGAACTATTCTTCGATCCTTTCTGCTGTCTACGCTAGGGATACCCATGCTGATGCATAGTTTTATGATTCCCCAAGTCCATACATACATCGCCTCATGGTTCAGTATATGGGTACCTTTAAAACAGGATCTGTTTTCTAAAACATGCCCTGTCTTGAAAAATAGACCTTGTTCTAAAAAACAGAGTCTGTTTTACAAAGCACAACGGCATCAGAACACCATTACCAAAAGTGCATCAATTAATAGCATTCAGACTTAGTGTTTGGGGTTTAATCGTAAAAAGTGTTAATTAAAAAACTGTACTTACTTACTATATTTCTTTTTATTGGTGGGAATATTCGGGATTTATGGAAATAAAAAACCTCAAGATTTCGTCTCCTGCAACATTTCCTGCTTTACCTCTTTTGATGTAGTGGGTGCATCGTAAACTGACGTAGACCCTTCAATACCTAAATAACGAACAAGAAATTAAAATATGCACATATTGAATGGAGTTAGCCGATAGTTGATGGAGATCCATATTAAATTTATAGAATGAAACACTTGTTTCTAGATTTCCACTAACTTTTATTTAAAATTTGTTGACAATTGTTTCCCCAACACTGTGGCTTCTTCAGATGTTTATAACCGAGTGAATATAACACAAATGTATACTACACAACCCTTAGTACCTAATTAGAAATTATATACAATGGAATTAGTAAATAATATTTAATTACGGGGTTTTTGTCGTTTACTATGTAATAAAATTATATTAACGAAAATTATAATAAATATATTAATGAAAAAGGTTTATTATATTCCCCGTTATTAAACCTTTTTCATTAATATAATTTTATTACATGGTAAACGACAAACACCCCATTATTAAATCTTATTTACTAATTCTATTGTATATAGTTTCTAATTAGGTACTTAGGGTTAAGTAGTATACCTACTTTTGTGTCATATTCATTCGGTTATAAACATCTGAAGAAGCCACAGTGTTGCCGAAATTGTATGTAAGAGATAATATTAGTGTTAGGAAACTTAGACTGTCATATGAGTCGGTGGAACAACTGTTTTTATTATGTAAATTAGGTAGTAGCAAATTTATAGTTGGAGGTGTGTATATTCCTCCTCATTCTGACTTTAATCTATATAAGAAGCACTGTCACACAGTCGACGTTCTCAGGCAAGAATATTCTACTTGTAATTTTTATATTTTTGGAGACTTTAATTTACCGGATGCTAGCTGGAAGAACGACGACTCTGGGGCGGTAGTTGAATGCCCTTTAAACTCGGCAGGTTTAGTTTTGGGTCAGTTCTATGCGTATCTGGGATTCTGTCAGAGCATAACAGTTCCAAATGGTAGGCTTTTTTATTTAGATTTAATTTTTACAAACAAACGTAACCTTTCAGTTACCGAGGCGGTAGATAATCTTTTTGGTGAATCGCAAAATTCAAAGCATATAACTTTGAAATTGACCTTGGTTCTTTGGCCGAGTTAAGTCTGAGATATGAAGAATTTTATTACGATTTTAAAACGGCAGATTATGTCGCTATTAATAACTATTTGGGCGGTATAAATTGGGAATTGGTTCTGAACTTAACCGACATTATTGAGGTAGTATCACAGTTTTATCATATCTTGGAAATGGCTATAGCTCTGTTTGTTTCCTTGAAAAGATACAGAACCTCTCAGTTCCCTAAATGGTTCTCAGCTGAACTAAGATCATTGGTTAGGCAGAAAAAAATTGCTCACAAGTGTTATCAGAGTAGTCGTAGTGCGAATGATTATCTAACTTTTTCAAATCTTAGAGCCAGATGTAAAGCTTTGACAAACATTTGTTAACACAACTATATCTCAGACCTAGACCGGCTGCTCTTTACTGACCCTAAGAGTTTTTGGTATAAGGTGAAGTGGGGTAGGTGTGTAAGCGGGGCAAGTGTGTAGGCAAATAATATCCGTGCTAATTTCATTCTTGAAACAACGACATCTATAGAAAAACAACTCGATTAAGTATTTATAAGTATCTATTATCGAAAACTGCAACCAGATTAATTCAGGCAGCCGCACTCTTAGGGTAAATGTGTAATCGACGTTTTAGGCAGCAGCTATAGATTGAGTGGTTCACGGAAATCGGCGATTATCCATCTTGGAAAGTTATTTTTTATTGGTATTTTGCGGGATATCGATAGTGAAGGTAAAGATTTATTAATGTTTATAATTATTTTATTAATATTTTATGCCAAACCATAACATTTTCATTACTAAACACTTTCCCCCTCAGAAAAGCATGTTGGGGGAAGTGCGTAGTAAACAGTAAGGGCAAGAGTGTAGTTACTACACACTTGCCTCCACACCGAAATGTGAACAAAAAAACAGTTGTTTTTTCATACAAAAATGGTGAGAAATTATAACAGAACATCCAATAGAAGAACTGCATATACTGCAGAAACACTGACGAGGGCCTTGGATGAAATTAAAAGAGACATTATAACTCAATACGGTCGTGGCTTCAGGAGCAGAAGTCATAACGTCGGATGATGTAATGCTACGCATCTCTTCAAAGAACACTATTAATAAAACACCAATATCAAAATCAAAGGAACGTTTCAACAAAATTCTCGATGAAAAATCTGTAAACGAAGAGCAAATTATTTTTAACGGCCGTGACGATGATGTCGAGGAAGAGATAAGGAAAGCAGAAGCCCTGGATGCTTGTATGTCTGAAATTAATAAACCACTAGATGATCAAATATCGAATGATTGGGTGTTGGTATGCCTATAGCAGGGAAGAAATCTAAAAAATACTATGTTGGACAAATTATCACCGTTAATAAGAAAGACGATTTGTTAGACATAAAATTTACAAAAAAATACCTACATTAGATCCCTTTTCTTCATCAAAATTTTCTTGGAAAGATCCCGAAGAAGTTGCTCCTGTTAGCAATAGTGATGTGGTCTACTCTCTTCCAAAGCCAACATTGACTGGAAGGCGAGGATTGCTAAAATTTGATGTGGATTTCTCGGCTTATAATATACAATAACCCATATTTTTGCTTAATATATTTAATATTAAGGACACATTTTTCTGTTAAAATGCATTTATGAAAAGTTTTGAATGTGCGGTTTCATTTTGATAAACCATTTTTTTATGGAAATTCTAAGTGTTTAGTTTTTTTTTTGACCACGTGGCTTTATAAAGCTCACAGTTAGGTATTACATACTTGCCCCATATTAGTTTAATTGCGTTTCTGTGAAAGATACCTGTCGATTACACTCTTGCCCCTGGCGTCTGGGGAAGTGTGTAGCATGAAATTGTAATAAAAAAAATTATTCTAAATACTAAATTAATGACTTTTTCTGCTAAATATCTGTTGGAACATATTGCCTGAACCCTAAAGAATAAACAATAGACGGCGGAGTGCAATACGTTTTTATAGTCGTCTTTTAGCACCATTCGAAGCTAAATTACTGTATTTATACTACACCCTTACCCCACTTCACCTTAGTTTCACCATAAAAAAGCCATGAATAAAATGCATAGTTCGATGTACTATAGGGATAATGAATTTGAGGGCGGTGATCAGATAGCTGAAGGTTTTGCCCAGTTTTTCTCTACTGTTCTTTCTCAGAATAACAATCGTAATCATGCGAATATTAATAATCAATAGGTGAGAGGGAGTGCGAACATTTCAAATCCTATATTGTCAATCGGTCTGATTTTTGATAAAATCTCCAGACTGCCACTCAAGGTTAGCTCGGCTCCTGATGGCGTTCCAAATTATTTTTTAGTAAATTGTGTATATACTCTATCACGCCCTCTTTTTATTATTTTTAAAAGGTCTCTTGATTCAGCAGTGTTTCCATCTAGATGGAAACATAGTTATGTAGTGCCGATATTTGAAAACGGGGACAGTAACAAGATTGAAAATTATAGAAGTGTATGCATATAATCAGCCATTCCGAAATTGCTAGACAGTCTTATCTATGATCAATTATATTTCTATAGTAAAGAGTTACTAATCGGTGAGCAGCATGGCTTTAGCTCTGGAAAGTCCACTTTGACAAACTTATTGATATTTCAACAGAAACTGTTAACTGCCTTGGAGGAGGGATATCAGATGGATGTCGTGTACACTGACTTCTCCAAGGCATTTGACAGGGTCGATCATGATATTTTGGTGAAAAAGTTGGATCACTTTGGTTTTTCGAATCTTATGGTGGCCTTCTATTGGTTCCTTGTGGATTTAATTTTGTAAGTAGCCCCATAAATAAAAGTCCATCGGGGTGAGATCAGGGGACCTTACTGGCCATCTAAGATCCCCATTTGTGCTGATCACTTTTCCCGGAAACGTCACATTTAGATGATTCATAACGATATTGCTATTGTGTGCTGGGGCACCGTCTTGATGAAACCACATAGTATTTACGTCAATTCCTACATTTTGTAAGAGCAAAGGGAGATCGTTTTGCAGAAATTGTAAATAACGAACTGAAGTTAAATGTTCATAGTACAAATAGGGCCCGATTATGTAACCATTTACAATACCACACCAAACATTTACCCCAAATCGTGTTTGAAATTTAGTCTGTCGCATCCAGTTAGGATTTTCCCGGGACCAGTAGCGACAATTATGTCTGTTAATTACTCCATTATTGTGAAACCGGGATTCGTCACTCCACATAATTTGGTTTAATAAATTTGGATTTTCTTCAAAAAGAATATGAAAATGTGCCAAAAAGTTTAATCTGAGCTGGTAATCTTCTGGTTGTAGATGATGCACTAAATGAATCTTGTATGGAAAAAAACCATTTCCTTTGAGGATTCTGCGACACAAACTTACTGTAATATTAGTTTCATCTTTTAATTTTTGTAATGACGTTTGTGGGCTATTTTCTACTGTTTGTAGGACTATAGCTACATTTTCGTCATTCGTAGCCCTCTTCCTTCTTGGAACCTTTCCCTTTTTAAAGCTACCATATGTAGCTAAGTTGGTACACAAAGCTACAAAAGATTTGCGATCGGGCGTTGGTCTATCTGGAAAACGAGCTCGATAGCAGCGCACAGCTTCTGAAGCATTTTGATGGCATTCTCCATAGACTAAAACCATGTTCAATTTGTCTTGATTTGTATGGTGAACCATTTTTATTTTAAAAATGTAGAAATTGCAAATTCTGACACTGACACTGAGTGTTAATAATGTTAATTATTTAATGAGTTTTGTTTTCCAGAGATATGCATATTTATTTCTCGAAAACGAAGCAAGATATGAAAACAATTTAACAGACAATAAAAGGATATTTTTAGTTGCTTAATCCGAAAAAAATATAAAAATTACCAAAAACGCAGTGGCGTCTTATTTTTTGCCAATAATATTTGTTAAGGCGTCCCCTGAGACGTCACTGGACGTAATAATTTAGCGCTACACGAGCGTTTTATCACTAAAATTAACATTACCAAAATTAATTTAAAATCTGCTAAAGGACATTAAAAATATTTATAATTAAAATACTCGTTAAAATTATTTTAATAAAAAACTTAACCCGAAATATCTCCGTTCATGTTGAATTTATCAAAAATTTTAATGAAACATAATTTGATCAAAAATTAATTATCTTTAAGAACCACAACATTTAAAAGTTCCTGTCATCGTAAAAATTCTTTGCACCATGGCGCCACCTACATCTTGTATTATTTAAACACATTTTTTACACAGTTGTGAAGCCAATCATAGAGGCTAAAAACTGGCGTTTACAGAATTTGCATGTCACTCTTATAGTTTTCGAAATAATTGGCCTGGGAGTTTTTATTGAAACACCCTGTATAAGTTTCTCTAAGATAAATTCATTACGCGCCTAGTTAAGTGGAAGCCGACTTTATACCTTGAGATTTACTTTAGCAAAAGATGTAAGCCGTTGCGTGCATTTCATATGAACTTTTCTTCATAAAATGACCTGAGGAATCACACCCTGAAATATTAGCATATCATTAAGGGACACCCTGTATAGAAACTTAAATGTTTAGGTCTGAGCACCATTGAAAATCCTTTGGGGTGCTCTGCGACCGGTGCGTGTATGGATGATAAAATGCACTTACTTTGGGAATTTGGCCAATAAGTCATATTTTGGTGTTCACAATTAAATATCATAATTTTCTGATCGTGCTTGGAACATCCATGATGAAATACTTTGTTGCAATCGCTACAATGCTTGATAACTCTTTTAGCTGTTATGACATTTTTACAAAAATCACATGTAGGCCTTGGGAGAACTAAAAAATATTGGCATATGAAAAAACTATATTATAGTATTTTATTTTTAATACAGACGCCATAGAATTCCACGTATTGAACTTTCAACCCCATGCTGGAGACCGTTCTACGGAAGCAATATAATATATTGTGTGAAATTTAGGAAAAGTTTATCTTTGTTCCAAAAAAATTTATATCTACAGGGTGTCCGGAAACAACAGCAGGAAACTTAAGCAGGTGATCTAAGGCGATAAAATAATAGCAGTAATTCATTTAGAAAAATGTTGAAATCTGCATAGATTCACAGTGACAGCTGATTGAAGTTTTAAACTTTATTTCTTATTAATTTGATATCTCATTTTTTTCGTGACATTCCAAATTAAAATTTAGCAAGATATGAAAACAATTTAGGGAACAAAAAAGTTGTATTATTAGTTGGTAAATCCGAAAAAAAATATGAAAATTAGAAAAAAACCCAGTGGCGTACATTTCTCTGTCAATAATATTCGTTAAGGTGCTCCCCAGGACGCCACTGGACTTAATAAATTTGATCTAGTTAGGGCTAATTAGGCCCCTTATCATTATGAATAACGGTACCAAATTTCAAGAAAATCGAGAAAAGGATATTCAAAAAAGATTATAAAAAAACGATTTTCTTTTTTAAACTTTAACACCCTGTATAATAAAAACGAGGCAACTCCTGCCACAAGTTCATATGAACTATATCACCCCCTTAAGTAGTTACGTATCGTACTTCTGAAACACCCTATATACACTTATCTGCAAATGTAACGCACAACCAAAAACTATGCTCAATTTCAAATTTGATTTTCTCGCGAACCGATAAATCGATTTCGATAATTTTTCTTTTAAACTGTAGCTTTCTCCTTTGCTAATTGCACCGTGATTGATTTTTTTATTCAGATTTTAGTTTTAGGCCTATACAGGGTGCAACAATGAGAACAGTTTTTTTACGTTACATTTGAGACACCCTGTAGGAAGCATTAGCAACAACAACGGACGCATGATGAAATCATACGGTAGCATAATGTTTTCTTGACATTTTGTTTTTTTTAATTTCACTGATATCTGTACTACCAAAGAAAATACAGAGTTTTATACCAGAACATGTTTTTCTTCAATAAATCACAATTTTACTGGATACTCACTTGGTTTAATAAACAAAGTAGTCTATGATAAATCAACAATACCAGCAAATGTCAGTTTTTGACAATTTCCATATTTATGTATCGTCTTTAATTGGATAATTGAGTTCATATTTTCTGATTTATTGTTATTTCGTGACAATGGAACGTGTTAGAAGGAATATGACTCGAGATGAATGTGTTCAAGCAGTGACGTTACATAATGAAGAAGTAAGCTACAACGCCATTGGTTTGAGATTAGGATTTGCACATACAACAATTTCTCGTGTTGTCCAACGCTTCAGGGAAACTAATGACTATAACGTACGTCCACGACAAGGCAGACCTCGGGTAACTACAGTTGTTCAAGAACGTTTTACCACATCAAGGAAGCTTTTGACACAACTCAGTGCAGTTCATAATATTCAACCAAGCATTGATACTGTAAGGAGACGCCTTTCTGATCACAATTTACATGTCAGAGTTCCAGCGACAGGCCCTAGATTAAATACAGGTCACCGCAGAGCTAGACTGCAATTTGCCAGGGAACATTTAAACTGGACTATTGAGGACTGGGAACAGGTTCTATTTACCGACGAATCTAGGTTTTGTCTATATAGCTCCGATAGACGTCTAAGAGTTATCCGCCGGCCAGGTGAGTGTTATGCACAGTGCAACATACGTAAAACAACTTTTTCAATTCAATGGAGGATCTGTGATGTTTTGGGCTGGAATATCCTTTACAGCACGGACGGATATCGTACCTTTGCGTGGGGGTTCTTTAAATAGCGAAAGGTATATCAGTGACATTTTGTCTGAGCACGTTGTCCCTTTCGCTCCGTATATTGGGAATAATTTCTTACTAATGCATAATAATGCAAGACCTCATGTAGCGCGCATCGTCAATGCATATTTACATGAAGTAAATATTCGAACTCTAAATTGGTCACCGCGCAGTCCCGATTTAAATCCTATAGAGCACTTATGGGATATTATAGGTAGGGCACTAAGACAGCATCAACCCCCTCCTGCCAACCTGCAAGATGTCCAAGTAATGGTTACCAATATTTGGAATGGACTTAACCAAAATCAAATATCCAATTTAATATCGAGTATGCAGAGGCGATGTGAGGCAGTCATTAGAAGTAGAGGTGGAAACACGCGCTACTAATGTACCATTTTTTGCTATTTATTGTTAATTATTGTTAGTGTTACATATTCTTAGTTTAATGTTGTCAAAATAATATTTTAATTAAAAAAACATGTTCTGGTATAAAACTCTGTATTTTCTTTGGTAGTACAGATATCAGTGAAATTAAAAAAACAAAATGTCACGAAAACATTATGCTACCGTATGATTTCATCATGCGTCCGTTGTTGTTGCTAATGCTTCCTACAGGGTGTCTCAAATTTAACGTAAAAAAACTGTTCTGATTGTTGCACCCTGTATAGGCCTAAAACTAAAATCTGAATAAAAAATTCCATCACAGTGCAATTACCAAAGAAAAAAGCTACAGTTTAAAAAAAAAATTATCGAAATCGATTTATCGGTTCGCGAGAAAATCAAATTTGAAATACAGCATAATTTTTGGTTGTGCGTTACATTTGCGGGTAAGTGTATCAACCCATTTTAAACAATAATAATTCAAAAAATATATGAATTTTTTGTTTATTATTATAATATATTTACATTTACTATAATAAATATAATATTATAAATTAAACTGAAAAATAAATTAAGCTTCTACATTTGGTGATCTAATGAAGTAATTCAGAGAAAAAAATTACGTAGGTATAAAATCCAAAAAGAATAATAAAGCAACGGGATCTGTTATTTTCATAATGTTTTTATTATACTACATAATAATAGAAACATATAATAGTGGATTAAGGGCAAAACCTAAACCTAAATTATAAATGTTTATAAATTTCCTAACTATTGTTACCTAATAAATACTAATTGATAATAATTTGACAAATTATATTCCACGCCGACATTAAAAAGTGTTATAATGACAATACGTTACAATTTTAAATTTATTATTACCATTACAGGGATTATTCACTATCTGACGATGACAACATTTCATTACTGTCGCTACTGCTGTCATCTGCAGGACTTATAATAATAGGTTCTACCATGACTTCACCGCGTACATCTAGGTCCCACATTTTTTTTCTACGCCCTCGACATGTAATACACACTTATGCCAATCTGCTGCTTGTACATTCGCTAATGCCGTTTTTAACGGTTCTTTAACATCTTTTAAATTAAAAGTTTTATTTTCATGCGCCACTTCGCCTTTTATCTGTACTCATATAAGCTCGATTGGATTTAGTTCACAATGGTAAGGCGGTAAACGTAATATTGTAACACCTCGTTCACGAGCCATTTCATCCACTACATATTTCGTATATTTTTTTTGTGAAGTCTTGCAAGATCAAGCAACTGCACTTTTAACATTTTTTCGCCAAATGCCATATTTTCTTTTTCGAGCCAATCGACAATCTTTCCTTTTCGCCAAGCAGAAATTGACAAAGCTTCCACCCGACGGCTGTGGTATGGTGCATTATCCATCACGATTACCGACCCACGTTCAATACGCGGTAAGATGGATTTAAACCAATCTTCAAAAACTCCCGAGTTCATATCCTCATGATAATCACCGGTTTTACGAGAATCAAACACGTTTAACCCACCTTCAAGAAAACTAGAATCATTCCCGATGTGGGTTATAATTAACCGACGATCTTTTCCTGAAGGAGCTTATTTCAGTTAAGTGTGTGAATCGATGTTAATTATTTTCTCCGCACACCGTCAATGGTGATAAGAACAGTTTTGCCAATTATTTTGGGGTCGTAGTATAATTTAAGAACTCTGTCCTTTATCTGTTTAAATTTTCAGCTGTATTGATACAGTAAACGAGGCCCCATCATGAGGTTAAAAATTTAGCACACAAAATGTTATGACCTGAGTTTAAAAAAAGCACTGCACCCTAACATTAAAATAATATGACATTGATTGATCCACGCAACATAGGCAATCCCATGCAAATTTGAAGGTGGTCAAATATTGGCTCCCTTGTTTATTTTAAGTAAGTTATTTAGGCTTGTCAATATTAATGACACCTAAACTTAATCCTACAAACACATTTAGTGCCGGTACTTTTGGCACTGATTAACTCATTTGATAGACGATTAAAAAAATGATTAATGGACCGATGTTGTGGTTACCCAGAAGCCCAGCCCACAATTTTCCAGGGCATTGTGTCTATTAACTTTATCATTTAACATAAACGTTGCTTCGTCCGAAAATACTATAAATTTGAAAAACTGGTTATTTTGGTCAAACCTTGACATTATAATATCACAAAATTCAATTCCTCGCTCATAATCATCTTCTGATAACTCTTGAACTACATGTATTTTGGAAGGGTGATATTTATGTTTTATTAAAACATTATGGACGGATTTGAAGCAGACTTCACTTACTTAAGAAATTTTTCTTAATGAAGAAACAGGGGTTTCAACAACATGTAACATTTCTAAACTTTTCTCTTCATCTGGCCGTCCTGATCGTCGCTTATCGTCGGACAGTTTTTAGAACAGTTGCTTTTGAAATTGGATTTCGGTTTGGAAATGCGTCAATAAATAGATTTTTAACCTCTTCGTAAGACCTGACCCTATCGCCATATCCTCTCATCATAAGAATTGGAATTCTTTCACTTTCAGTTAAAGACATTTTTGCATGTAAAAAATGACAGCTTTTATGACTTTACATCAAATACATCAAAACTGAACTGGTGTTTTTATTATTAATAAATAAAACACAATTTGTTGATATTTTCAAAACACGTCGTTATTTCGAAAATTACTGATAGTATGTTATACCAAAAGTGTAACAAATTTAAAGTAAAACTATAAATAAAAAAATATACAGGGTGTTACAGACAAACTAAAAAGCTGGCAACAACGCCAATATCGTCATTCGGTGCGTCAGATCCTCTTACACAACTGTACCAAATTTGGTATAAATCGGTCAATAAATTGTGATGTTATTAAGCCGTTTCCAGACTTTATACACACACTGTATAACACTCCGTTCTTATATTTTCGATAAGGTATAAGATAACTGAAAAATACAAGGGGTCTCTGAAAATGCACCATTTTCAATTTCGTCTTGTATCTCAAAAACCAAGAGGGCCATGATACATCCGTTTACGGCATCGTTTGTTTCACAAAACAGTGGCACAGGTTTGCGAAAACCGCATAATTCTATCTGTACTAATAACGGAGATACCCTACAAAAGTGTCAAAAACTAGACATTCTGTACAATTCTTATCGATGTTTTATTGTGATTATGGGTATTATCGTGTTCCTAGATTTTATTGTTCGTCTAACTTGTGGCAGTATTTGTTATTTATTCACATTTTCATTCTTATAATCTATTTTCTTGAGCCAGACATCAGTCTTTTGCTCTTGTTTTTTTGTTGTAGATATCTGGTCGATAACAATTTTGAAAGGTTTTGATTTTGAATTTTGTATTTGATTTTTTTTCTCATCTTCTTCTGTTTTGGTCTTACGTGCTTTTCTTATTCTCTTTAATACATATCTATATTATTTATCAGGGGGGAGCAAACCTTTAGGGAATTTGTGTTTCGAGTTTGGTAATGAGTGTATGTGTGTGTCTAAAATAAGCCGATTCGTAGATGTACTTGCTCGCGTATGGTATTTTTTAATAATTTTATCATAAAAAGTATTTAATATGTCCATTCGTAAGTCCCTGTGCAGTACGTCTGTCGGTACATGCCTTTGAGCGTCCGTTATTATGCGTAAAATTATATTTTGTAATATTTGTAATTTTTTCAGTCTCGTCTTGTTTACGGTGCACCACGTAGGTACACCGTATGTAAGTATAGGTCTCATTATTGTCTTGTAGATCAACGTTTATGTCTTGATGCTTATTTTGCTTCTTTTGTTTAATAATGAATAGACTTCACTTAATTGGTCTTGTGCCTTTGCAAGTCTCTCTGTCAAGTTCTCGTTCCACAATAATTTTCTGTCAAACGTGAGGCCAAGATATTTAATCTTGTTCCTCCAATTCATTTGTGCATTGCCCACTCTTACTCTTGTTTGGGGTAGTTTTGTAATAGCTTTTGAAAAATAAATTGCTTGGGTCTTACCATCATTTAGACAAAGTTTCCAAGAGTCCAACCATCTCTGAAGGATATTGATATGGCGTTGCAGACAAAGGACTACAGCCCAGGGCAACTTCGAGGTTGCAGTAATCGCAGTATCATCAGCGAACAAATACAATTGGGTTCGCGGATCTCGCGGAATATCACTAGTATAAATATTGTATAGTAAAGAGGCTAGTGGCGACCACTGTGGTACTCCCGCCTTAATGTTTCTGCCACTTGAAATTGTATTTTCTGATGATACCGCGAATGCCCTGTCCTCGAGGTATGAAATCAAAATTTTTACCAAATAATTGGGCATACCCAACCTTATCAACTTTAATATGAGACCATTATGCCAAACTTTATCGAATGCTTTAGAAACGTCAAAGAAAACTGCTCCCGCTGATTTACGCTCGTTAAATTCTCTCAGTATGTTAGTCGCTAGTCGCGTTGTTTGGCGCACCGTGCAATGAGCAGCTCGAAATCCAAACTGCTCCGGTGATAAAATATTATTGTCCAATACAAAATCGGTTATCCGATTTAGTATTAGTTTTTCAACAATCTTGCCAAGACACGATAATAAACTTATCGGTCTGTAGCTGACTGCTAACGTTAAATATTTACCTGTTTTTGGAATTAGTACCACTTTGGCTTGTTTCCAAGTATCGGGGAAGCAACCTTCTTTAAGTATAGCCTGGGCTATGTTTACTACATCCAAAACTGTATTTTCTGGCAAAATCTTCAAAGCTGCGTTCCTAATACCGTCAAAACCGGGCGCTTTCTTTGCTTTAATATAATGTAAAGCAGACCGAACTTCCTCAGATGTCACTTGCGGAATATTACCTTCGCGATGATCCATGGTTCTGTACACTTGAATGATCCTGGCGATTCGTGCATCTTTTTCCAAATCGTTAACGGGAAATTCACTAAATTGATCGCAGAGTCTGCAAACAATTCGGTCTTTTCCTCTGGATTTGTGAGTATCTGGCCTGTATTTGGATCTTTGATGAATGGCATAGGTTTCTCTCCTCCTTTAATTAAGGAGCAAATGAATTTGTAAATTATGTTATCCTCTATTTTTAATCCTTCAATTTTATCAGACCAAATTCCAGACTCTCTTGCATTTAATGCTGTTCTAATGGCTAGAGTAATTTTAGTCGCCTGTGTTTTTATACGCGGATCGCCAGTCCTATATGCTTGCTTTGGCATTCTGTTTTTATTTTTGATCATCTGAGTAATTTTGGGTCCTATAGCGCCCCGTTTCGAAAATCTAGACGTTTTCGTTGTAGATGACTAGATTGTGGCCGAAATTATTTTACTAGTTAATTTTGCAACTGCTTCGTTTATTTCCACATTCGTGTGTATTGGTGGTAGATTATCAGACTATTGAAGCTTTCTCGTAACAAGAGGCCAATTTGTCCTTGTTTTTGTAACGTATCCATGACCTTTCTCTGCGGGATTGCCCCACTCGATGAAAACAGGTCTATGGTCAGCCCGTTGGAAAATGGGTATGTTCGAATATGTGATAATTTAAATCAAGTGACTTGTTGAATAGGGTGAGACCTCGCAAATTCTGCGTTCAGCAGCCCCAAATTCGGTGCTTTGCATTGAGGTCTCCCCCTATTATTGTTGAACTATCAGAGTTAAAGAGTTTTGCTAGACAACCCTCAACAAAATTGACGCTAGGGCTGCACATTTTCACATTTTATAATTTTGTACTTGTAAGTTTTTGGCCTTGTCAGCAGAAACATTTGATGAGAATAATATTAAATGTTGATAAATACACAAAGATAAATTATATGTTAAATAAACTTAAATGGTTGAATATAAGAAATTTAATATTTTTCCTAGTTTGTATTTTTATTTATAAAATGCAAAATAATTTATTACCATCTCATTTAAAAGACTTTATAACGCAAAACTTTGAAAATCATAACTATCAAACCAGAAACAATCAAAATTTTCGTTTAGGGAAAGTGACAAAAAATTTTACATATACATCAATCTTTTGTAAAGGACTTCACGAATATAATAATTTAGATTCTTTAATTAAGAAACAAAATTCCCTAAGTAAATTTAAATAATCCTTAAAAATATCATTACTTAGAAAACAAAATATCTGATAAAATTTATTTAAAAACATTTTTGGTGCATAAAATTGTAATTTTAAATGTTTTAATTATTGGTAAAAAAACTAGAATTTAACATATTGTAGCAGTATTGCTAAAATAAATCTTGTTACTACTTACTACTACTACAATAAAGCATATTTTACGACTTTGCCTAATCGTTAAATAACTTTGGATAAACTGGATGGAAATAATTAAAATTTTGAATGGGATTTTCTGTTGCGTAAGCTCATGGATGTATATGTCACCCTTTTTATTAGTTTCATTGGTTGATTAAGGAAAAAATAGTGGGTATAAACTTACCATTAGCATTAATCCGTTCAGTAACAGGCCGATTTCGACAGCTGAATCTTAAACATTTATGATCCCGTTCGAAACATTCGGAATGAAGTGCTTTCTTACAATCGGTACAGTACCTTATACCTTGCCCTTTTACTATAGAACATTCACAGAAAGCACACGTCGGCTCATTAATCTGGTTAACTCCTAAAAAAATTTGTGGCAATTTTCAAAATGTTTTAACTACTTGTTAAAGTCCGTCTATCTATCTTATAAACTCATTATAAATGCTAATCCCTTACCGTCATAATAACCTATTGTGTGAGGTGTAACATTCGGCCACCTGATCTGGGGACTCCAGGTACGGATCTATTTAAAGACTATTATATTATTATATTTTCTCAGTAGGTACTCCTCTTAAAATAATTAGGGTAAAATAAAATGGGGCTAATTTTTGGTTTTAAAATTCAGTTAGATGTTTGTATTGGTTTAGACAAGAAGTTATTTGTTGCCAAGTAAACGTGATATCTAAAAATGTTTCGTCCGTGGGAAGAAACCAGTACGCCAAGTGGATCTACAAGTCGTGATAAAAACCAATTTAAGCCTGATATTTTATCAGTTGACTAAAAGAAAGTAACCTTCGACGTTTACACCACCCTTCTTGAACGTGGTTTTCCAAAATTTGGTGCAGTGAAGGAAGTTTGACACGCAGGCCAGTGAGCACAGTGTGGCTTGTTGTAAATAAACCTATAGTGGAGAGAAGAAACAAGAGACTCTTTTACTTTTAGGAAACTGGACGCGACGGATGTCGATATAATTCGTAGAAAAATATAAGCCATGTACAGGGACATTTTTTTAAGTGTCTCACCCGATTGGCGATTTTCCTGCTGACTATCATAAAAAACAAATAACATATTTCTGAATGATTTTCGATAAGGAAGCCGAATTTAATGTCAAAAAATACATAGATTTACAAATTTGACAGATTAGACGCCATTTTGAATTTTCTTAAATGGCAACCCCCATAAATAACCACACGATTGGATTGCATTTGGCGATCCGATTCTAAAACTATATAGTTGTTGACACTTATTTTCAGCCGTTTCGGAAATACGGGCGTTCCCAATTTGCCTCCATCGATTTTGTCTTTTAAGTGTCTCACCCCTTTAATAAATAGACTTTCTAAGCTGAACACCTTAATTTTTTTCACAGTGACATAATTTCGCGTGAGCAAGCGATCTACGCTATAGCCAAATCCGACAGATGTCAAAAAGTGACAGATACGACGCCATTTTGATTTTTTTTAAATGGCAACTCTCATAAATAACTACACGATTGAATTGCATTTGGCGATCCGATTCTAAAAGTATATAGTTGTTGATACTTATTTTCAGCCGTTTCGGAAATACGGGGGTTCCTAATTTGCCTCCATCGATTTTGTCTTTTAAGTGTCTCACCCCTTTAATAAATAGACCTTTTAAGCTGAACACCTTAATTTTTTTCACAGTGACATAATTTCGCGTGAGCAAGCGATCTACGCTATAGTCAAATCCGACAGATGTCAAAAAGTGACAGATGAGACGCCATTTTGAATTTTCTTAAATGGCAACTCCCATAAATAACCACACGATTGGATTGCATTTGGCGATCCGATTCTAAAACTATATAGTTGTTGACACTTATTTTCAGCCGTTTCGGAAATACGGGCGTTCCCAATTTGCCTCCATCGATTTTGTCTTTTAAGTGTCTCACCCCTTTAATAAATAGACTTTCTAAGCTGAACACCTTAATTTTTTTCACAGTGACATAATTTCGCGTGAGCAAGCGATCTACGCTATAGCCAAATCCGACAGATGTCAAAAAGTGACAGATACGACGCCATTTTGATTTTTTTTAAATGGCAACTCTCATAAATAACTACACGATTGAATTGCATTTGGCGATCCGATTCTAAAAGTATATAGTTGTTGATACTTATTTTCAGCCGTTTCGGAAATACGGGGGTTCCTAATTTGCCTCAATCGATTTTGTCTTTTAAGTGTCTCACCCCTTTAATAAATAGACTTTCTAAGCTGAACACCTTAATTTTTTTCACAGTGACATAATTTCGCGTGAGCAAGCGATCTACGCTATAGTCAAATCCGACAGATGTCAAAAAGTGACAGATACGACGCCATTTTGAATTTTCTTAAATGGCAACCCCCATAAATAACCACACGATTGGATTGCATTTGGCGATCCGATTCTAAAACTGTATAGTTGTTGACACTTATTTTCAGCCGTTTCGGAAATACGGGCGTTCCCAATTTGCCTCCATCGATTTTGTCTTTTAAGTGTCTCACCCCTTTAATAAATAGACTTTCTAAGCTGAACACCTTAATTTTTTTCACAGTGACATAATTTCGCGTGAGCAAGCGATCTACGCTATAGCCAAATCCGACAGATGTCAAAAAGTGACAGATACGACGCCATTTTGATTTTTTTTAAATGGCAACTCTCATAAATAACTACACGATTGAATTGCATTTGGCGATCCGATTCTAAAAGTATATAGTTGTTGATACTTATTTTCAGCCGTTTCGGAAATACGGGGGTTCCTAATTTGCCTCAATCGATTTTGTCTTTTAAGTGTCTCACCCCTTTAATAAATAGACTTTCTAAGCTGAACACCTTAATTTTTTTCACAGTGACATAATTTCGCGTGAGCAAGCGATCTACGCTATAGTCAAATCCAAAAGATGTCAAAAAGTGACAGATACGACGCCATTTTGAATTTTCTTAAATGGCAACCCCCATAAATAACCACACGATTGGATTGCATTTGGCGATCCGACTCTAAAAGTATATAGTTGTTGATACTTATTTTCAGCCGTTTCGGAAATACGGGGGTTCCGAATTTGCCTCCATCGATTTTGTCTTTTAAGTGTCTCACCCCTTTAATAAATAGACCTTCTAAGCTGAACACCTTAATTTTTTTCACAGTGACATAATTTCGCGTGAGCAAGCGATCTACGCTATAGTCAAATCCGACAGATGTCAAAAAGTGACAGATACGACGCCATTTTGAATTTTCTTAAATGGCAACCCCCATAAATAACCACACAATTGGATTGCATTTGGCGATCCGATTCTAAAACTATATAGTTGTTGACACTTATTTTCAGCCGTTTCGGAAATACGGGCGTTCCCAATTTGCCTCCATCGATTTTGTCTTTTAAGTGTCTCACCCCTTTAATAAATAGACTTTCTAAGCTGAACACCTTAATTTTTTTCACAGTGACATAATTTCGCGTGAGCAAGCGATCTACGCTATAGTCAAATCCGACAGATGTCAAAAAGTGACAGATACGACGCCATTTTGAATTTTCTTAAATGGCAACTCCATAAATAACCACACGATTGGATTGCATTTGGCGATCCGATTCTAAAACTATATAGTTGTTGACACTTATTTTCAGCCGTTTCGGAAATACGGGCGTTTCCAATTTGCCTCCATCGATTTTGTCTTTTAAGTGTCTCACCCCTTTAATAAATAGACTTTTTAAGCTGAACACCTTAATTTTTTTCACAGTGACATAATTTCGCGTGAGCAAGCGATCTACGCTATAGTCAAATCCGACAGATGTCAAAAAGTGACAGATACGACGCCATTTTGAATTTTCTTAAATGGCAACCCCCATAAATAACCACACGATTGGATTGCATTTGGCGATCCGATTCTAAAACCATTTATCGATTTTGTTTTTAAGTGCCTCAGCCCTTTAATAAATAGACTTTCTAAGCTGAAAACCCCAATCTTTTTGCTGGTAAGTTGTATCTTAATGAAAATGTTATCCCACGTATAATTTAATTTAAATAACAAGAAACAGTACATGTTTTTTTAAAAAAATTTAATTAATTTCTATTATCAAGCTCTAACAAGTAAAGTAAATTATTATTGATTATTATAGTGAGTGGTTTTAAACAAAAGGTTTTCTTTTCCCCTTCCAACAAACTACCGCCACTTAAAATGGAAAAATGTTTTAGTATTTTCTTTAACATATTTTATGCGCTTTAGTTTATTATATATTATATAACTATTGGGAAAAGTAAAAAAAAGGCAGTTGGGTGCCATTAGAATGATATCCTATTGCATGTCTAGTCGAAGCAAATAAAAAGTAAGGATTACTAATTTAACAAATAGAAATTAAAATTCGTTGTTATTTGTTTTGTGCAATTGTCTTTTAGAAATTAGCGAATTGTAAACAATAAAATTAACTTAAATAAAATTACAAAAACTTTGGGTTTAAGAAATTTGCTTATAGAATATCCTACCTTTCTCTATGGTTGTTGGTCAGGGTATAAGTTTACATACAAATTTAGGTATTCTTCCTTGCATTATCTAATTACTTTTAACCGGCGTTTCCCAACTTTTATTATTTGCTACCAAATTTTTAATCACAATTCTCATCGTAGTTGAGTAACTAATTATTGAAATTTCACAATCAATGAAATTCGTTGTAACATGTAAATAAAACGTATTAATTATTGTCATCTAAAAGTAAAATGATATAAGGAAATAACTAAGGCATCAGGCATGCTATATTGAATTTTAACAATTTTCGATATTTATGATGCCCAGTAACTCTTTATAATTTCACTGCCTTCCCGTTTTCCTCTTCGTCATATCGGTAACGTCATGTTCAAACTAATAAAAAATTAAACGTCTAGTAACATTTGACATTATCATTAAGAATTTTACAAAGAATTTTTTCTAAATAACTTTTAATTAAACTGATAAGTTTCAGTATGGTTCTTTTCGAATAAATTAAAAATAAATACTGACAAAACCAAATATATTGTATTTAAGCAGAAAAATAAAATAATAAATGAACTGCGGATTGACATAAATGGTATAATTTTGGATAAAGTATCATCTATAAAATATTTGGGATTAATTGTAGATGAGAATTTAAACTGGTCACCACACATCACCAAAATCTCGGAGAAAATTGTTTCAATGCTATCGGCATTATATAAGAGCAGAAATTATTTATCCAAAAAAAGTAAGTTTAATATTTACAATGCATTCTTCTTAACTCATTTTAGATATCTTTTTCCGATTTGGGGTATGTGTGGGGAGACTAATTTTAATAAAGCACAAATACTGCAAAACAAAATTCTTAAAATATTATTTAACTATGATTGGCGCACTAGCACTAACATAATTTATTCAGAACTAAATTTAAATAGGTTACAAGAAATTTTAGAAACGGAACAATGTAAAATGGTTTATAAAATTCTTCATGGTCGACAAAAATGTAACATTGATATTATATTTAACCACAATGTGCACAATTACCAAACGAGATCCCAAAATAATATTTATCAGATTAACACTAGGACTAATATAGGTTTAAGTAATCCAATCACTGATGCAATTAAAGCCTTTAACAATTTACCTACCTCTGTAAGACATGCAAATAATTATAGCACTTCCGTTAGGAAATTAAAAGCACTCAAGTCTTTGTATTGACTTATAGCTTTGCAACAACTTAATTAATTTAGATTTTGTTATTCTCGGGGCCAGTGTTTAAAAACACTGATTTGAGGATTTATTGACAGTTGTTGAATTTATTGTATAAAAATATTATTGTTTGAATAAAGACATTTCAAAAAAAAAATTTGGGTTGCCATTTAAGAAAATTCAAAATGGCGTCGTATCTGTCACTTTTTGACATCTGTCGGATTTGACTATAGCGTAGATCGCTTGCTCACGCGAAATTATGTCACTGTGAAAAAAATTAAGGTGTTCAGCTTAGAAAGTCTATTTATTAAAGGGGTGAGACACTTAAAAGACAAAATCGATGGAGGCAAATTGGGAACGCCCGTATTTCCGAAACGGCTGAAAATAAGTGTCAACAACTATATAGTTTTAGAATCGGATCGCCAAATGCAATCCAATCGTGTGGTTATTTATGGGGGTTGCAATTTAAGAAAATTCAAAATGGCGTCGTATCTGTCACTTTTTGACATCTGTCGGATTTGACTATAGCGTAGATCGCTTGCTCACGCGAAATTATGTCACTGTGAAAAAAATTAAGGTGTTCAGCTTAGAAGGTCTATTTATTAAAGGGGTGAGACACTTAAAAGACAAAATCGATGGAGGCAAATTGGGAACGCCCGTATTTCCGAAACGGCTGAAAATAAGTGTCAACAACTATATAGTTTTAGAATCGGATCGCCAAATGCAATTCAATCGTGTAGTTATTTATGAGAGTTGCCATTTAAAAAAAATCAAAATGGCGTCGTATCTGTCACTTTTTGACATCTGTCGGATTTGACTATAGCGTAGATCGCTTGCTCACGCAAAATTATGTCACTGTGAAAAAAATTAAGGTGTTCAGCTTAGAAGGTCTATTTATTAAAGGGGTGAGACACTTAAAAGACAAAATCGATGGAGGCAAATTAGGAACCCCCGTATTTCCGAAACGGCTGAAAATAAGTATCAACAACTATATACTTTTAGAATCGGATCGCCAAATGCAATTCAATCGTGTAGTTATTTATGAGAGTTGCCATTTAAAAAAAATCAAAATGGCGTCGTATCTGTCACTTTTTGACATCTGTCGGATTTGACTATAGCGTAGATCGCTTGCTCACGCGAAATTATGTCACTGTGAAAAAAATTAAGGTGTTCAGCTTAGAAGGTCTATTTATTAAAGGGGTGAGACACTTAAAAGACAAAATCGATGGAGGCAAATTGGGAACGCCCGTATTTCCGAAACGGCTGAAAATAAGTGTCAACAACTATATACTTTTAGAATCGGATCGCCAAATGCAATTCAATCGTGTAGTTATTTATGAGAGTTGCCATTTAAAAAAAATCAAAATGGCGTCGTATCTGCCACTTTTTGACATGTGTCGGATTTGACTATAGCGTAGATCGCTTGCTCACGCGAAATTATGTCACTGTGAAAAAAATTAAGGTGTTCAGCTTAGAAAGTATATTTATTAAAGGGGTGAGACACTTAAAAGACAAAATCGATGGAGGCAAATTGGGAACGCCCGTATGTCCGAAACGGCTGAAAATAAGTGTCAACAACTATATAGTTTTAGAATCGGATCGCCAAATGCAATCCAATCGTGTGGTTATTTATGGGGGTTGCCATTTAAGAAAATTCAAAATGGCGTCTCATCTGTCAAATTTGTAAATCTATGTATTTTTTGACATTAAATTCGGCTTCCTTATCGAAAATCATTCAGAAATATGTTATTTGTTTTTTATGATAGTCAGCAGGAAAATCGCCAATCGGGTGAGACACTTAAAAAAATGTCCCTGTACAGGGAACAAATGATCTCCACTTTAAAACCCCTATTGCAAAGATTAAAAAAAGATGACACGGGAATAGAGTGTTGTCGTGAGACTAAGGAAATGTAGTTTAAGAAACGATTTTAAAATGAAAAAAATTAACAAACGACAAATAATCAGCCCGGTTAAAAAGATGGATAATGGAATACCTAATTGCAGTCCATGGATATAGACAGGATGGAAGGGATATTATTTATTTGGACGAGACGTGGTATGACACACACGAAGTTCCAGATAAAGGTTGGGTAGATTTATCGGGTCTATGCAGAACCAAAGCTCCATCAAATAAAGGTAAGCGTATAACAATAGTTCATGCTGGGACAAAAAACGGATTTATACCAAACGCTTTGGCCTTATCAGCCAAAAATATAAAGGACTCCCTTGTTGATTATCACGATGAAACTACGGCAGAACTATTTGAAGACTGGTTTAAAAACAAATTATTACTAAATATACCACCAAATAATGTGATAGTGATGGATAATGCGAGCTACCACAGTCGTAGGTTACATAAAGTTCCGTGTTCCAATGACACAAAAGTTACCATCCAGGACTATATGATGGAAAATAATATGTATTTTGAGGAAAATTACACAAAAAAGCAATTGCTCGAAATTTTAAAATCATTTTCAACAAAAAAGCAATATTATTGTGACACTTTGGCGGTAGAAATGGGTCATACCGTGTTAAGACTTCCTCCTTATCATTGCATGTTCAACCCAATTGAACATATTATATGGCACCAGCTGAAAGCATCGGTAAGGAGGAATAATGTTTCGCCAACCTTAAATTCTTCTGTGACAGCTTAGTACAGTCAGAGATGCAAAATATTCCAGACAAAAGCTGGAAAAATTGTGTAGCGCATGTTCAAAAAGTAGAAAAATCATACGTAAATATAGATCTGTTGCCCAGAGAAAGAATTATTGTGAACTTGGATGACGACAGTGAGAGTGAAACTGACTTCGGTTAAAATGTAATAATTATTTTTCTGACGCGGTACTTTTTTGTAGGTATATGCATATTTTGTTTTAATTAATAACCGTCCTATATGTTATAATTTTAATTGTATTGTATCTTATATATTGTCATATTATTATTTTATTATTATTACTCATTATTAAATTATGTTTTAAATATGTTTTTGCGTTTTCTTTCTAACATCAAAAATCAGTACGACACTTTTGTTGCATACAGGTAGATAAAAAAAAATATTTTTTTCCACGCTTTTATACGGGGTGTCCGGTAACTTATGGGCCATAGAGCAACTGGAGATAGTAGATATAAAAATATGTCTTTTGAGCCAAATTTGCCCAAGTAAAATGTTAGAGGTTAAAGAGATACAGGGTGAAAGTGAAAATTAATTTTCGAAAAATGATGATAATTTTGAAACGGTTTAAGATATCGAATTCAAAATCGGTATAACTAGGTTTTCGAGAGTGAGAAATTCGAATTTGGTGTTAATTTCAAGATACTCCCTAGAGGGCGCTTGCTACGTGCTTCATGTTGAACTAATTCATCAATATTTTTTTTAACCGTGCAGTTACTAGTATTTATACTTTAAACTATAAAAGAACCTACCTTTTTACGTAAAAAAGGTACTCTTGGTCGATCTCGATATCTCAAGCCGTTACCCAGATTCTAGCGTCTGAATGTTCCATTGCACATTCTGTTGATTGCTGAGAAATATTTAATTCACAAAGTGTGCCTTGCATTTTGACAAAATTTGTTGCGGTGAAAACTGTCATTATTTTCTACTTTTTCCCGTCAAAGGTACGTAAATAAAAAGTTTTTGCAATATCCAACCAAGTACTGTAATCATTTCCAATAAAAATGCCTAGGCTTAATAAGTTTTCTAACCGTGATTTACGTGATATGGTCTGCGTTTATGCACAAGAGAATTATAATAGTCGTGCTGCACTTAGAAGATATGTAGAACTCTACCCAACCAGAATCATTCCAGACCGAAAAATATTTCAAAGAATATTCAATCAGTTAGGTGAAACAGGTTCGTTTTATGTCAAAAATCCTGGTGGACGACCGAAAACTATAACGGTCGAACAAGAAGAAGAGATATTGGTTCGTATCGCGGAAAATCCTGAATTAAGCACTAGGCGTTTGGAAGCTTCTACAGGAATAGGTAAATCGACCGTCTCAGAAGTCATCAATGCAGAAAATTTATTTCCTTACCATTTCACGCCCGTTCAAAATTTACTGCCAGGAGATTTGCCAGTCAGATCAGAATTCTGTCAAAATCTACTAAATAAGAATAACGAAGATCCCATGTTCCTGAGAAAAATATTATTTACTGACGAGACAACTTTTACAAGACGCGGAATTTTTAACTGGAAAAATAATCATCACTATGCTTTGGAAAATCCACGACTACCCAAAGAAAGACATTTTCAGCACGAGTTTTCGATAAATATTTGGTGCGGCATTATCGACAATTTCTTGATCGGCCCATATCAGCTTCCGCAGAGACTTAATGGAGAACAATATTTGCATTTTTTAGAAAACGATTTACCTTACCTTCTGGATGATATACCTCTGAACATAAGACACAATATGTGGTACATGCAAGATGGTGCCCCAGCACACTTTGCAGTTCCTGTTCGAAATCATTTAAATCAGCGTTTTCCACATCGGTGGATTGGTCGCGGTAGCGAATTTCCTTGGCCACCGCGTAGCCCAGATATTAACCCGTTGGATTTTTATCTGTGGGGTCACATGAAGGATTTGGTATATGGTGATGAATCCAATACACGGGAAGAACTTGAACAAAAAATTCAAGAAGCCACCATTGTTATACGAGATAATCAAAATATCTTCCTGAATGTGAGACGTCATTTGTTAAAAAGCTTAAGAAAATGTATTGAAGTAAACGGTGGACACTTTCAACATTTACTAAAGTGAACTAAAACAAATTTTTAATAGTTTCCAATATTTTCATTTTGTTTTTTTTTCTGCCTTTTTATCATCAAGTCCTAGAATCTGGGTAACGGTTTGAGATATCGAGATCGACCAAGAGTACATTTTTTACGTAAAAAGGTAGGTTATTTTATAGTTTAAAGTATAAATACTAGTAACTGCACGGTTAAAAAAAATATGGATGAATTAGTTCAACATAAAGCACGTAGCAAGCGCCATCTAGGGAGTATCTTGAAATTAACACCAAATTCGAATTTCTCACTCTCGAAAACCTAGTTATACCGATTTTGAATTCGATATCTTAAACCGTTTCAAAATTATCATCATTTTTCGAAAATTAATTTTCACTTTCAACACCCTGTATCTCTTTAACCTCTAACATTTTACTTGGGCAAATTTGGCTCAAAAGACATATTTTTATATCTACTATCTCCAGTTGCTCTATGGCCCATAAGTTACTGGACACCCTGTATACAGTGAGGACCAGAAGTCCTGCATAAATTCGATAAAAAATTAGTGATGCATTTTTCGGAAAAATGCTTGAATACGTAAATTTTTATTTTCATTTGCGCATTTTTTGACGTGAAAGTTTAGTATACAGGGTGACACATGATAAGGATATGACGTAATTTGTTATTTTTTCTTATGGAACACCCCTGTATATTTTTCGATTTTTCAATTCTAGTAAACATTCTAAACATATCTCGTATGGCATACCCTATGTCTAAAGTGAAAGATTATCGAGAAATTTTCGATTGAATTATAGTATTTTTAAAGTCACCTTAAGTTTTATTATTTAAATAGGTATAGACCAGTCCTTCAAATGTGTTGTCATTAGTTGTCAGTTTATAGCTGACAGCTATCAAGTAACATTTAAGTAATCTTGTCTCATGCAGCATTTCGTACTACTTAACTAAATAAAATTAAAAATTCACAAAAGAAAATGGTTAAAATGACTGAAACTCAGAGAATAGATGTTTTAATTATGATAGGGGTACCACTCCAGTTTATCGGCTTATGCGAAAAATGGCGTAAAATGAAAAACGTTTCTTGCAATATGTAGCACGTACTTTCTAAACGACAAATCCGCGAGCGGAAAACCATTTTTTTAATTGCAAATATAAAAAAAATGTGAAAATAGGGTACCTGCTTGTGACAAAAATGAAAAAAAAATGAAAAACTCTTGTTGATTTATGTAGCATATACCGAATTGGAACCAAAAAGGTGGATTAGATGCCGTGTTAGCGCCTGTTTAACCAATATAAGTCTATAATTATTACAATTTTTGTCGAGTGACTAACAGCTAGAGAAACATAACCTCACTTGTCACTCTCACTGTGCTTTTCGGTCGACTATTTTCACATTTTTTTTATATTTCCAATTCTACATATTGCAAGAAACGTTTTTCATTTTAAGCCATTTTTCGCATAAGCCGATAAACTGGAATATTACCATGATAGGATGTGGTGATCGTATTAGGACTCAAAGGGAAGTTTGTGAACTATTTCATATAAAATATCAAGACATTCAGATATCTCAGTCCTGTTGAAAATATTAGATTATATCATCTTTGTGTTTTTATTAACCCTATATATACATTGTTATGTACCAGTAGTTTTTAAGTTTGTAATATGGCAAGAAAAGTAAAGTCTGAAATATAATTTGTCAACTCAAAATTCTCTTTAATATTAGTAGATTCTTTACTAAGGGGTGAACTACTTCAACATGGTAGCAGAGCGTGGTACCCTAGAGGAGTGAAGAATAATAAGATAGTTTTTCGGGTTCATAGAAGCGACGACAGAAGAAGCAGTTCCGAAAGTATAGTCATTGTACATAGCGTATTAAAAGATGGACGCAAGTAAAGTACATATAGGATTATTGGAAGGGAAAAGCAACTGGTCGACGTGGAGATATAAAGTGTGTATTCTGTTTAGAAGCATTCCAGGTGCTGTCGATGTCGTAGAAGGTAAATTAGTATTACCTTTACCTTTACCTGAAAATGCCAGTGGAGAGCAGAATAACAAGTATGACAAAGACTTAAGCTCGATTTATAAACTTGAAAAGTTGGTGAGGTTGAAGTTGTGATCAAGTTTGTGAGGTTAGATATTCCGAACTCCGAGCATAAAAATTGGTTATCTCGAACTACCCGGGAAATTTTCGAATCTTACATGAGCTTTACATAAACAACATGAACGAGTGTATAAATGGAACTGAGTGTTCCCTTTAGTTTAAATTGAACTCCTATTTCCAACACCTACTGAACCTCAACCTCACCAACTTTTCGAGTTTATAAATCCAGCTTTAACCTATTACACTCAAGCTGACAGTAATGCTTTGCTTGTCTTAACCGTCAATATGACACAAGAAACATTACAAAAGGTTATGCGATTCTCAAGTGCAAGAGAGGTATGGTTAGAACTTCACAGATTGTTGAAGAAAAAACCTATGACCTATGCATGCAATTCTTCAGTTATAAAAGGCAAGTTGAGGATGATATAGTTACTCATACTTCTAAACTGAAAAATTTGTGGAATGAATTGCAACTTGAAATTTCCAAGGAGAAATCAGCACAAGGTGTAACGTGCAACTGTGATTTACCTGAATTATTGTTGATTTGCAAGATATTAGGGACCTTACCAGAAGCTTATTTTTCATTTAAATCAAGTTGGATGCTGATGTCTAGGTCAGACCGCACCTTAGATAATTTGACGACACAGCTTTGTGCTTATGAAAAAGCTTTATTAAGTAAAAATGAAGAATGTCACGAGGCCTTAGTATTTGAAAATAGAAATCCAACAAAATTTAGTGGTAAACAAAGAAAATGGATATGCCATTATTGTAAAGAAGAGGGACATGTAGTCAAACACTGTAAAAAGTGGAAAGCTGATGGGAAACCTCCAAAGCCGAAGAATAATGAAGGTGCAAATAATATTACTTTGGTGACTGTAACCAGTGCTGAATTAAATAGTGGAGATGATGGAGAAAACTGGTATGTCGATAATGGTGCAACAAATCATATTTGTAAAAATAGTAATCTGTTTGCAACATTCGAACAGTTCAAGGAATCACACATTGTAACTACAGCAAATGGTGAAACAGTTGGTGCTTTGGGTAAAGGTACAGTTCTCATTGAAGCTGAAATCAATGGAGAGAAAAATAGACTTAAACTTGCTGATGTTTGGTTAGTTCCTTCAATAAAGAAAAATCTGTTTTCAGTTTTAGCAGCACAAGATCGAAATCCAAAAAGTAAATTTGTTTCCAGTTCAAAAACGTGTAATCTTGATATTGATGGACGGACTGTACTTGTACTAATGGGATCAAGAAGTAAATATGGAGGATTGTTCAAGTTGGTCGTTGAAAACGTTTATCCAGAACAAGAAATTCAAGCCAATGTAATATACAGTGAAAATTTACTTCAACTATACCATGAAAGACTAGGACATCAAAATAAAAGACATGTTAAGATGATTTTACACCGTGAACTTGGAATCAGTGTAAATTTGGATTCTGAATTTTGTGAAGGCTGCATATATATATATAGAAAAGCTCATGCACTAAAGTTTAAAAGCAGGGAAAGAGCTAAATCACCAGGAGAACTTATTCATGCTGATGTTTGTGGACCATTCGAAGCTTCCCAAGCTGGTAACAAATACTATGTTGCATTTAAAGATGATTTTAGTAGATATCGCTTCGTATATTTTATAAAAGAAAAATCTGAAGAAGCTGATAAATTAAAAATTATCTTAGCACAGATAAAAGTTGCTGGATACTTTGTTAAAGAATTTTTAACAGATAACGGAGGTGAATTTGTTTGCAACAGAGTGGACCAAATATTAAATCACCATGGAATAAGAATGAGAAGAACTATGCCCTATACTCCACAGCAAAACGGATGTGCCGAAAGAGAAAATCGAACAATAGTGGAGACTGCAAGGTCACTTATACATTCTGGTGAAGGCATGTCTTTATGGGCGGAGATGATAAATACTGCAGCTTATATTTTAAATCGATCTGGAGTATCTGGGGTTGAGGGAAAGTTGCCACACGAAATTTGGTTTGGAAAGAAGCCTAACCTAAAATATTTAGGAATCATTGGAACTATTTGCTATGCCCATATTCCTAAGCAACGTAGGAAGAAAATGGACAAGAAAGCTGAAAAAGGTGTTTTAGTTGGATATGACAATGATGATGGATACCGTATTTGGTTGAAAGATTCTAAGAAGGTAATAAGATCACGTGATGTCACATTCAATGAAAAAGCGTCTTTTAAGTTCAATGAATTAGTAGTGGAAATACCTAAAGAAGTCCCAGAACAGATAGATAGTGAAGAAAACGATACGGGTAGTGAAGAAAACGATACAACTACATTATGTCCAGAAATTGAAGAAACTGAAGATACAGAAAATCTTAATTATGACGATAATGACAGTATGTTTGAAGAATCCATTACCAGCAAAGCCTTAAGACCACGAGAGACTATGAAAAAACCTGTTAGATTTGACGATTTTGTCATGTCAGTTGCCTCAGATATTATGCAGTACAAAGAGCCGGCATGTTTTCAGGAAGCCATTAGAGGTAAAGAAAAAGAACAATGGTTATTAGCGATGCAAAAAGAGTTAGAATCGCTTGGCAAGAATAAAACTTGGGTTCTTAGAAATTTACCTAGAGGAAAAAGAGCTATACCTTGCAAATGGGTGTATAAAGTGAAAACATACCCAGATGGTTCAATAGGTAAGTACAAAGCCAGATTAGTTGTAAAGGGCTTTTCACAGAAAAAGGGTACTGATTATACCGAAACTTTCAGTTGCAAAATCGGGTACCATAAGAGCTGTTTTAAGTATTGCTGCCAGTGAAAACATGAAATTAACTCAATTTGATGTCAGCACTGCATTTCTATATGGTAAACTGAAGGAAGAGGTGTATATGAAGCAGCCCGAAGGTTATGAAGATGGTACTAATCGTGTGTGTTATCTTCAGAAAAGTTTATATGGTCTAAAGCAGGCACCTCGATGTTGGAATACGAGATTTGTCAATTACTTAAGAAAGTTAAAATTCAAACAGAGTGATGCCGATCCGTGTTTATTCATTAAGAAAGAAGAGAGAAATACGTTGCTATTGGCACTTTATGTAGATGATGGTATTATTGCATGTAATGATGACTCTATGAAAGACGCTTTTATTGATAATTTGAAAAGGGAGTTTGACATTACGGTTAAACCTGCAAATTATTTTTTGGGATTAGAAATAGAATCCTGTGATGATGGATCTGTTCGAGTCATTCAAGAAGCTTATGCCAAGAAAGTGTTAAAGAGATTTGGGATGACTGATTGCCGTCCAGTATCTACACCAATTCTTAAAGAAACTGTCGAGCCTGGGAAGGATATACAAGAAGGCTCTAATTTCAAAGAATTGCCTTATAGGCAATCTGTTGGTGCTCTAATGTACCTAATGACGGGCACTAGACCTGATATAGCATATGCTGTGGGGGTAGTTTCAAGAAGTTTAGAAAACCCTACTTCTTCAGATGTTGTTAAAGTGAAGCGAATTTTCCGATACTTAAAGGGGACACTTGATTATGCTATAATTTAAACCAAGGTATAAGAAGCAAATTATTGAAGGTTACAGTGATGCTGATCATGGTGGTGATGAAAATACAGGCCGCTCAACTACAGGGGTAGTGTGTCTATACAGGGTGTTACAAATTCGAGGCTAAGTACAGGGATCTCCGAAACTATAAGAGATACATATTCGGTTAAATGGGGGCAAAGTTCCAGAATAAGGAGCTCAAGAAAATGCCGCAATAAAAATTTAAAATTTCCGACTACCTTCGGAGATATCCGAAAATAAACGAAAATTAGCAAATTCGTTTTTATTTTTTCCTGATTACATTTGTTGAAATAATTTCAAACAAATGTCACATTTCCATTGCCACTTTTTCTCTTCTACAAGATGACATAATTAGTTTTTAATTCCGACGTTTCGTTGGCGGGCCACCATCATCAACTTCATTTTTTCAAATACGGACCTGGAATTTAAATTGCATATTTTTGATCCTTATACCTCTAAAACCTAATATTTGATGTCTTCTAAATGTTATGCAGACGTTTCGTTTCCCAAAAACGCATCAGAAGGGTTTTTGGATTTTTAAAAAATACTATCCTGATGAAAATCAGAACAAAACCAAATACAAATTAGACAAACTTACTTAAATAAAGGAATTAACGAAATTGCAAATATTGCTGAGGTGTATTTATACACTGACTGAATAATTTTGGCGTTGAACCATATTTATCTTTTATCATTATTAAATTCCAACATTTGAAACAGCAAGTATGTGTAAAACAAACAAGAGTGCCATGAAAAATAAAAAACTAATGACATTTGCGTCACTGCGGTGATAAGGTTTGTGGATTTTTTATTTTAATGCCACAAAATGCCATTCTCCAACCAAGAAAAAAGTGTTATGCTTCGCATTTACTTTTTATGCCCAAGAAATTGTTATAGATCCACTCAGATGTATTTTGAGCAATATCCGGAAAAACCTCAACCACACTACACATACTTTAAAAGGCTGGAGTTTAATATGAAGGAATATGGGTCATTCATACAACCACGAAAAAAATATGGCCATAAATTCACAAATGGGGAAATTGATATAGTTCTAAACCAAGTTAGTATTTTTTATAAATTATAATAATATGCTTTTTAATAAATACTGTCTATTGTACCTATAGGTAAACCAAAACCCTTCTGTGTCCACCAGACAAATTAAGTCGGAAGCAAACTTGCACACTTTACATCATGTTAAATGTTGGCGAATATTAAAATCAAATAACTTCAAGCCCTTCAAAATTCATATTTCTCAAACATTACATCCTGGAGATGCCGAGAGAAGAGTTACTTTTTGCCAATGGATAAGAGATCAAGCTACAATAAATCCAAATTTTTTAAATCGCATTATCTGGACGGATGAGTCAAAGTTCACAAACTGTGGTTTATTTAATAGAAATAACGAACATGTTTGGGCTGTAGAGAACCCCAGAGAAAATAGAGAACTTCGTCCTCATATCAGGTTTTCCATTAATGTTTGGGCAGGATTGTGTGGGGACAAAATCTTGGGTCCATTTTTATATGACCATAATTTAAATGCAGATATGTATCTTAATTTTTTAAACAACCAATTTGAAGATTTTTTATGGATGTCCCGTTGGCAACCCTTCCACATCTCTGGTTTCAACATGACGGAGCACCTCCCCATAATGGTCGAGATGTGCGTGCATTTTTACATCGAAATTTCCCAGAAAAGTGGATAGGAAACAGAGGTGTAGTGGAGTGGCCAGCGAGGTCGCCCGATCTGACACCGCTAGATTTTTTTCTATGGGGTGCAATAAAAAATAAAGTATATAAAAATGGCCCTGTTGAAAACTTGGCAGAGTTACGTCAAAAAATTTTAACTTCATGCCGATCTTTACGCAAAAGATCAATTTTAAGGGCAGTAAGAAAAGTAAATACCAAAGCATTAAAGTGTTTAAACGTAAACGGCAATCTGTTCGAACATTTGAGATAAGTTTAAAGGATATTCTTACCTTTTCTTAATTTTTTTATGATAGTATCAGTGCCTTAATCCTGTTTTAATGTGGCGTGTAGGTTATTTAAGTAAGTTTATTTAATATGAATTTGTTTTTGTTCTGTTTCCTTTACCCATAATTTATTACATTTATTATTATTAAATAAGTATTTTAAAGACAAAAATATTTTAATTTTCTCTTATACACCGCATCTGCTCAATTTCAAATAAATACTGTTATTTTCATCAGGATAGTATTTTTTTAAAATCCAAAAACCCTTCTGATGCGTTTTTGGGAAACGAAACGTCTGCATAACATTTAGAAGACATCAAATATTAGGTTTTAGAGGTATAAGGATCAAAAATATGCAATTTAAATTCCAGGTCCGTATTTGAAAAAATGAAGTTGATGATGGTGGCCCGCCAACGAAACGTCGGAATTAAAAACTAATTATGTCATCTTGTAGAAGAGAAAAAGTGGCAATGGAAATGTGACATTTGTTTGAAATTATTTTAACAAATGTAATCAGGAAAAAATAAAAACGAATTTGCTAATTTTCGTTTATTTTCGGATATCTCCGAAGGTAGTCGGAAATTTTAAATTTTTATTGCGGCATTTTCTTGAGCTCCTTATTCTGGAACTTTGCCCCCCTTTAACCGACTTTGTATCTCTTATAGTTTCGGAGATCCCTGTACTTAGCCTCGAATTTGTAACACCCTGTATGCTGGAGGAGCCGTATCTTGGCTTAGTCAAAGACAGTCTTCAGTTGCAGTTTCAACTACTGAAGCAGAAATTGTTGCTGCTAGTGAAGCTGCAAAGGAGGTAATATGGCTTAAGAGACTTTATGAAGAAGTTATTGAACTAAAATCCATTCCTGTCTTGAATGTCGACAATGAAGCCGCTATAAGATTAGCTCAGTATCCGGAATTCCATAGGCGTACCAAACATATTAGAATTAGACATTTTTTTGTACGTGAATTGGTGATGGAAGAAGAGATTAAAGTTTTAAAAATTGCTACTTCTGTCCAACCTGCTGATCTAATGATCAAGCCATTATTCAAGCCTAGACTAAAGTGCTTGTTAGAGATTATTGGGTTAACTAAATCACTTGATGAGGAAAAGTGTTGAAAATATTAGATTATATCATCTTTGTGTTTTTATTAACCCTATATATACATTGTTATGTACCAGTAGTTTTTAAGTTTGTAATATGTCAAGAAAAGTAAAGTCTGAAATATAATTTGTCAACTCAAAATTCTCTTTAATATTAGTAGATTCTTTACTAAGGGGTGAACTACTTCAACAAGTCCAACGTAGAAAGAAGAGATTTAGAGAAACGGGACAGGTACGGGATCTTCCTAGGTCCGGTCGGCCTTCAATTTCAGAAGATAAACAATTAAACGTTATATTATCCATTGAAGAAAATCCACATAAACCTACTCAAGAGCTAGCATTGGATAACGAAATTGGAAAATCATCTGTAAAAAGAATTTTAAAAAAAGAGAAATATCCATATAAAATAAAATTAATTCACGAGCTTAACGAAGATGATCCAGATTGTCGCTTAGAGTTTTGCGAAACTCGAATGAATATTTGCAATAATGATAATTTTTTTGCACGTAGGATTATATTTTCTGACGAGTCGACCTTCTGTCTGAATGGGGTGATGAACAGACAAAACTGTCGCTACTGGTCTTCTACTAATCCACACTGGGCTGTTGAAGCTCACACCCAGTATAAACAGTCTGTTAATGTTTGGGCGGGTATTGTGGGCGACAGAGTCATAGGTCCGTATTTCCTCGATGGCACGCTAACAGGTCAACGTTACTTGGAGTTTTTAAGAAATGAATTGATCCCCGCCTTATTCCGTTTGTTTTCAAATGCGCACAACCCTAATATTCCTGGAGATTTTGTTTGGTTTCAACAAGATGGCGCGCCTCCGCACTTTAGTAGGGAAGTGCGCGAATATTTAAATTACGTATTTCCGGGTCGTTGGATAGGGCGAAGGGGGCAAATAGAGTGGCCTGCTAGGTCGCCGGACCTAACTCCAATGGACTTCTCTATATGGGGCTATCTTAAACATAAAGTGTATATGAACAAACCCAACAATATCGAAGAATTAAAAAATAAGATCAGATATGAAATTCAATTAATAACCCGTGAAATGATTAATAACATTTTTGAAGAGTTTGAATTGCGGTTTGCTTGCTGTCAGGAAGTCAATGGAGCACAGTTCGAACATTTACTTAATTAATGATTAGAGTACTTTTTAATATTTTAAGCTTTGATACCCCCAATTTAATAAATATTTTTATAACTTAGTCTTTTTTATTCAATCAAAAATTTCTCGATAATCTTTCACTTTAGACCTAGGGTATGCTATACCAAATATGTTTAGAATGTTTACTAGAATTGAAAAATCGAAAAATATACAGGGGTGTTCCATAAGAAAAAATAACAAATTACGTCATATCTTTAACATGTGTCACCCTGTATACTAAACTTTCACGTCAAAAAATGCGCAAATGAAAATAAAAATTTACGTATTCAAGCATTTTTCCGAAAAATGCATCACTAATTTTTTATCGAATTTATGCAGGACTTCTGATCCTCACTGTATATTATTATCTTAAAGCAGCACAGCCTTTTATTCTATCAGCAACGAGTGCGTCAATGCTTTCATTCGATCACCGGCTGGGTCGTATCGGCATTAGGGATAAGCATTTATGAGTTTGCAAGATAGATAGACGGACTTTACCTTGGTTTTAAATAGTGTCAAAACCTAACCACTTTCTGACGTGTCGCGACCCTTCTACAGGTTGGTAATATTATTTTTTATTAATTAAATTTCGTTTATCCTCAATTACTGATACTAAACGTGATTTGCTGCTACAACCATTTGCCCCGTCGATTCTTTAAGAAGTGCTTTTCGTAAAGTAAAGATGTTTCTTGAAGTCCTGGGCGAAACATCAGAAAGTAGTAACACAGTATTTTCGTTGGAAAATTATTCTGTTTGAGTGGTCGCGTCTGATGAAAATATTATTTAGAGTGCTACGCTACAATGGTAATTTATTTTTCGGTTATTCATATTCTCAATTATATACCGGGTGTTGCATGGTCGAGCGGGACATAGGAAATCCCATGTAATTTTAAATGGGGTCAATTATTGGCTTCCCTAATTATTTTAGAGAAAAATTCTATTTAGGTTTATTAAAGAGCACTAAAACCCACATTCAAAAGAATAACTTTAGATATTTTTGATGAGCCCGTTTACGGGTTATCGCCGATTTCTTTTTAACTATTTCTCCTTTTTATGGCCCCGTATTTGCGGGCACCAGTCAAGGTAAAAGATGACTGTCAAATAAAGTTGTCATTTTGAAATGTGTGCTTATAACAATTTATAAAAACCCGTACATCGAAAATATTAGCCATGAATTACACTTCTGAAGAAAAAATATTGATGATTAAATGGTATTATCAAGGAAATAGTTATCAAAATGTGTAAGACATGTTTGCTGCTCTGTATCCGAATAGACCGATACCTGCAAAATCTACAGTCGAAAGGACTATCAAGAAATTTGAGACAAAAGGCACTGTAATAAATAACTGCAGATGTGAAGAAAGGCAGGAACAAAGAAGAGATGCAAGAATTATTAATTACCTATTAATTAGTAAAATATTGAAACATGTAAAATGTCATAATTAACCTTGTAATTGGATACTTTATTTTAGTTTTATTCAGATCAATTTGTACTCATAAATACACCTTTAATATTTTCGATGTACGAGTTTTAATAACAATAAAGCACACATTTCAAAATGACAACTTTATTTGACAGTCATCTTTTACCTTGACTGGTGCCCGCAAATACGGGGCCATAAAAAGGAGAAATAGTTAAAAAGAAATCGGCGATAACCTGTAAACGGGCTCATCAAAAATATCTAAAGTTATTCTTTTGAATGTGGGTTTTAGTGCTCTTTAATAAACCTAAATAGAATTTTTCTCTAAAATAATTAGGGAAGCCAATAATTGACCCCATTTAAAATTACATGGCATTTCCTATGTCCCGCTCGACGATGCAACACCCGGTATATTTTAAGGGAATTGCAAAACAACTTAATTTTTCACATAAAGTCGAACTTTCAATTAAATTTGTCATTTTTTACGCTTTTTTGTATCTCGATTATTTGATAACTTTTCAATAAGGTAAAAATGGGTTATTATAGAGTTTTTTTATGTAGAATTCAGTGGCGTAGTTAGTTTTTGAGTTATGATCCAAATTTGTGTTTTTTTAAATGGTTCACCCTATATATTAATTCTTTGTCTTATCCCTCTTCTTAAGAGCTTTTCAAAAATATATAATAGTTCGTATTTACCTATTTCTTTTAAAAGCGGATAATTATTACACTTTTTGTAAAATAATCATTTCTTGTATAATAAAAAACAAAATTAACAATATTACTTCTATTGTACAACTTTATATTAATACATAACTTTAAACCAACAATAAACCAAATATATTATTTTATTAAATTACAAAAATTGCTCGAATTGGACTCCGTTGTGTTCTAAGCAGGGTTGATAAAAATCATGATTTTTTTGATTTTTTTTTTAAATTTACCAGCCTTTACAAATATTATTATTTTTAAATATTTCTAACCGCTTATATTTTGTTTTGTTAAGTAAACAAATATTTTTAGGCAGGAATAGTACAGATACGAAGCAAAACTGGAGAAGTTTTAACATGCAAATTCGTTCGCGTAGCTTTTGCAAGTTTGCGCCGTTGTCGAAACTTGTATTAACGTGAAAATTTCGTCCGCGCAGTATTGCAAGTTTGCCGCTTTGTTGAAACTTGTAATAACTGGCAGAAAACGCCCGGCTATATAAACGATACGCACTAATTTTAGTTATCAGTAATATTTTTGCTTTAGGGGTTAATCTATCAAAACATTTGAACTCATGATAAGCCGGGGCAGAAAGGAATTTAGTGTTTGGCAGCATTTTATAAAAAAGAAAGTGGTGGGCAAACTAGGTTGTAGAGCAGTATGTAAAAAGTGTGGTAAAGAATTGCAAGGTCTAGTGGACAGACTAAAAAGTCGTTGGGAAACCTGCAAAAGTGAAACTAGTGATATCAGCAGTGGTCTTGAAACTCTGCATAGTGATTGTCAGTCACAGCCTGGAACTAGCCAGAGTGAAATTATCCAGTTGACAAAGAAACAGAAAAGCGATAACTGTGAAAAGGGAAGTGTAGGTGGACGTGAAAATAGTGGAAGTAGTGGTCATTTGGATTCTTTTGTTGTGCGAACTGGACAAAATAAGAAAAAAGAATTGGACAGACAAATAGCCAAAGCCGTTTACGCAACAAATTGCAGTTTCAGAGCTATAGAAAATAAAGAGGTTCGAAAGGCCATAGAAATGCTAAGACCTAATTACCTTTCACCATCTAGATTTCAGTTATCATCAACGCTTTTGAATGAAATATTTGAAGAAGAAAAATCTAATTGAAAAAGTAGTCCATACTTACAGTGGAGTCAATGTAATGTAAATGAAACAATGCAGTCTTCCTCCACAGTTTAATTTTAAAGTAAATTTTAAGTTCCCAACATGTTTCGAATGCTTAAGCATGTCTTGAGATGTATGTAAATGAGTGGCCAAAATTGTTATTAATATGTGAATAGCATAAAGATCAAATTGATCCAGTGATTTTTAAAAAAGTTTCAGATATCTGTATTAAAAGGATGGCTGAAGATTTTCTACAGCTGCTAAAATTTCTATAGCACTGGATGCAATGCAACAAAAAGGTGCATTTTTATCTTAAGCAGTTTACACATGGAAAAAGTTACTGGCTATTTTTGACAGTTTTGAATTGGAAGAAGAAAGAAGCTTGCGTCAATATGAATTATTTAAGAACAGATATGTTCAAGCTCTAACCCCTTTCACTTTTTGGCGTATATTTTGGATCCTACAATAAACAAAGAAGAGTATCCATTACCAGCTGAAGAAAAGAGAGATGCTCTACACATTGTTTCCAAATATTTTGCAGACACAGGATTATTACCATTACCAATTAAGTTGGAAGCTAAGTCGGACCCTTTTCACAAAACTCTGTTTTTAGAGGAAATAATCAAAAATGTAACATCAGTACAGTGGTGAAGATCTCAAGATGTTTCAGAAATTAAGCAAGTGCTCCCTATAGTAATTTCTGTTTTGTGTGCCTGTGCATCGTCTGCTGATATCGAAAGGATGTTTTCTACTTATGGATTCGTACATTCAGATATAAGAAACAGACTTGGCAGTGATAAAGCAGCTTAACTAGTATTTCTATTTAAGCATATTAACACTTAGGTTTTTTTTTATATTTTTTTTTGTTTAAATTAAGTATTTTTTTTGGTTTTAATTTTTTAATTTTTTTAAAGTTTTATTTTTGTAATAACCCACTGTTCTCTTCGATTATTATAATAAAATAATAAATAACACCACATAAAAATGCGTCTGGGTTTTATTTTTTGTATGAACAAATACATTTTAAGTGTTAAAATTTTAAAACTCTTTTTTAAATTAATCATGATTTAAAAAAAAATCAAACTGATTAAAATCATGATTTTAATCGTGATTTTAATCATCTCAACCCTGGTTCTAAGCACTTTTAACACACCGTTTCGATTCTTCCCAGCGCATTTAATAAAATAATTGGTATTCCCTGCAAAAACCTAAAGGTTTGATGGGTAACTTCTCAAAGTTGATCAATATTGTGGTATTGTCTCTTATGACTGATTTTCTATATACCCCCGTAAAAAAAAGCAACACAGAAAGATCAGGTGATCCTGGAGGCCACCTGACAGGTCCATTGGTACCAATTCATTTATCGGGAAATGTGGTTTCTAAATATTCCCTCACTATATGAGAATCCTATAATATTTCCATTAGTGCATCTTGCATTAAATCTCGGTGTCTAATTCCGGTTAAAGTTCTTTCATAGATAAAATACTTAGTTTTAGTGCCAAAAATAAAGCATGATACGTTAAATCCAAACCGACCTTGACGATCTCATGGAAATATTACGTGTTGGTTCTCTTGTGACCAGTACCTTGAATTGTTTCGGTTTAAGATACCACTACAACAAAACTTTTTAGAAAAAAACTAACTACGCCACTGAATTCTACATAAAAAAACCTCTATAATAACCCATTTTTACCTTATTGATAAGTTATCAAATAATCGAGATACAGGGGAGCGTCAAAACTGACAAATTTTCAAAATAGCCCTGCCCTATATGTCAGAAACTGAATGGGCCATAAAAATTTCGCTTGAGGCAATGAAAGTTTCATAAAATAATAGAACAGTAAGCCGCAAACCCCATCTCTCTATCTTTTATAATAAGGGAGCTGGTATATGAAAGCACACGAAAACTGGACACCCTGCACTCTGGTAGTACTATCAACATCATATACTTTAAAATACATGTGGAATTTTCGGAGAAATTTAGAATTTTAATATTTACTTTTCAATTGTCTCCCTTTGTGACAGAATGCGGAACATAAAAATAATTTCCAGGATCTTCTTATGGTCACTATAGTAATGAAATTTTTCCCCCCTGAATTTGTATGCTCAGTAGTTTCCCAGATATGGCCGATGACTACCCGTAATGAAACACCCTATCTGTACAGTGCGAGCTTGTAACTTAGAATAAATTCAGTGAGTCTAGTACCGGGTGTCCCACTAAGAATGGCTGTCGGCCGTATTTCAGAAAGTGTTAAGTCGTATGGCTTGCGGAAAAAAAATATATTAAGTAAAGTGGTCATGAGAAATTGCTGGAAATTATTTTCAAGTTACTCAGACTGGCTCTAGAGGGCGCAACAGTAACGGTCAATATGAATCGCGAAGTTTCCTCAAATGTCGCCTAGTTAAGGTATCCCGAAAATAACATTTTTGTATATTTCGAAGATTTATTAATAAAATTCACCTATAGAACGTGTTCGTCACTTTTCAAATAAAGTGGTGGGGGAAGGTTGAACATTATTTGTAATAAATGCTGATAACTCCGGTCTGGCTTAACATAATTTAGTAAACTTAGTTTATTTAGAAAGGGCTTCTCTCACTCTATATATCATCTTATGAACTACGGCAATATGTGTTTTACACTAGGCGCTAGGGGGCGCTGTCTTACAACTTCACAAACATTGCGCGTTTTTTCCATATTTGTAAATATAATACTATATTCAATTTTACCTGATTACAAGGATGATTAAAAGTCTAAGAAGTCAGCGAAAACCGCCAAGTTAATATCTATTTTCAATCCGAAGATATCAACAACAATAATCATAATTATGGAACATTCTGATTTTATTTTCAAGTTGCCATTGTAAAGGTTTTCTTAAGAGTCAAATAGGCCTTGGAAAAACAAAATATGAATTGAAACTGTGCACGCGTGTCACCTTTCATTATTACGTCAAAATGTTTGTAGTGCCAACAGTGTTGTGTTACTTGAAAAAGCGGTTGACATCATTGCGGTGTATTTTGAATGTTTGGGAAATGCAACAATTGCTGAACGGGTTTACACAGTACGATACCCTCAAAGGCGCCGATACGACAGTATAATGTTTAATCGTTTAGCTAGCCGTTTTCGTACTACTGGAAGTATTCGTCGCCCTGTATATCGCAGACGCCGCCGAGGTCGAACCGAGGAAAACATTGTAAATGTTTTGGCATATGTGGAATTTAATCCACAAATTAGTATTAGATTAATTGTTAGAGACTTGGGCGTTACTTGCTCTACTGTGCATAGGATTTTATTAGAAGAAAGGTAAGTAAGTATATATATATGTTATAACTCTTAAATAGTTTAGAATAATGCCAATATTTCTCTTAATAGTTTTCAAGTCAATGTAATAAGTATTTTGTTTTTCTTTAGGCTACATCCCTACCATATTGTGCTCCACCAGGCTTTGACTCCGCAAGATTATGATAAAAGATTGGATCATTGCTATTGGTTGCTCAATATGATATTGGAAGATAGAAATCTCCTCTCCAGAATTTTGTGGACCGATAAAGCTACTTTCCATAGTAATGGAGGAGTAAACCGCCATAATATGCATTATTGGTCGCGCGATAATCCCCATTGGATGCGGGAGGTGCAGCATCAAGGAAGATGGAGTGTCAATGTCTGGTGCGGCATTTTGGGTGGCAGAATAATTGGACCGTTTGTATTTAATGAGTCGCTTACTGGGCAAAGATATTTACATTTTTTAAATTACGAACTCTCAATTCTTCTCGAAGATGTGCCCTTGGATATTCGCAGAACTATGGTTTTCCAACACGATGATGTCCTGCACATTTTGCGGCAAACGTTCGTCAATTTCTTGACGACACATTTCCTGCAAGGTGGATAGGAAGAGAGAGTATATTTCCGTGGCCTGCCAGGTAATATTATAGGTTATATTGTGATACTGTTAATGAAAGTGGCAATTTCTATTTTAGATCACCTGACTTAACATGCCTAGATTTTTATCTATGGGGGAGATTGAAGGATCTTGTTTTCGTTACCAAACCCACCACAAGGGAAAACATGATAGAAAGGATAATGGACAGCAGCCGCCGCACAGTGGTATATATTTAGGGCGCCAAAATTCTGAAATTTGGTATATAGGGGTTTTTGAAGGTGCTAAATTAATTTTAAAGTTATTTTTGCTCAAAAGCCAAAATTGGGGCAGGGGGAGGGGATTAAACCAAAATTGAAGCAGGGGGGCGTGAAAAACTCAAAAATTTTCATGTTGGGTATCAAAATATATGTTTTCAAACCTCCCAAATCCATTTCTGATGTTCTTTCTTCCGAAAACTTTAAAAAGGGCTTCGAGGGAGGGGTAAAACTTAAATTTTTAAAAATAAATTGTAATCAAAAAGCGTTTCAAAAATTAATTGGAAAAAAAGAATGCGTATTGATTTTGAAAAAATAAAAAAAAATGTAATTTTAAAAGAAATATAACAATGAAGAATGCATCAAAACAATTATTATATAAATTTTTAATTTCAATCATTTTCATCCGATTTATCTTCATCTGAGTCATTTTTATCCGAGTCACTTTCATCCGAGTCACCTACATCCACATCATTATCATCTAAATAACTTTCATCTTCTGAGTCTTCTGTATGTATCTACATCGTCTTTTCTTTCCTGATCCTCCTTACTTCCTGTTTCCTCGGTGAGTTGGCTATAACTCACATTCCGGCTTTTTCGGGCACAATCAAACATAATGTACCTACGTAAAGTACTATATTATAAGAAAACAATTTGTGGAAAAAGTTTTGCGGGGACTAGAGAGAAAAAATTCATAAATCTATACTAAGTTAATTTAATACAACCAAAAAGAACTCACTTTAAACGTAAATTAACTGGTCAGCCATTCATTAAAACTTGAAAACAACTACAAATTCGTAATCAGCGATAAAAATTGTATAAGAAAACATGTCTAACAAAATCATGTGGGCAAAACAATCCGCGAAAAACGAATTCAAACAACATACACAAAACACTGATACCAGCTGTTAACGATAACCGCACCCTTGTCGCGTCTCCATAGCAACGAAACGTACCACGAGCGACGGAGCGAGTTGACGTCTGCGGTACTAGAAGCCTTCAAGGTCACAGTACACCAGATCATAGCTATTTCGTCTCTCTGAAACATTTGGTTTTTTCGAATTATGGCGCCATAAATATTTTTGAGAGACCACTGTGCGCCGTATCCCTATGGCAGATGTGGAAACTGCAGTATTATCAACCAGGGAGAGATTGGAGTCGTGTATACAGAACGATGGGCGACAATTTGCACATTTAGGGCGCCACTAAGAATTATTGTCGTAACGATATATTTGCTTGAAACATACGTACCTTCATATTTTGTTTTTCCAAGGCCTATTTGACTCTTAAAAAAAACCTTTACAATGGCAACTTGAAAATAAAATCATAATGTTCCGTAATTATGATTATTGTTGTTGATATCTCCGGATTGAAAATATATATTAACTTGGCGGTTTTTGCTGACTTCTTAGACTTTTAATCATCCTTGTAATCAGGTAAAATTTAATATACTATTATATTTACAATTATGGAAAAAACACGCAATGTTTGTGAAGTTGTAAGACAGCGCTCCCTAGCGCCTAGTGTAAAACACATATTGCCGTAGTTCATAAGATGATATATAAAGTGAGAGAAGCCCTTTCTAAATAAACTAAGCTTACTAAATTATGTTAAACCAGACCGGAGTTATCAGCATTTATTACAAATAATGTTCAACCTTCCCCCACCACTTTATTTGAAAAGTGACGAACACGTTCTATAGGTGAATTTTATTAATACATCTTCGAAATATACAAAAATGTTATTTTCGGGATACCTTAACTAGGCGACTTTTGAGGAAACTTCGTGATTCATATTTACCGTTACTGTTGCGCCCTCTAGCACCAGTCTGAGAAACTTGAAAATAATTTCCAGCAATTTCTCATGACCACTTTACCTAATATATTTTTTTTCCGCAAGCCATACGACTAACACTTTCTGAGATACGGCCGACAGCCATTCTTAGTGGGACATCCGGTACATGGACAGACTCTAGGGCGTTTAGGCAATTGTTGAAAATTCTCCATATTTAATTAAAAAAACACTGACACTTCACACTTTGACTAGTTTCACTGAGAAACAAACACCCAAGGTAGGTATGTATAGATATAAATAGGTGTATTATTCCAATGGAGGCACCCATAAAGGCATAACACCATAGTTTTGATAAAATTGCTTTCTAAAATTCCAGGTAAATGGTACGGCTGTACATAATTTCAAAAATTTAATATTAAAATATATATTTGAGGAGAAAATTTGAATTTATTGTCGATACTTGCACTAACTAATTCTGCACAAATTTAAAAATGCAGGCCTATTTAAATCTCTACATGCCGAAAAATCTTGCACGCCCATGGAGAATATGGTTTTGATTGATTTATTACTTCGCGTCGTTTAAAGATAGACTATACAAACTCGCACTGATATCAAATACAGTTAAAAAAGATTGTAATACGAATAAATAAGGGAGTGTTTGCCATAATAAAGACGATATCGTATTATTATTATTATTATTATTATTATTATTATTATTATTATTAGTATTTCATGCGCCTTTAAAGAAATAAAACTATCTCCCAACCCTGCTGCTGTGCAATCAAAAATGATCCTCCCCTTAAGGAAATATTAATTTTATTTTGCGAGCAAGCATCGCACCGTGTAATTTTATGTTTAAAACGGAGAAGGACACTTACCATGATGCTGAGCCACATGGTCTCGCAATCCCTTCGCTCGTGTGGACGTAAATGCACATAATTTGCATGAATGTAAACCTAAAGTTCCAGTTTCGTGTAAAGAAAGGTGGACCTTTGCTGCCCTGTGAAATATGCTAGAGAAATCGCACAATTTACACACGTAAGGCCTCGTTGCGTCTATGTTAAGTGACTCGATACGTTCGTATGCGTTAAACAATCTTTGCTGCATGTGACTGAAAAAGGATAATTTAAAATACTTACATATTGAAAAAGTGTCAAAAATTTGTATTTTGTACCACTACTGTTATGACTAGACTAAGGGGCCAGGACAAGGTCAATAATATTGATGCTTTTAATTGAAGTGCAATTGATGGAGGTTTAATCAACACGTCTATACTTTCATCAATATTTCGGTGCTCTATAAACATTTTCGTGGACGTTTCTGTTGTCGTGAAGTAAAATATTAATTGATTTGTGATGGGCTACATGCTTGGTGAAATGGATATTCCATAGTAGAGGAAATTAAAGTCGTACTTGTTATATGTAACAATTTAATTCAGTTTCCTGACACGTGTTTCAACCCTTGCGGATCATTATCAAAGGCATATACGACAATAATAAATTCTATATGTCATTAAAATAAAAATTGACGGATTCAAGTCAAAAAATCTAGGTAAATACATAGCTAATTCAAAAATTGAAAATAAAGACAAATTAACACATAGCGGGGTCTACCAAATACAATGCGATGACTGTGATGCAATCTATATAGGTCAAACAGGTAGAAACTTTAAAACTAGGGAAAGAACAGAAAGCATCGATTAAAAAAAAAACAAAATAAAACAGGATTAGCGGACCACTGTATAATAAATAACCACTCAATATCCAACAAAATAAAACCGATATATACTCAACACAAGGGTAGAAAACTCAACCTATTAGAAACATTAGCAATCAAAAAAGCCTTAAAAAATAGATGTAATGTTGTTAATAGTCAAATTGAAATACCTTCAGGTGCCAATCTAATAATTAATAGCCTTATAACCTAAGATAAATATGCAATAAACACTGTCAATAATTACGAACGAAAAAAACTATAATTATATACACAATATAATTTTCTTAATTTTATTACTTAGATGTAAATACCTCTATAATCACACCTGTAATTTAGTTGTACCTTTGGCCAATACCTGTAAATTAAGGACCAAAATAACCCATCAATTTAGTATTGTCTTAGATGCCGTTGAAACACGTGTCACTGAATTAAATTGTGAAATATAACAAGTACGACTTTAATTTCCTCTACCATGTAAAATATTAAGTTAAGATTTGCCTTAATCTCGACTGTCTACACTTGACAGAAAGAAAAGACGAGACGCTGCGCACTTGTAGTAACTAAGAAACCGCTTTACTCGCGAATAATTCCTGATAGTAAGAGATTATAGCGTCTGACATAGCACATAGCATATGAAATTTATTAGTGTTGTTACCCCTAGGACATTAAAAATAACAATAAATGATCGAACGATTCGCATCAATGGCCCTCGTCAATGCACTTCAACCAAACTCTCCGTCAATCGATTGACAATCGCGGTAGTCGTCTCTTAAGGGTCCCTCAAACTGACTGAGAAGTCTGACTGAAAGAATCAAATTGACATTCTTGAGTATAGGTCAGTTCAATCACGAGCAACCCTAGATTATCCTCAGATTGACAATCCGATTGATGTAATTTTAGTTCCGTAAACAGCAACGTTTCAACAAGTGCAAAAGGCGAGTAAAAATAAGATAAGAGTGCTTGTTTGGTCATTGTCTTGACATTGAGCACAAACGTAAAAGTATAAGACTCATTTAAACCTGCTACGTTGGATCTAAAAGACCAGTGGTGACTATAAAAATTAATACCGCCTAAACGTCTTTACAAAAAATTGCCCACCTTAATAGAACCGCATCTCTAGAATAAATACGGGCATGAGAAATTGTATTTCGGAACAGGAAGGATCGGTTTCTTTGGAGTCCGGTTTCATTTCCATATAAATTGCAAGTCATGTTTTTATACAATTATTTACATAAATGAACATTTAACAACCAGAAACAAATTTTTACTTGAAAAAGCTAAAAAATTGAGAAAATTTAAATATAAATTTGTGTGGTGCAAAAATGGAAGTCTTTGTGAGAAAAAATGAAGAAGAAAAGATATTTCATATAACAAATGAAGAAGGAATAGAAGAACTTAAAAAAGGGGGTACATTTTATATTGATTTTCAAGTTTTAAAATTAAGTATATTTTATTTTTTGTACTATAAGTACACATTTATATATGAATGAATATATATCAAATTTTAAAATAACAAGTATTCAAACGCAGCTTATTGAAGATAAGAATGATTTTAATAATTCAATTTAATAATTTTTCAATATACCACAATAATATTAGAAGCATTTCAAAAAATTTTGACGAAATCAAATTATTTTTGACAGAAACTTGGAAAGTTTTTAATACCGACTTATTTAAATTAAATAGTTATGATATAATTTATAATAACGGAGATTTTAATAAAAGTGACGGTATTATAGTGTATGTTAAAAATAAAAACAATTACTCTTTTGAAATTATCTTTTTGGGAAAAATAAGAGTGATTTTTTTAAAACTATCAATTGGGAAAGAAAAAATTAATATTATAAGTATATATTATAAACCTCCCCCGCTAGATACGTTCGAATTTACTATAAATTTAAAGATTTTTTTTTGATAATATCAAATATACTTGTAAAAATGAAACGATAATTCTAGTATTGATATTAATATTGATAGTTCTTCAAAATCTAAAGGAAATAGTGAGTATTTAAACTTGTCGAGTGAATATAATTTTACATCATTTATAAATAAAAATACGAGAGAAATAAAAGAACATACCTCTTGTATTGATCATATCTTTGTAAAAACAAATGAAAATTCAGATAACTTTAAATCAATAATATTTAAATATCAAATAACGGATCATTACCCAATAATTTTACAAAAAATACTTATTGGTAATATTGATAATAAAGAACCTTTATTAACGTATAAAAATTATGTTAATTACTATAAATTAAAAGAAAATATGGCAAAAACAGATTGGGCAAATTTCTATTCCTATTCTGAAATAAATGACTTATCTAACAGTTTAATAAAAGAAATTCAAAATAATGTACAAAAATAATATACAACTCAAATTAAAATAAAAAATAAAAAGAAAAAATGATGGATTACTAGTGGCTTACTAAATTCTATTAAGACAAAAAACGAGCTCTCTATAAAAAATTACAGAAAATAAAAATGATCAATTTTTATTAAATAAATATAAAATTTATAAAAACAAATTAACTAAACTAATTAAAGAGACAAAAACTAATTTCTATAAACATGAAATTGTTAAATGCCAAAATTCTTATCAAGATATGTGGAAAACCATTAAAAAAGTATGTAATAAAAATCAAAAACATAAAAGTATAAGCGAAATTAAAATTGAGAATGAGTCAATTACGGACAAGAAACGTATAGCTAATAACTTTATTGACTATTTTACTGCAGTTGGTGAAAATCAAGCAAATAAAATCATTAAATGTAATAACACATTTTTAAATAAGAAAATAAACAATATTGACTTATTTTATTTACCAATCATCAAGAAGTTGAAAATATAATTGATAGTTTAAAAATAAAAAAGTCTCCTGGTGTCGATGGTATAACTACAGAAATATTAAAAACCATTAAAACTACTATTTCTAGGCCACTAACTTTTCTTATAAATGAAATTTTTAAAACACGTATACAGGGTAGGACAACAAGGGCGCGTCGGTCAATAGTTGCTAAACCGTTGAACTTATGGGAAAATTTTCTTAATAAAACCCATAACGTTTCGCCTCTGCTATAACCTAAAATTATTTTTAAGAATACAGGGTGGGTCGAAAAAGAGTAATACCAAAAACTATATTTTTGTTAAATGGAATACCCTACCTTTTTATGCGGCATATAAAGCCTCTATCGGTTGTGTATTCAATTTTAATTTGTATGTAGATCGAATGCAGCGTTGCCAAGTTATGAATTAAAGAAAGAAAAATCAGTCAAAAACCTACGCCTACGATTTTATAAATTTTCTTTGTAAAGTTACGGAAAAACTTTAATATCTCAGAATGATAGCGAGATACATACGGCAAACATAATATTTTCTGAAAGGGGACACTTTAGGCTTTTCGACGGCAAAATAATATACAGGGTGTTGTATTTAAGAAATTCAATTAAAATCGAATTGAAAATAGAGATGTTCGAACAAGTATTCTGGACACCCTGTATAATTAAATCGAAAAGTGAGGACGGTCTAGGATAAACTAGGCCAGCATTAGATTGCATGTAACTTTGTCTGGGAAATTAAGAAGCAGTGGCGGAGATATAACAGTTTAAAAAAAGTATGTTTTTGACTGATTTTTCTTTCTTTAATTCATAACTTGGCAACGCTGCATTCGATCTACATACGAATTAAAAGTTGAATACACAACCGATAGAGGCTTTATATGCCATATAAAAAGGTAGGGTATTCCATTTAACAAAAATATAGTTTTTGGTGTTACTCTTTTTTGAGACACCCTGTATACTTGAAAATAATTTTAGGTTATAGCAGAGTCAAGACGTTATAAGTTTTATTAAGAAAATTTTCTCATAAGTTCCACAGTTTAGCATCTAGTGACCAACGCGCCCTTGTTGGCCCACCCTGTATATCCCGAAGCTTTCAAAATTGGTGTAATAAAACCTATTTTTAAAAATGGAGATTCAAGTAAAATTAATAATTATAGGCCTATAACATTAATATCTTCATTAGCTAAAGTTTTTGAAAAAAATTTAAAAATACGAATTGATAATTATTTAGAAAAAATTAATTTTGTTTCTTAAACACAATTTGGGTTTCAAAAAAATTAATCGACGCAAGATGCTATTTGCTATCTAACAGAACAAATATATAATGCATCAGATAATAAAACACCTTGTATTTGTATTTTTATGGATTTAGCAAAAGCCTTTGATACGGTTAGCCATAATTTACTATTAAAAAAATTGAAAATATTGGATTCAGAGGAAAGCAATTAGAATTAATTAAAAACTATCTTAAAGATAGACCAACTTATGTTACAATAGATAAAGAAGAAAGCTATTCAAAAGTATTTAAATATGGTGTTCCTCAAGGGACAATTTTAGGACCATTATTTTTTAATATTTATATCAATAATTTATTTAGTATAAATTGCGATGGGAAAATTTAAATAAGAAAATTAAAAAAGATTTTAAAATTATTAAAAATTTGTTTGATACTAATTTATTAACAATTAATTTTAATAAAACAAATTGTCTTCCTTTTACTTTAAACTTAAATAATGTACCACGAAATATAAATAGCATCAATATAAGCGATGACATTCAAATCTTAAAAGTTATTCATGTAAAATATTTAGGAATAATTTTTGACAGTAAATTAAATTGGAAGTTTCAAGTAGAATATTTGATTAAAAAATTAAGAAGTTTATTACCAATTTTTAAAAGCATTAAAACATTTCTGGATATAAAACATCTAGAAATATTATACTATGCATTAGTCAAAACTCATTTAAATTACGGAATTTTAGGTTGGGGAGGAATAAACGGATATATGGTTAAAAAATTAGAAATATTACAAACTTATATTTAATAAGGACTATCTATCTTTATCCTTCAAAAGAATTTTATATAGAAACAAAAAAGATGAACGTTAGACAAATTTATATTTTAATATATATTTTTAAAATAAAAACATTATACAATTTAAAGATCATAACCATAATACACGTTATAAAAATGAAATATCCATAAAACCTAAAACAAATAAGTCTATTGGACAAAAAACTTTCAAATATTTATGCTTTTATTTAAACGATTATTTACCAACGAATATTAAAAAAATTATTTCATTAAAAAAATATAAAATTGAAATAAAAACATTTATATTGGAAACAAACGCTTTAAAAATATTTTTGGAAATGCTAGAACTAATTAATGCTAACTAATATTATTGCGAATCAATTATATAATTAATCCTTTTTAGAAATTTAGTCATCTATCATCAAGAAATTAGCGTTTATTGAATACTTGCAACTTTTTATAGAAATATTCTATAATATTTATAATTTTAAATACTTTTAAATAAATAAGATTTGCCCCTAACAAGAACGTCTTCTGGGGAATTTATGAATAAGTTTATTCAAGAATGTCAACATGTATATTATATCTATTGTAACTATTTTAAATTAACTTATTATTATTATTATATTATACCCATCAGATGATTTATATTTGTTGGTACATTGGCACCACTGTCCAGCTGTGGTAATGTTTAGTATTAACTGTTAACAGAATTGTTATCACCGTTAACAGTAGACTCTGGAGACCCAGACTGACCATGTTGGCGCGAACCATACTGACAGAAAAGATGGACGTTTACCCCTTCACGAACCAATCCACTCAAAGTATAGCTTTCAATTAAACAAAACTTCTTAACAAAGAGGTCTGGAAAAAGGTTCACCAATAAGGGCGGATATAGTCTGGTACACGGATGGCTTAAAAGCCAACAGGCGGAGTTGACCGAAATATTACATTGTGCAGAAGAAATAAATAGGAGAAGGACTAGCAATCATTAATCAGATCATTAATCCCAATGACAGTTATCCTCCCACCACTCGAAATTGTCCCTTACACTTCAAAATTCAACCTCTACCTTGCACAATCAGTTAAATTGTCAATCCTTGGCTGGACTATCGATCTGATTCATAGTGAAGGGACTCTTTAGGGTAGACACATAGCGGTCCGTCGAGCAACGAGCAAAGCAGCGCTTCACGCGTCAATCCAAGTAATAAAAAGAGCGAGCCTCACTGTTTCACTTTTTCTATTACATACGTTGATGCTCTCCGTATTTATCGCTGATTTGCTCACCGCTTCTCTATAGGTGTAGCCTAACACGATCCATGAGTACCTCTGGCAATTGGTAATATAAGAAGAGTTTTGAAATATTCAGTGCTTAACGTTGTGGTTAGCAGTTGCACTTGACGTACTCGATCATAATCGATTTCTAGACAGCGTCGCACGATCCTATCCTTACCACAACCGTTAAGCTCGAGCCACGTATTTGATACGGAGATTGCAGTTAACGTTAGACTAGGCACGCGCAGTTTAAGCAATCCTAGCCCGCTACAGTTCAAGTAGTTTTGTTAGCTACGGACTACATAATTGACTTAAAATAAACGTAAACGTCTTAATTGACAGCTACGCAACCGCACTGAAATATTTCTCACGTTAGCATTTTATGTGCTGCATGTATTTCTAACTAAAAAAAAAAAAAAAACGTTTTTAGTTTTAACAGCCAGCCAGCCTCTTTTAAAGGTTAGTGTCACACGTTTTCTATTCTGAATTATTCGGCCCTTTTTTAAAAACAACACAAGTACATCCTTACCGATTCGGTTCTAGAATGTTAGGTTAGAATTTAGAAGATATTTTGAAATTTTCACGCACGTACACGGAGCATGAATACTTCCATTATTCATTGCAAGGCTCCATAAGGAATGTGTAAATTAGTGCGCTTGCGTGTACGTTAACCGTTTAAGCATGGCCATGACTTCAAGTCTCTAATATCATCATATTATCACGTACATAATATGCATATTAGGTTAACTATATTACACATAAGATTGTAAGCCCGATTGCTGTAGTTCAAAAGTCTGCATATAATTAACTTTGATTGATTACATTTTCGCCCCATACTGCCACTGCTAACTTAAGAAAGGCTGACCTATCTCTGTACTACAACTTGAAACCCTACCATCGTAAATGAAGCCGGTACACTAAACTATCTTTCATAAGCACATTCCTGAAACTAAACGAAAAACAAGAAAGTACTTGGTTCAATATATCAATTATAAATAAACTCAAAAATAAAGAAAAATTAAAGAAGAAATACAATAGAAATAAAAAAGTACGAGCAGAACTAAAATGTGACATTAGAGCTGCAGAATTGACCTGAATACAATATACAAAATAACATTGTTTAAAGGTGACTACTCTGTTTACTGTTGTACTTTATAATAGGATTTATTCATGTAGTAGATCTGTTAAGTACAATAAATAAATAATACTCACGTCCTAATTGTTCTAACTTTCATTTGCTTTTTACGAAGACTGGCAACATTACCAGTAGCGGCCGACATCACAGAAGCGTCAATTTTTTCTAGTGTTTTGTGGAATGAAAGTTTGTATTTTTCATCACATTTCATCATATTGACAACCACGTTTTGTTGCAATTTCGGGCAAGGCTCTTCCTCCACAGTTTTAGAAGTAACTGATTTTTTAATCAAATCTCCCGTCTCCTGTAATAAAACAATTAATTTCGAGTGTACATCCTTTTTACCTAGACTAGTCTCTGTCGGACATGTATGTTAAAGAACCAAACATTATCTTACCTTCAGCAAAAATTGCTTTAACAGCGAAGTTTGTGATGGCATTGGATTTTTATAATTGACTGAAGACGGTAACTTGTTTCTAGTATCACTCATTTTGTCTTTTGCAGAATGCATACCACCTTTGGTACTAACTTCTGCAGCAACAACCAAATTTCTCTTATCATCTACCGTATTGATAAGCTGCCGTTTTTCGTCGACTGTAAAAGTATTCTGAATAGTAAAACGTGCCATGGGGACCGAGACACTTGGACAAGGCCCTTGCAATTCTAACTCGGGTGGCTCGTCTTCATCCACATTGATGTCATAAGATTCATCAGGCGGTTCCGACTTTATAAATGATTCGAGATTGGGGCATTCTTCTAAAACAAAGAGTAAAAAAATGTAAATATAAATTGTCAAAGGCGCCAAGGGTAAAGGCAAATAAATTTGAGAATCTTATTTTTAAATGCATGCAACTTTGGTTAATGTTTGGTGATAAAACGTCTGTTTTATCCAAACCCTACTATACCGGGTGATGCATGGCTCAGTTGAACATAGGAAATCCCATGTAAATTTTGAGGTGGCTAAATATTGGCTCCCCTGTACATTTTAGAGAAAAATTCTATTATATTTTTTTGAAGAAGCCGATACAATAAACCAATGTGTCAAGTTTGAATAAATTTTAATAAGCCAATCCTAACTTATTCAATAAAATGTGTGGCAGAATTACGAAATTTTCATAGTTTAGGTAATACAGCAAACACCAGCAAATAATTTCTATGACGCTATTGTCAAAAATTGACGTAAAGCTGGACATAACGAATAATGATTATTTCACATTAAAACACATTTTAGTTTCACCAATCCGGCAATCACACATCCAAAATAAAAGACACCATTATGTCTACTAATATAAAATATATAATAATACTAAACCTTTAATTTAACATAACATACCTAAGACTACAGATTTTCACAAAAACATTAATTAATTAAGTGTTTAAACAACCCTCCATTAACAGCTAAACTATTATCCCAACCGATCATAAAATTCATTTCTAACATTACTGAGTTGATATTGAGAAATTCTGCCACGTTCTAACGAAATACAGTTTTTTAGCTGGTCTAGATTTTCCAATTTTACATCCTTATAAATAAAATTTTTTAAGTGACCCCACAGAAAGAAGTCGTTTGGCGAAAGGTCAGGAGACCTGGCTGGCCAAAAGATTAGATGCCGTGGGCCAATATTATTTCCGTTAAAAATATTGCCATGAGAGAATTATGGGCAGGACAACCATCCATTTGATACCAGATCTTCTGATTTTCGCGTACAACTTCTTCTAGTACGGGTTCAATTCGATTTTGTAGTAAGTCCAAGTAAGTTACATAAAAAATGGTTCAATAACACTGGGGAACAGCAAAAATGTTTCCGAGACCAAAATAGCAAAATCTTACTTATTTTATTATACTAACTAACAATCTGTCTTTCAAAAGTCTTAGTTGGCTCCGGCTTTAAAGATCCATGCTAATTATGATAATTACCTACCTGCCCGTAATGTATGGGAAAATTCGACTATTAAATGAGAAGTACCTGGATTTATTATACCAGGTGTACTTCATAAGGGGTTTAAATACATATAACTTAAATCCTAAATTGTTAGTTAGTTGTATTTCAACCACCAGTTGATTGAGAGCTGTTCGTATTCGAGAAATTAGAGAGTTTTGAGCAACATGTCGCGAGTTTGTTTAAATATGCCGGATCATTTTTGTTATATATGTGGTGAAGTGACTTTTGTGAAACAAAAACGTACACTTAGCCCTTTAATACAAAAGGCTTACCACTCAAGATAAAAATTGGGCTCCCCATATCTGCTGCTACAAATGTGCGTCCAACATTTGCGGCTGGCTAAGTGGAAAATAGCGTAAGATGCCCTAGGCTGTTCCTATGATCTGGCGAGAACCGAAAGACAACGTTACTGACTGTTACTTTTGTTTGACACCTCCCATCAAAAAAGGCCTTTCGGAGAAAAAAAGGTCTGCGATACAGTATCCAAATTTACAATCAGCCATACGCCCGGTGCCTCATAGTGACGAGTTGCCTGTACCTAATCCACCTCAGGAATATAGCCTTGATTCTGATGATGATCCAATGGATTCAAACGGTAGTGTACTGGAAAATGTCGCCGGCCCATCAACCTCGCAAGACTCCGATTTTGTCTGTGAACTACCCAGTAAAAAGCCTCACAAAATTAGTCATAGTGAATGAAGTGACCTCATAAGGGATTTGGAATTGTCTAAGAAAAAATCCGAACTATTGGCCTCTCGATTGCGACAATGGAACTTACTTCAAGATGAAGTAAAAGTTTCTGTGTACCGAAGCCGTCAGAAAAACCTGACACCATTTTTTAACATGGAAAACAATTTGGTAGCCTGTAGGGACATTGAGGGATTAATGGCAGCTTTAAATCTCGACTATGATCCAAAAGACTGGAGACTTTTTATTGATTCCTCAAAAGTAAGTCTTAAAGCTGTGTTACTTCATAATGGAAACAAGTTGCCTTCAGTGTGAAGGCCATGGACAAGGAAGGCCGTGCTTTTAGTTATTTAAAAGAAAAGTTCCCTAGAATCAGTGACACCAAAATTAAAGAGAGAATATTTGTGGGTCCCCAGATTAGGAAACTTTTCGGAGATGCGCAATTCGATTCCATACTTGAAGGCAAGGAAAATGACGCTTAGAATGCCTTTAAAATGGTTGCAACAAATTTTTTGGGAAACATAAAAGCAGAAAACTTTAAAGATCTGGTTACCCAACTTCTTTTATGTTGCCACAACCTAGGGTGTAATATGTCGTTGAAAATTCATTTCCTGGGTTCTCATCTGGATTGCTTTCCGGAAAATTGTGGTGCTGTAAGTGACGAGCACGGTGAGAGGTTCCACCAGGATATTTCAAACATGAAAAGATGGTATCAGGGAAAATGGAACTGTGAGATGATAGCCGACTACTGTTGGACTGTTACGAGAGATGCCCCCGAGGCTGCTTTCAAAAGACAGGCTAAGAAGCGTAAAATGAGTGTCTAAACTTTAGACTCACTGATAAAAATATGCTATTTAATTGCAATTGTTGAACCAACAATATATTGTTCGTATGTTCATTGTAAATGCCTATAAATTAAAATGTTCATTGTATATGCCTATAAATTAAATATTTGTAACAAATAACTCAGATTTTTTTTGCGAGCTAACTAAAATCTTTAATAGGCATTTTTTAGTTACTTGGGTGTAGTTCAATAAAAACAAATAGGTTTTGTTCAGGAAACAAAAAAAAAGTTGAAATTTGTTCCCCAGTGTAATATGATATCCTACAACTCCCGACCAAACATTTATTTTTTGTGGATATTGCGTCCGAGTATGAACAAGACGATATTTATTTTCTTGGCTCCAATACCGGCAATTTTGAACATTTGGTTCGTTGTTGAGGGTGAATGTATATTCATCAGTAAAACTAATATTTCCCAAAAAATCCCTATTATTATCTGCTCTTTCCATTACCTCAAAACAAAATACCATTCTCCGTTCCTCATACTTGTGTTGCCGTAGCTCTTGATGTTCTTCATACTTGTAAGGAAAATCTTTATGTTTTTTTTAAAAGTGTGCAACACTGTGGTTTGATGTTTTCCTACAGTTTGCCCAGAAATCCTCGTGCTAATCATTCTATTTTCCTCCACGTGCAGTAAAATATCAAGATCTCTATTATCCCTTTCTTAAGCTCTATTGACATTCTGAGTTGAGCATTCACAGTTATTTATTACAGTGCCTTTGGACTCAAATTTACTAATGATAAATTTAATTAATGAAATTGAAGGGATAGGCTTATCAGGGAATTGAACTGAAAACATTTCAGACACTACTCTTAAACTGTTTCCTGTATAATACCACTTAATCATAGTTACTTTTCCTTATGAAATAGCTCATATTTAGCTATAATTAAAGCGCCTTCAATGAAAATGTTGTTACTGAAGCTTTTGTCAATGCCAAATAATAATTTGCTGGTGTTTGCTGTATTGCATAAGCTATAAAAATTTCGTAATATTGCCATCACATTTAATTAAATAAGTTAGGATTGGCATTGGCTTATTAAAATTTATTCAAACTTGTCACATGGGCTTACTATATCAGCCCCTTCAAGAAATTATATTACAATTTTTCTCTAAAATGTACAAGGGAGCCAATATTTAGCCACCTCAAAATTTACATGGGATTTCCTATGTTCAACTAAGCCATGCATCACCAGGTATAGCTAGATTTATAAACTCAAAAAGTTCGAAAAGCTGAGGCTCAGTTGGCGTCGGAAATAAGAGTTCAATTTAATCTAAAGGAAACACTCAGTTCAATGTATAAACTTAGTTCGTGCAAAGGTCGTAAGTTTCGAAGAGTTCCCGTGTAGTTCGAGATAACCAATATTCGGAGTTCGGAAAGTTCGTTCCGACCAGTGAAGACGCAATTGTAAGGTCATGTGTTTCGTTGTTTACGTCGCCAATCCGCCATTTGTATTTTCTTTTGTTGTAAGGTTAGTTTAGTGTTTTGTGCCCGAAAAGAAAAAATGTATTGTATGGAGAGCGATGACACTAATTTATTGTTACTCGACTTTATTCAAAATTATGAAATATTTTAATTCATTTTATTGGACACGAACTTCAACCAAGCAAACAACAACTTTTCGAACTTCGCTACTGCCTTTATAAATACCATTATCTGAACTGTCGAATTTCGAACCTCACCAACTTGAAAATAACTTCAACCTCGCCAACTTTTCGAGTTTATAAATCCAGCTTATATCGGCTATATAAAATCGAACGTCTGCCTGACAATTATTTCTTTATTATTTTACCTACTTGTGAGAATCTATCGATTACCGATCTACGTAATCTAACAATCATAATTAAAATAAACGAAAACCTAACCAGCAGCATTTTAAAAACGATCATTAAAAAATAGAGGAAAAAAGCTGCAAGTGTTAACTTTTTTTACCCCAATTGTATTTGGGTATTGCATGGTGGTTAGTTAGGTCATATTACCTATTGTATTAATGTAATATTTGGAGGTTGTAACCTTTGTTGTATTAAATCTTAAAATATTTAATAAAATAACGTGCAGTTGCAGCGAAAATCCTAACACCCAGTATAATTAAACCAATTTAATATTTCCGCGAATTAAACCAGAGTGTAAACCCCTGCAGGACGCGGCCATGGTCTCGGCTGGGGCGGTCAAGCTCGAAAACCCGAACGGCAAAGGCATAAAAGGAGACGACAGCGTGAAAAGCAGCGACTCGAGTTGATGGCGGCAACTCGGGTTCAAGTCTACGTCGAAAAGCAAAAGTTGAAGCGGCTCGCCGGGTCTCTCAAGTTCGATACGTGGAAGATTTAACTAAAATCGCCGCGGCGTAGGGGAAATTTCCAGTCATAAAAGGTGGTTCGATATTTGTTCGGTTTTGTGGAGTTTGGTAACGTTTAATATCCGTATAACTTTCGTAGTTTGTGATAATTTTTATTTACAGATGGAGAATCTGAGTAGTCTGAAATTATCTGAACAATACGTAATAGCATTTAATTAATTAATAAACTAAAGAAAGATTTTGGTAAAAGAGGAGTGAAACTCTTTTTGTGTGGAGCCTTCGCGCCTGATAGGGGTGCATTTTCTATACAGCTAATCCATTTTATGCTGTGTATTGCATCGTCTTGAAGGTTAACGTTAGGGGTTCAATTTTTCTTTTACTTGTTTAAAGCCTGCGCGCCTTGATATAGGGCTGTAATTTCTATACAGCTAAATACAATTTACGCTGTGGATTGCATCTCCTAGAGGGTTAACGACAGGGTGCTAGCGTATCAGATAACAGAGGAACTATTCGAATCTTTGTTGATTAGGGGTAGTTTTATTTGTTTAAAGTTAATTACCTTGAAAAATATTTTTGAGAAAATTTGTAAAGTGATTTTTGTGAGTAAGAAAGTTCATTTTCTATCAACCCCCCTGCCCAAAATTTATTTTTGGAAATGGGACTTTGGAAAATGTTTTAAGAAAATTTATAAAGTCATTTTTACGAGTAAGAAAGTTCATTTTGTATCACCCCCTGCCCAAAATTTATTATTGGAGATGGGACTTCGAATAAATTTGGCAGTGGGGCATAACGGCGCTGCGTGCGGCGCATTCCCAGCCTTCGATTTTATATCAGCTATACGGGAAAAATTCGATGAATAAATGAAAGTAGTGCCATCGCTCTTTTTGTAATTTTAAGTATTTGGGCTTTATGTATTGTATACCCGGGACAGCCCGCTGGCGCCGGTGTATTTATGTGTTCTATAGTTTAGATGCCTTCCGTTAAGGTTCTCCAATTTATCTACCATTCCCTGTAAGGATTCTCTCTACGAACTTTTACTGTTGCTGAAGCGCTCCACCACGACCTGGAGGACGTTTGATTACTCTTCTAAGCCAGAAATTATATGAATTCCTTATAAGCAGGCCGACGTGCCTGAGAACTCGACATTATTGCCATCCGCCAGTTGTGATAGTCCTTACATGAGAGTTATCAGGGTTTCCGACCCTTTAGCTATTTCTATGCGTATTTCCGAACCTAGCCCATTGTAGAGTCCGAGAAGTTGGATATTGGCTTAAAGCATTTCCCTAGGATATCTCTGGATAATAGGTAGTACGGAAAAAGTGTCATAAAGTATCAGCTCCTTTTGATTGGCGTTGTCTGGACTCAACTCGGATGACGACCTTTGATGGTCACATGAAATATTGTGGACAGATACGTTCGGACTGACCTTACGAGCTCCTCCGTATCTCAGATTAATGTGCAGCTATCTGCGAATAGCTAACCGTGTAAATTAAGTGGTTTCTGCGCAAACCTTTCCTAGAATCGAGGGGACATCCAACCAGCCCACGTTTCATTATTCGTACGGCAAACCTTGGCAAGTTCGGATTCGTCAAGGCCGCGACCGGGATAGATAAGAGCGACGGATGTGAGCGCTGAACCCCTTAGTGAATGTTGGATTTTCTTCCCATTATCAATAAAGCCAATTAAGTGTAATCAACGCACGGACATCTGACCAACCCGGTCATTGAACAAAGTGGTAGTGCGTTAAGATTTTCGCGGGTGCCGCGAATACAGTAGTTATCCATCATAGTGGATAATCTTCGCTCCAAGAACGGCTATTCGCACCTGCTTAGGACTGTATATAGGTTCGGTAAAAGGAGAAAAGAGAACTCCCTCTCCCAGGTTGTATCTAGTTTATAAGGGTTATTGTATAAAGGCGGCGCCTTCTAGTTATAGTAATTAACGACGTTGTATATAGATTATTGTAAGGATATAGACTGGATATAACGACAGACAGCCCTCCCTTTAAATCATTTACGACGAACTTAATTTGCCCTCACCTATCAGTTTGGTCTCTGAAACTTTCAAATATTCTAAAATGAATCCAGATACCCAGACTCCTTCTTCCCCCGTTCGGGTTTGCACTTCTCCTACTTGCGTTGGGGCGGTCGAAATTCCCGAACGACCGGGTGAGAAGTGGGTCCCCACAACGACAACCCCTGTGGTATTATCGGAGCCGGGCGAATCTAGGCAACTGCCAGAAAATCCTGACATGTTACAAGTGCTGGAACGTAGCCTTAGTCGCGGCGACGATAACGACATGTTCTCATTCTTCGGGCTCTTCAAGCGTAACATTTAATCCACGACAAGAAAAGTGTCTCTTAGGTGGGAGAACCCCAGACCTTAGAAATCCAAGGGACCAGCGTATTTCTAAGTCTACCTGTAGTCCTGCCCCTCAACAGTTGCAACGTTTCGATTGACTTCGCGGTGCCTCAGCCGACCAGGATGAGAGGAATAACGATCCAAACAGGTACGTAGCGGTTGAGCCTAATCGGTTGCGACGAAACCTTACTCAATACATATCAGAAAGTCTTGACAAGTACCAAGTTGACGTAATATACACAGATTTTTACCAAAGCATTTGATAAAGTATCACATAGTATTCCTATAGGAACACAGCATAATAAATTTGGGTTTCATCCTAACTTAATAGGGTTTTTTTGTATCATGTCTGACAAACAGAAAACAAAAAGTTATAATAGAAGATTATCAATGGACACCATTTTCTGGCAGGATTGGGGTACTGCTACTTATCAATAGTATAACTAGGGATACTTCTAATAGTAACGTTAAATTAAAAACATTAATGATTTACTAATATTTCAAGAAAATTTAAATAAATTAATAAGATGGTCTAATAAAAATGGTTTAAAATTTAATACAACAAAATGTTATGTCTTTAGTCTTCACAGAAAAAAATACACTTTGCAACATATTTACATGTTCAAGGAGTTATGTGGTGCGTGATATGAAACATATTAGGTGTGACAAAAGCAGGACAATTAAGTTTATATTTACACCATCTAACCCAATACCTTAAAATTCACACTTACCTTCAACATCTTCAGTATTATCGACATTGGAATCAATAGTTTCAGTAAACTGATCATCAGAATCGCTATCACTTAATATCTCTTTTTTAATTTGTAATTCTTCCGCCTCTATAACTTCTTTTTTAACTGCTACTTCATCAAGACTAAGTGTGTCAAAAGTATATTCATTATTGCTGTTGGACTTCAAAGGAACAATTTCAGTAACAGACACATTTGGTTTATTAGTTTTGTTACTTATTTTTGGTGTTGAAGTATACTTGGACCAACCACTAGCACTTGGTTTCATTTTGTGCCGTTTCTTTTTAATAATCTCTTCTTTTTTCAGAACTAACAAGTCCTGTGAAGTCAGATTGTCTGTAAGTTCTCTTTTTGTACTTAGTCTTGTTCTAGGCCTTACTGGCCCCTCTGTATTTAGAACTGGTACAGGACTGTAGTCGGAATCCTTTGGCTTTCTCGCCTTCTTGTTTTGGATAGTTTTCTTTAATTTTGTTTTTTTTCTAACAATTTTTAGAGGATCCTTTTTTAGGCCAATATCTTGTTTTTTATTATCTAGTGTTAAATTATTCTTATTGAACTGAGTTTCAATACAAATTTCAACAATCGGTTTCAGTTTGGGCATTTCTTCTTCTTGAACATTAGGTGTAAGTAAAGGCATTTCTAAAGTGTTTTCTTTCCGACACTCTATTGTTTCTCCCTTCCTCTTTAATACCCTTCTACTCTTTCTTATAGTGTCCTTCTTAAAATAACTATGCTCTTCATACAAAGAATATTCCTGATTATTAGTAACATCATTTCTTATTCTTTTAGGTTCTCTCAGATTTGTAACAGGCCTAAGGTCTTTAACTTCACTCTCACATTCTTTTTTAATTTCTTCTTTAATTCTAACATCCAATTCAGTTTTGATGTTTAAAATACCTAAAAATAACAAATGTAGCTTCCACTTTGTGTAATGGAATGAATGAAGAAACTTACCCAACTGGTCCCACATATTTAAAACATTCTGCAAATCTTTCCTATCTACATTAATCTTGTTATTTAACGTTTGGTAACAAAATATTTTTTCTGTTATCACTTCAAGGTGCTTACAGAAGCTATATGCAGTTTGTATATCTTGCCAACAATCATGACAAAGGATGGGGTTGATAGTAGAGTCAAAATTCTAAAAAGATAGAGAGATGTGAATCTTGGACGTTTGGTGTTAACAGAAATATACAACCAATTAGACCATTTAATGCTGACTGAGAATTATTCTAGACCAGTGATTCTCTAACTTTGTTTTTTGCGTACAACTCCTGTGGACTTATAGACTTAAAAAAACTTCATTATCATAGAGCCATGATGCTCAGAATGTTAGATATAAGTGGGGGTAGGTAAACCGAATTGCGATTATATAACTTGATTTGACTTTAGCCAATTAAAAGTCACATTCATGACAATATCATAAAAACCAAGATAAAAATACATATGGGACCAATTGGAAGATTTTTGTCAGTCTATAAACTAATAGTTGGAAGCAGCAACATCATTTAGGAAACAGTTATAAGTAAATACAATATACCTAGGTACTTTTGTGATATAACTATTCAATCAACACAACAGTGCTTTTATGGAGAGCCGTGGATGTTAATTTTTATCCTTTAGTCAAAATGCACCTTACTCTAATTTGGTGAATTATTGTTAAGACTCTTTCTCGTGTTTGCTTGTGTACCACCGTAAGGATTGCTGTGCTAGACTATAAAAATATTTTAACAATACTTACTGTATAAATCTTAACATGTCTAAACATCTTATCAATATATTCGACAGGTAGTATATTCTTACTATTATCATACAAATATACAGCAATCTGGCTGGTAGCTTTTAAACACACCCTACAAACTATAAAGTCTCCCTCAATATCCTTAAACCTGTTCAGCCTCTTCAAATTAACTTTGCTCAATTGATGCTTGTTTCTTTCTAATAATATTGCATTGTTGGCTCTGTAACAAACCTTATAAAGTAAGTCCAGAGTACGAAAATTGTGTATGCATGTGTTGCAGATGAGGTGGTTTTTGAAAAGCTCTATTTGCTAAAAATATATATACCCTAGGTTATAGCTAATAACTATGTGTGTAAATACATCATCACAATAAACTCATAGTCATGTTTTAACTCACCCATTTCTGTACAAAGCGAAGACTCATCAAGGGTCTACTATTTATAATAGAATTTAATTTGGGTATATAAATTTCTTGTAATTCTTGGAAACCGGGTTCTTGCAGACAAATTCTACAAATATCTATTACCACTGACATGCTTATTCTATTAAACATGCTCACCGCAGGTTAATAATACCATTTATATTTGTAACTTAAGAATGCAAGTTTTATTAAAAAAAAACCGTTGTTTTGTTTTTGTTGTTTAGGAGGTAAGACTGGTAAGATATTGTTTAGATCACCGGATTCACCGGTCGTCAAGATGTCAATAAAATATTATCAAATGTAGCCCATGTAGTTAACACCAATTCCTTATTTATTGAAAGAAGAAAGTGACGGAAAATAACCAATTTAGTTTAGACTACCCAAACTACCCATCAAAAAAATGTATAATTAAGCAAGAAAAAGGATATTATGGTCTGGAGGAAAGCGAACTTGGTACGAACTTTAGTTTTACGACAACAGTAGGTATAATTAATGGTAAAGTATGAAACATTTTACTCATAACATGGGTCATGTAGTTTCAGCCCTATTGGATAGTAAGCAATTAAATTGGGGACCAAAATATGGAGGTGTTAAAAGCCAAGAATTTTGAAAGTTGTCGGTTGTGCCTTGCAGAAATTCGAGATACCAATATAACCCTATTAGATGGTATTATTAAGGATATGTTAGAAATAATATTACCGGAACTGGTTAGTTGACAGATACCCGTAGCTGAAGCATTTAACTTATTTCCAGAACTTGATTTTAGAATTTATCCATATGCAAAACACCAGCCATCTGCAAGGCCTGCTTGGAGACATTAAAACAGTCTTATAATTTTAAATCGTCCTGTTTAGAAGTTGAAGATAAAGTACAATTCTTTGTTGATCCAAAGTCTCGAACCTTTATAGATTTAAAACAGGTAAAAGTTACTAACACCACTAACATATCCTATAATATTAGTGCTATATGTCCTGAAGTTTGTTTTTGTAGATTTTAGAAAAGGAAAATACTATTTATCAGATATCCGAGAACCACATAGTGTGTAGAACATGTTTGGGGTTAGGGGAAGAAAGTGCTTATACAAAATTATGCAGTTATGATGGTGATCCTTTAAAAAATATGGTGGAAAAATGTCTGCCAGAACTGGTAAGTAATTATTTTTGTATAGGTACACTTAGGTATTACAATAATAAAGGTGGAAAACTACCTACTCATCTTAAGTGCAATAGATGAAAAAGATAAACCAAAATTATTGCAATACTTGCTTTAGCAATAATGGAAATGGAATGGAAAAAAATCCTGTACCTAGCAAGCCATGTCAAATAAAAAGCACACTTTCAGAATCCATGTATTTATGCCCAATGATCATCAATGAATACTAATTGTGTACATTTCATCTAGTTAGTAAATAGTAGATTTCTTGGTTTGACTCATATCTCGGCAAACATGATAAGAAAATCCACACCAACACACTTTAATTCCACTAAAACATATAATTGACACCATCTTTAGAACAGGAATGGTCCCTTAAAGCTTCAAAACATCTATAGTTTGTCTAATCTATAAAGTGGAGAACTTTCACAAATTAAAAACTGTCAACCTATTAGCTTGCATACTCACTTAAAAAAAAAAAGATACCTATGGTCTAGTAACGTTCTTTATATAAAAACAAAACTTTAACTGAGAATCAGTTCGGGTCTCTGGAGGGATCTGGTTCTAAGAATGCCTTGTATGTAAACTTCGAAAGTGAACTAAGTACAAAAATGTTTATGGATTTTTATTGTTCTTGCTAGTTAAATGGGGATAGTAACTAGATATTGCTTATATTTATTTGATGTTTCCTGTATCTGTTTAGGAATAAGAACGGCTTCCTATCAAACACTAGAAATACAACATACAACAAGAAGGTTAGATATAAATTAGCCCATACATTCTATGACAGAAGAAAATCATCATATAGTTAGGATTAAAGAGTGTGTATACTGTATCATATTGAGTGAGAGGCAGGTGATCAAAATTGGTCTGTGTACCTCAGAAAACAGTATTGGGTCTGATTCTCTTTACCACTTATCTTAATGGGCTTTTGACAGAAAATATAGGAGGTACAATTAATTATATCTTATGTTGTCGACACAGGCTTAATATACTTACTGGCATAGATTGGGAAGAAGCTAAAAATTGAGCAGTAAAAGGTTTCAGAGTACCTAGTTAAAAATTAGTTGGACACTTAATAAAACTTCATTCCTTGGCTCAGACATCAATATAAAGTCTCATTCTTTAAGAATATTAAGACAATATTCATAATATCCAGCTAATAGATGGTTCCTAACAACATTTTTAAATCTCGAGTGTGGTATATCGTTGATATTTTGCAACAGTTTATTGTAGAACAGTGGTGCATAGTAGTTAATGTAGTCCTAAGAAATCTAACCTAATACATATTGTCATTGCGCCATGTAGTAGGTACTGATGAGTGATGGTAAAAGTCATTTATACTATATTGCAAAGAGAAGACATTTGAGAATATATCTGCATGATATTGTAAGAATTTTAAACTTGATGAAACATGTCCTTACATCTTCCCTATAGCCCAACCCATCTATAATCTGCACTGCCTTTCTTTGTAGCGAACATAATACTGTGTTTGTGGGTTCTTGAGGAGAAATATATTTCTAGATAATTTTATTTGTTGTATGTTTTTTAATTATTAGCTTAGGGCTCAGACATACACCCAAGAACCTAGCCACCTCAGTGTTGTCACTTGGAATACTCCTTGACCAAAGTAATATGTACAGTTAGATTAGATTTAGTTAGATTCATTCAATAGCTTATAAACTATCACTTAATTTCACGAAAACAAATTATATAGTTTTTTCACTAACCGGGACTTTTGCAAACCTAATTTTACGACTATTATTATCGGTAATGACAATAGGTATTGCTGACCCATGCAAGGTATCTTGGTGTTTGAAGTGGGACTAACTTATTGACTATTTATCAAACAAAATACGTACAAATTCTATATCTATATTAGGGGAATCCTTAAACAAAAAATGAAAAAAGTGACAATGGGAGTCAGCAGTTTCATTAGACTTCTCCGCCTACTGCTGAAATAATTCTTAAGTGCATATACAATAAATATGAAAAGCCGAAAACGAAAAAAAGTTTAACACCCTGTATCTTGAAAACAAGTTTTCGGACCTATATTAATGGCAACTTGTTTCACTATTTTTGGTCAACTTTAAATTTGTCGGTAAAATATTGAAATACCTAGGGGCTATATTTTACAACAAAATTCCAATGCTTACATCACTTTTTATTTTTATAGGGAATAGACCTCACTAAAGACCCAATCATTTGTCCAGTATGTCTGGAACAACTAGAAGAACAGTTTAATTTTATAATGCAATGTCTCGATACTGAGGAAAAGATAAACTATTATTGTGAAAGAAAAAAGACTTTCAAACAAATAGATCTGCATAGTGTGTATTTGTTTTCCATGATTGAAGACAATGAAGAATTGGAAAAACATTATGAGGTAATGGAAAATGGCAACATAGAAAAGTAAGTATTAAGTGATAATGCTACAATCCCTCATTCTGAAATCATATACTTTATTTATTTTACCTTTAGAATATGTACAGCGGTAACAGTAGAAGATAATTCAAATATGAATGATGGCCTAAAGCAGCAACTTTTACAAGAAACTGTTTTTGTTGACTTAACTAAAGAGGCATTTGGTATTGGTATAAAAAAAGATGAAACCAAAAATGACAAATCGGTATCCAGTCCCAATCTAGACAACTTAAAAGTACATTTATTCGAAAGTAGGCACAGTCAAGCGAACGAGCCGCTACCTCCTACCGAAGAGGTAACGTTTCAGATAAGTAAAGATGGCAACGGCGAAGACATCATAACTTCACAAACGTCGCGAATACACACTGAAGAAGATGATAGTGACGTGTCGGTTACAAGAGAAGATGCTCTCCTAACAACGAGATTTGTGGAAGATATTTCTGGAGTTGTCAAAAAAAAGAAGCGTGCCACAAACGTTAGGAAAAAAACCGTTTCGAGCAAAGAAAAAGTGGAATATAAAGATGATAAAGATGAGGATGATGGAGAGGGAACAGACGATTCGTAAGTAACTACATTTATAATTTAATAACAATTATAATAGCTACAGTCCATTTCAACTTATTTGCTTCCTTCTTTCTTTAATACATAAACACTTTCATATACTATTGATATTCAATATCCTAAAAAAAGTAAAAATCCGTACTTTTTATGTTGATAAACGAAAAGAGAGAGACTTCTCAGCCGCCATTAAAGTTTGACTAAAACAGGCTTGATTTACTCCTAGAAGCACACTTTAAAATTTTTATTTGACTTGACTTTTTTTGCACGCTCCTCGTAATCGAAGTAGTTCAAATGCACCACCGATACAGGGAACGGTCAAAAAAATTAAATTATTTTCTGGTTATTTGAAGTCATGTTTTTTTGAAACGCAAGCGACTATAGAGGGTGTTATTTAAGTACGTTGAAGATGATTTTTAGTGAACGTTTATATAATTATAGGTCCGCAGCCGGGTTTTTTCCTTAATATGTTTGAGACCGCTTTAGATACGTTTTAAATAATAAAAAACCTATACGTTTTGAACACCAACAAAATCAGATGTTTACCTTTGATAGAAAGGTTTAATTGGTTTGTAATTAGGTAGCTTGTTTGGTAATTTTTGTTTTTTTACATGTATTTGATAAGTTTTAATCCATAACTAATGTGAGTGTGAGGTATATTGTCTGATGTTGATATTTTTTCATCCTAACATACTACTCGCTCTGAGGATGACCTTTGGATCGAAACGCATAGAAATATTTTAAAATAAAGGCGATAGGACTTCTAGGGTTCTTATTTATCTCCTATTTATTTGCTTATCTGTTTCATATGCGCCATAGTTTGATAAAATTGCATTTATTTATTTTATTTCTACAGCCATATAAATTTACAATGTAAACTGCTGACAACGTCAGGAATTCAATAATAGGAGATCTAAAGTGACACATCATAAGACGTTTAGAGGATAAAGTTATGGTATTCACGTATATTGTAAAAATTGTTTTCAAGAAAATGGCACTTAACTTTTTTTACTTGAGAAATTCTCTAAGGGATTCTGGTAGTGCATTATATAATCTGCTGCAAAAGCAGAAAGAGTTTTTCCGATATAATGATGTTTTGTAGCCTGAAATAAAGATTTTATTTGAGTTTCTAGTGTTATGGTCATGTATATTGTATATTGAAACTTCTAGGAGTGTTTTTTAACAAACATCAGTGCACTAAGAATTAGAATACCAGGAAGTGTGAGAATCTTATGCTGTCAAAAGGTTTCTATGCATGACTCAAGTGGGCTTAAGGAGTAGATTTTACGAATAACTCTTTTTTGAGGAATAAATAAGTTTTGAGGTTCCGTTGTTTGTCCCCAGTAAAGCTCAAGAAAGCTTAAGTGGCTGTAGGCCACAGCATAATATATATTAAATAATGGTTTGGGGTTCATAAAGGTTTTTAAGTTGACAATGGCATAATAGGCTAAGTTTAGGTTTGCAGCAACATTGTCTACATGGGCTGTCCACTTTAATTGTGAGTCTATGTGAAGACCCAGAAACTTATATTGTTCTGCTCTTGTAATATAATTATTATTTAGCTGCGTAGGTATTTACCTGCGGTAGATTAGAGATTAATTGACTTATAGTCTCTTGAGGTCTCCTTTTAAAGGGACTTATATTGGGTTATATTTGGGATATAAGTTCATGTACAGGGTGGCCAACTAAGAATGCGAGGTACTGTATCTGGGAAACTATCCATCGTAGAGGCTTGCGGCAAAAAAAATTAGTACTAAAACGGCCAAGAGAAAAACCTGAAAAATATTTTCAAGTTTCTAAAATTGCCGCTAGTGGGCGTAACTGCAATCTTGAATCTAAAAAAGTGATGTTTCTGTAAATTCCGCTATATTAACCTAATAAAAAAAATCCTGATCTTTAAAGTCGAGGATAATCTGAACCTTTTTTGTTTGACACTTTTTGCAGTATCTCTAAAAATAAAGTGGTATTCTTGGGTTACAAACATCATTATATTTGAAGTTTTGTAAGTTTCACATATCGCCGCTAGAGGGTTTTTTTCGACATTCCAACAGAAATGGTTAATTTTCTCAACAAAATAAAATGCATTGGTATGATTTTTTTTTTCATTAAAAAGTAGCTAAATGATGCCTAAACTAGCTCGCGAAAACCGCATCTCGATATCTTGTTCCTAACCCAAAATATCGGCAATAGAAAATTTTATACGAAAATCCCTTAAATTTGTATTTTATTGTAACTATATTTTTCTGGAATTCTTTCTATTATGTAAGTTGTGGCCCTAAAAAGGACCGATTTACAAAAGGAAGATTTTTAATGCACCGCAAATGCTCGAAATGCTGACCATCACGTACTATGCATTGCTCTCATGGGTAGACAAAACTGCACTTTCAATTTCGGCTCTCGGTATGTTACGTATTGCATTACGAATCCGGTTTTTCAAATCTTCTCTGGTCGTAGTTGAGTCTGAAACACGATGTCCTTTAACCGCCCCCATAAATAAAAATCCAGGCAAGTTAGGTCTGGTGATCGCGGAGGCCATGGAAACAGACTTCCTCTTCCAATCCACCGCTGTTGAAAGAAATACTACATTAATATGCTCTGGCACATTAACAGCAAAATGTGCTGGGCAACCATCCAACTGCAAAATCAAGTTTTGCCTTGTTTCCAAAGGCACATCTTCCAACAACAACGGTAATTGACTGGCCAAAAAGTCAAGAAATACATTGCCATTTAGGGATTGCTCAAAAAAATATGGCCGAATAATTCTGCCTTCCAGTATGCCACACCACACATTTAAACACCAACGTCCTTGGAGCTGAACTTCACGCAACCAATGCGGATTTTCTGCAGACCAATAGTACATATTATGTAGATTGACTCTCCCGTCACTACTAAAGGTGGCTTCATCGGTCCAAAGAATTTGAAATAAAAATTCTCTATTTTGGCGTATCATACCTAACATCCAATGGCAATAGTCCAACCTCCGATCAAAATCTTTCCCTTTCAAGGCCTGATGTAAAACGACATGATATCATGATATGGGTGCATTCTAAAAGTAATTAAAAAAAGTTTTAACGAATACCTAACTTTGATGGCCATTAGAACTTACCTATGGTCCTTCAAAATATTTTGAACCGTTGTTCGTGATATGTCCAACTCAAGGGATAATGCTCTTGTGCCAACATGAGGATTTCCTTCAATATACCCCAGTACGTAGTTAATATTTTCTTGTGTTCTTCCAATTCTTTGCCGTTGAAACTTAGGCCGAAAACAACCATTGGCTCGTAAACTCGCCACTAATCGGGAAAAAACTCTCACATCGCAAGGACGCCGATTTGGATATCGAGCGGCCTAAACTCTTTTAGCTACTGCGGCATTATGAAGACATTCAAAATAAACCGCAAGCATATCAACAGCTTCATCATTCGTAAAATGCATTTTGTAAACACAAAAATTACTCAAAGTAACGCAAAACTTTGACAACTATTGACAATTTGGATTATTTATGTTTTGATTAGGTATTTGTTTTGTTTCCATGGCCTGCTTCTATTAATTGTCTTGTTTGTGCATAGAACGTGATGGTCAGCATTTCGAGCATTTGCGGGGGCATTAAAAATCTTCCTTTTATAAATCGGTCTTTTTAGGGCCACAACTTACATAATAGAAAGAATTCCAGAAAAATATAGTTACAATAAAATGAAAATTTAAGGGATTTTCGTATAAAATTTTCTATTGCCGATATTTTGGGTTAGGAACAAGATATCGAGATGCGGTTTTCGCGAGCTAGTTTAGGCCACAGAACGTTTAGGCATCATTTAGCTACTTTTTCATAAAAAAAAAATCATACCAATGCATTTTATTTTGTTGAGAAAATTAACCATTTCTGTTGGAATGTCGAAAAAAGCCCTCTAGCGGCGACATGTGAAACTTACAAAACTTCAAATGTAATGATGTTTGTAGCCCAAGAATAGCTCCTTTTAACGAGCCCAAGTTTGTTCAAATCGGCTTAGCCGTTTCGAAGATACAGGATGTTATTTACGGAAACGTTTGAATACCCCCCACCACTTTATTTTTAGAGATACTGCAAAAAGTGTCAAACAAAAAAGGTTCAGATTATCCTCGACTTTAAAGATCAGGATTTTTTTATTAGGTTAATATAGCGGAATTTAGAGAAACATCACTTTTTTAGATTCAAGATTGCAGTTACGCCCCCTAGCGGCCATTTCAGAAACTTGTAAATGTTTTACAGGTTTTTCTCTTGACCGTTTTAGTAATAATTTTTTTTTGCCGCAAGCCTCTACGATGGATAGTTTCCCAGATACAGTACCTGGCATTCTTAGTTGGCCACCCTGTACTTTTGATCCTAAAATGGTTCAAGGAATCACATTCTCTATCCATTTAAAAATAGCCTTTATATTTAAAATGAATCCTATCCGTTTTTTTTTTAGTTCACGTTCAAAGAAAAGATTGGTGACCCGCAAGTGCAAACTCTGTGACTTTAAAACGAAATACACTAGTCGAATGAAAGCGCATAGGACGGTATATCACTCTGATAAGACAAATGAGCCAGAGCAGGATACCGAGCCACCTAAAAAAGTTGCGAAATCAAAACCCAAACCAGTCTCCAGTTCTAAAGCAAGTGTCGAAAAACAAGGAAACGACCAAAAACAAACGAAGTGTCATTTGTGCGGACAAGCTTTCGTAAGGGTGGTTTTTTTAAAAAAACACATAGAGGCTCATAATTCTGGAAGTTTTCCATCAATACCGGCAACGTTTACAAAAGCTCCAGCAAAAACTTACTCGCGACAACGTGGGCTACCCGCCAAACGTTCCTTTAGTTTCAGCGGTCAGGTTCTTAAAATGTTCAAATGCCAGATTTGTCCGTACCAAACGAGAATGCGAAGCAATTTAGTAAGACACTCGCTGACGCACAAGACGACGACGGAAATCGTGAAACATAAATGCAAATTTTGCAATTTCAACACGATTCACAAAGAGAACTTTTTGACTCATATGCAGAGTCACAGTCACGATTCGGAGAATCAAGTGAAGAAGTGTTTTTTGTGCTCGTTTCAGCCGAAAACGGAAGAAGCTTTGAAACAACACGTCAACTCTGTCCATAAAAGTGGAACCGGATGACATAAGGCTGTGAAAAGTACTTTGAAGTAAAATATATATACATTAGTACTAGTACATACAAGATTGAGGCTGATTATCTGATATCATAAGATCTTTGGACAAAATTTTATTAATTTATTATCTTTTTGTAACAAGCCTCATGACAGCTTTATTTAATCCTTAAATATTATTTTATACAATTTTAAGTAGGTACACTTATCGGCTAAAAAAATCGGCCCCCTAAAATGATCTCTAATATTTGGTGTTTTTTCGCCGATTTTGACCATTATTGCAAAGTAATTCATTAAGATTGTGAAATTTTACAAATGTTTAAAAAATATATTGTTATAGCTACGAGCAGAATTAGGTTTTGGTGAACCAAATTCATAAAAACATTTTGTATTTGAATAATTCTCATACCTGATTTTTTGTAAGAGATGCAGTATAACTTCCATAATTCGTATACTCCCTAATCCAGTAATCACGATACTTCTTTTAGGGCGGGTTTGGTTTAAACTAAAAATGTAGTAAACTGCGTTTCTTTTTCTAGTTGATGTCGAGCTAGCTCTATGCAAAAATAAACCGAAAAATAATAAGAAACCCAGTTTAACTAAGTTAGTTTAAAATTGAAGAAATAGTCTTTACTTTCAGTGGAGTCAAAGTAATGTAAATGAAACAATGCAGTCTTCCTCCACAGTTTAATGATTGTAAATGTTAATAAAAGTTTCCTACATGTTTCGAATGCTTACGCATTCATCATCGGGGGATACTAAAAGAGGATAGTACAAAATTAGGAATGACAAATGAATAAAAAATTAAAGTTTAAGTAGGACAACATAGAGTACCTAACATTGAGTTTAGCGGAACTGTAATGTAGAACAGTTTAATTTTATAATGCAATGTCTCGACACTGAGGAAAAGATAAACTATTATTGTGAAAGAAAAAGACTTTGAAACAAATAGATCTGCATAGTGTGTATTTGTTTTCCATGATTAAAGACAATGAAGAGTTGGAAAAACATTACGAGGTAACGGAAAATAACAACATAGAAAAGTAAGTATTAAGTGATAATGTTGCAATCCCTCATTGTCAAGTCATATACCTTATTTATTTTACCTTTAGAGTATGTATAGCGGTAACAGTAGAAAATAATTCAAATATGAATGATGGCCTAAAGCAGCAACTTTTACAAGAAACTGTTTTTGTTGACCTAACCAGAGAGGCATTTGGTATTGGTATAAAAAAAGATGAAACCAAAAATGACAAATCGGTGTCCAGTCCTCATCTAGACAGCTTAAAGTGTATTTATTCTAGCAAACGAATATAAAATAAAAGTTTAAGTATGGTTAACCTAACATTGAGTTTAGTGGAACTGTAATGTAAGTTGTCTCAAAGTAATGAGTACAACTCGATGAGAAATGTAAAGTTGAAGACTTGGTGTACAAACTGGTCATATTAACATATTAGTAAAATTCTATTGAGATTCAGATGTAAGTAAAATTTTAATTATAATGTGAAATTTTGATTAGTGAAGAAAAGAAACATTGTGGATAAAAGATAATAAATTAAAGGAGAAAGTTTTTTAATTTTTTTAGTCTTCATATTAATTATTATTCTCCTTCAAATATTATAGCTCAATTTATTATCTTTTATCCACAATGTTTCTTCACTAATCAAAATTTCACATTATAATTAAAATTTTACTTATATCTGAATCTTAATAAAATTAATATGTTAATATGACCAGTTCGCAGTGTCGGACTGGGCCGCCGGTCCACCGGTCAAAAGACCGGTAGGCCCCCAGAGAAAAGACGGGTGGGGGCCCTGAGCCGGCCGGAGGCAAATACAGACGATGCACCCGCACAGGGTCCCGCGCAACGCGGGGCGTTCGGGCAGCCCTGGATCTAGGAGAGGTACGCCAGGGCCTAGATTATTGACATTAAAGGCCCCTAGCGGATATTTTGCACCGGGTCCCGCAGATTATCTGGTCGGCCGTGGATGGGCCCTCATGAAAAGGACCCTTTTCGTAATTATTTTTTATTTAAATGGTGTTTATCTAACAATAGTTTAAGTATAGTTTGTCAATTTTCATCTCGTAAATACAATATTATTTTCTGAAATGCGGGGCAACATCGGTAAGACACCTGCAGCGATCTAACCCGAACCCGAACGATTCGCCATTGCGTCTTGTATTCCGTCCACAGCTAATCCTTTTGTGTTCTGTGATCCACAGGTTAGGTTTTCGGTTTTCTGTCGGTTATAATAATAAATGGAACGTGATTATATTTTGTGAGTTTTTGCTTGATATCATTAATAGGTAGGTACAGTGGCGCAACCAGGGGGGGGGTCTACCGGGCTGCAGCCCCCCCCCCCCCGAACGAGCGAGCGTAGTAGAAGAAAAATAAACTCATCACTACCTAAGATAGGTAAAATTACACAAAAATTGAAACGAGTCTGGCGGTTTTTGTGATTTTCTGTTTTATTTTTAATTTTTCTTACTTGAAAACCAAGCATCATCATTGAAAAAAGGGCGTGGCACCCACACATTTTTTGCCTGCGGCGCAATTTCTTTTTCACCCCCCCCCCCCCCCCCTCAACTTATTTTCTAGTTGCGCCACTAGGTAGGTATCGTTTACGCATGATGAAGTGATAAAATTCATTAATTTTTTACGCCACTATGCTGTATAGTGTCCAAAAAAAGATTTTATAATATCCCATTTAGTGTCTCTGTCGGAATTTGGATTTGTTTCCCTAGAGTGTAAATTGGTACAAGTCAAGCCATTAACTAAAATGTATTTAAACTTAGAATTTATTATATGCAGTTGGCATGATGGGGCCTTACATCCCTCGGGACCGGTGGGCCCTAAGGGTCCCAGTCCGACACTGCCAGTTCGTACACCAAGTCTTCAACTTTACATTTCTCATCCTGTGGCGTTGTACTCATTAATTTGAGACAACTTACATTACAGTTCCGCTAAACTCGATGTTAGGTAAGTCCTACTTAAACTCTTATTTAATATTTATTTGCCGTTCCTAACTTTGTACTATCCTTTTCTAGTATCCCCTGATAATGAATGCTTAAGGAGGAAGCGGAGAAAGGCTGAATTGTTTCATTTCCATAAGTTAGTTTAGTTTAGTTTAAACCGAACCCATACTATCGGCGATGGTTAACCGCACATTTTGATAATTTCACGTTTGTACTTCTGCGAGCATGCAAAAATGAATAGTGATTTAGTAAAAAATAAATTTTATATCATGGTACAAAATTATTCTTCACCAATTACCGCCAAAAAACAAAACTTAAAGTATAAAAGTATACAACAATGTTGAAAGGAACTAAAAAAATATTTTAACTACAAACACTATTAAAAGTAGACTTTTCACCGATTTTATCATTTATGATACATCATTGTCTCTAACCTTCAAACAAGTACGCAAAGGTTTTTCTGATTTATAAGAAAGGTGAGGACCCTAGGCCGATCAACCTGCTGTCGAACCTAGGGAAAATCGATGAAAAACTAATTTTGAGTAGAATGAGAGAATATAATATTATAACTATATTCTCTGGTAGAATCAATGACTTTGTATTTTAATGAAACGTTCTGCCTGTCGAACAGTTTTAATGTTAAAAAGGCGCCAGGCTTCGACGGCATCAAAAATAAAGCATTGAAAAATTCGCCAGAAAATACAGTTGTTGACTTGGTAAATATAACCCGGGCTATCATCGAAAGGGGCTACTTCCGGAGGACTTGGAAAAAAGCCAAGGTAATATTAATACCTAAGCCTACTCAGGATTTAACAGTAGCTGCCAGCTATAGGCCTATCAGTCTTCCGTCATGTCTAGGCAAACTAGTTGAAAAACTTATACTGTATCGAATTAACGATTTTGTATACGACAACGACGTTTCACCACCAGAGCAGTTCGGGTTTAGAACTGCTTATTGCACGGTGCGCCAGACGAATAGACTGGCATCTAATGTCCTGAAAGACTTTAATGGCCGCTTCTCAACGGGGGCGATCTTTTTCGATGTTTCAAAAGCTTTCGACAAAGTCTGGCACAACGGACTTATAATAAAGTTAATAAGATTAGGTATGCCAAATTATATGATCAACAGTGGCGTAGCTAGCATTGAATGGGCCCTGTATCAAGAGCCACTAAATATCTGATATCTGATAAACACCAAAAATATTTTTGCTGCTTAGTGCCTTGGTGGGCCCCCAGACCAGTGTGGGCCCTGTATCATTGATACAGCTGATACAGCGGTAGCTACGCCACTGATGATCAAGCTTATCATATCTTTTCTTGAGGACAGAACATTCGCGGTGTCGTCAGAAAACGCCACATTAAGTGTTAGGAATATCAGGGCCGGAGTACCGCAGGGTTCCCCCCTTGCGCCAGTACTATATAATGTCTATACAAGTGATATACCTAAACACCCTCAAACGAAATTATATTTGTTTGCTGATGATACCGCGATAACTGCCACCTCGAGACAGCCGTGGTTAGTGATCTCACGTTTGCAACGCCATATAAATCTTCTTCAAAAATGGCTTAGTGACTGGAAAATTTGCCTGAATGAGGATAAGACACAGGGCATTTTTTTTCTCAAAGTCGAGAGTAAGACTACCGGAAAGCAGAGTCAAAGCCAATAACAAACAGATACCGTGGAAAAACACGGTTAAATACGTGGGGCTTGTCTTTGATAAAAAGATGGCCTGGAACGCAAATGCGGATTACCGTTTGGCGTGCGCACAAAGACAACTTTGCGCGCTTTACCTACTTATTAACCGCCAAAGTACGTTAGACAATAGGACAAAGACGAATATATACAAAATATTATTACGGCCAGTGCTGACTTATGGTACACTAACATGGTGTACCATAAATAACACAAAGTACAAAAAACTTCAAATACTTTAAATCTTTGAAAACAATATGAATTATTACAAATGCACCTAGACATACACCTAGAATAGTACTACACAATGACATGCACATGGAGACATTAGACCAATTTCTTGACAAAATAATTACAAAATATTACGCACGGACGGACGTTTCAAACAATGTACGTATCACTCAGTCACATACTCACGCACCACACAAAGCTACATAATATAGACTTCCACGCGACTGGCTCCCATCTTAAGAAAAACAAGCTGCACTAGAAAATTATAAAAATATCACTAGGAAAACAAGAAAAGCATTACATATTAGCATACAATCAACAAAGCAACCAAAACAATAAAATTGTCAGCACCCAAACCCACCCAAGAAGTTGTTCTGAACAGAAGTACGATAAAGAAGAGGAGTCAAAGATGAAGACCTAACTCAATGTCCAAATTTAAGTCAATAGAATAGTTCGGGTTCCGGCCCGAATATTGCAGTCGGGCAGACGACGTGACTGACTTCGAATGTAGTCAAAGGTTTCAATAAAAGGGCGCACACGGGAGCGGTTTTCCTTGACGTGAGCAAAGCATTCGACAAGATCTGGCACAATGGTCTCTTGTTAAAATTGATAAGGCTCGGAACTCCGGAGAATAGAAGTTTTGTGGTCTCGTCAGAGAATGCATTTTCTTTGAATAAACGCATCAGGACGGAAGTGCCGCAAGGCTCACCTCTCCGATGTTGTATAACATTTATACTCATGATATTCCACGAGATAGATTTACGCTGACGATACAGCAATCACTTCGACTTCTAAATCGCTGCGCATTGTCGTCAGCTGGATGCAGCGTCACGTAATTGAGCTGGAAAAATGGCTATTGGCTTGAAAGATTCGCCTGAATACCGCCAGGACGAAGGACATCTTTTTTCAAAGAGCACCGTGCGCAGGCCTGAAACAAGGCTTCGGATCAATGGAGTCCAAGTGAACTGGTGCCAGGAGGTGAACTACCTGGGACTTATTTTTGACCAAAGGCTGAACTGGAGGCTCTTCTACCCCCTGCTTCACAGGCGGACTAGACTTTGAAATATGACTAAGGTCAGCCTCTACAAGGTATTGGTCAGGCCGGTTCTTACTTATAAGTTTCAGGTAATTCAAAACTATCGCGGACGTACCTAGATACACACTGTACAGAGTACTCAAATGACTTTCAAATGCAAACGATAAACGATTTTTTCTTGAAAATTATCAATGACTTTTACGGACGCACAGACGTATCGACAAACCCACTAAATCACAGACCCGCATATAAGATCTAGACAAAACGCGACAAACTACCAAAAGACTGGCTCCCTAATGGTCCAAATCCAACTCCATAGTAGAGAGGCCACTATATGATATATTATAGAAAAAGACGCCAAAACTTTGCAGATAAAACGTTTTAATCAAAACGCACGAACCAAAATTATTTAAAGCAAGAGCCGATATCAAAATTTCTACAAACGACAATACCTAAACAGTTGACAATCAATAATATATGTCAAAGGATAAAATTCTGACGTAAAAATACATTGAAGAACCCGAGACAGGACATATAAACAAAATACATATAAAAATGATCCATTAGTCCGAATACCTCTCTATTTTCTATAAAATTTTCTGGATTTTCCAAGTCATACGGTAAATCACCGGCAAAAAGTTTTGTATCCTCTACAAAAATATTTAATTTTGGAATAAATCAAAAAAAACACAATGTTGAAAATGAAAATATATTATGTGGCTTTCCAATATAGAACTGGAAAGGCTGGCCTAAATCAATAATAATCCTACAGGGTAGGTACTCGAATTTTTAACTAAACCATTGACTTAGATCACCGAATGGGCCACTTTTTTTGCCGGTACAATTTTTAAAGTAAGGGTTACGAGGTCATTGTCTCATTGACAATACAAATGAGCGTTCTCGCGAAATTATTTTACTTTTAAAAATATATCTAGTCATAAGTGTAAAGTAAGAAATGTAAATTGTATCGTCGATACGCGGAATAAATGTAAAAAATAAGGTAATTATTAAGTTTTATGTAAACCAGGATATAAATAAATGTTAAAGTTTATAGTAATTTATTTAATTGTCCTTTTTCTTGTGTGTAAAAGAAAAAATATGTTAAAAAGCAGGAGCTTCTGGCGAATGACCTAATTTTTATTCAGATTTATTTTTTAAAACCCCAAAATATTTATCCTAAGAAAAATGCATTTTCATGCAGCTAAGCGAGCTCCTCCAATAATTATTATTCCTGAGCTTACTCCGAGCTCGGCCGTATTTTATATTGACTTCATATGTTCATATGGCAGTAGATAAATCCATTAAAATCAAGGCACAACAATAAACATACGCGCTTCAAGGAAGTAAAAAAGAGACAAATAATAATACGAAATAATCGACGGCCCGCCAATTAAAATATCGCGTGTTCGTTGACGTCGCCGGTTTTCGGGTTGCGTGCCGACCCTATCGCAATACACTCGAACCACTTGGTAAAATATAGTATACTCTATTGCTTAATGCGATAATAAATCATTATTGAACTATAAAACCCAGTGGTCTTCGCCGTATTCCATAGGTGTACTCCAATTATTATTATTTGATCTATGATTATTGTCAGGGGTCCCGAGATCGGGTAGGTAGAATAGAAGTACAATCCGAAAAAATACCAACGTCTTCTTAAACAAAAAAATTACATCATTCATTGGCTTACTGTAACTAAGAAGCCATTTCATAAAGATATCCTGAAAGAGGAGCTACTGGAGATTGTAAAGTTTAATTAACCTCTTTGTACGAAATTTGTTGTCGATAAAATCGCTTCAAAATGAAATATAACGGTGCTTCGCCTTCCGCCATATCACTGTGAATTAAACCCTATAGAATTGGTGTGGGCGCAAGTAACAGGGTTTGTAGCAAGGCTAACCACTTTTAAAATGAGGGATGTTGAAAACCTCTTGCAAGAGGGAATAAAGACAGTGGATTGTGAAAGATGGAGTAAGTGCGTCGAACACTGTATAGCCCCTTATTATTTCTCTGAACCCCAACGACGATAGTTCATCGGACTACTCGGAATATGATGACTAAAATTTAAAAATTAAGTTGTATTGTACAGGGTTTTCAGAGATATTTTCGGTCATATCTACAAGGTTCCCTATAAGAGATACAAAAAAACTTTAAATATATAGAAGTTGTGGGGTTTTATCTGAACCGCCAGAAAATTTCAAAAAAAAAAAGGCAAGTGACGTTCTGAAAGCTAAGAAAAATTTAAAAATTGTTTTTTTTTTTAATGAAACTTCCTGTATATTTTCTATTTTTCTGAAATATCTTTCATTCCTGATTCCAAAAATATATAGTTTGTCTATATTTGCATGAACCGTCATTAAATTATTTTCGATTCGTTATTGTAAGCGGCACCATACAGTAATAAAAATTATGAGTAGAGTGCCTTGGAAAACAATAATTATTGCCCGACAGTGTTTAGTTTTTAATAGGGAACAGTCACAGTCAATTTAAAAATAAGATTAAAGAGGTTATAAACATTTTGTATTAAAAATATAAATCAACCATTGCAGTATTTCAAACAAAATACAAACAAATAAACAAATAAACTAAATTAACTAATAGCTGTAATATACGGGTGTATTTTACTGGTTCTCAATATAACCTTCTCCATTTCTGAATATTTGTCCTCAATTTGCTATTAATTGTATCTACTATAAAATTCGGATGATCCCTATTTAAAACTCGGATTTCATGACGAATTCTATCTTCGAGAATTTGGATATTTCGCGTCCTATTATAATAAATGCGATTTTTTAAATAGCCCCACAAAAATATGTCCAGGGGTGAAAGGTCGGGGCTGTTGGCTGGCCATGGAATAAAACTCCTTCTTCCTATCCATAAATTATATCTGTCATTAAGGTAATTATTGGTGACAGGTATGACATTATGGGCCGGTGCGCCATCTTGCTGCCAAATTAGATTATTATAATCATAAATGGAAAGTTCATCTAAAAGATGTTCTATATCATTTTCCAGGAAATGAAGATACCGTACACCTGTTAAGCTACCTCGGAAAATGATTGGACCAATAATTCTGCCAGCAAACAGACCGCACCAAACATTTACGCTACTGCGATCTTGAATTTTTACTTCTTGGATTTTGAGCGGATTTGTTGACGACCAAAAGTGTTTATTTTTGCGATTAAACATTCCACTTGTGGTAAATGTGGCTTCGTAAAAATTATTTTATTTAGAAAATCTGCATTTCCATCTAGTCTTCTAGTAATATTGACACAAAATTCTAATCTCTGCTGGATATTATTTTCGGTTAGCCCTTGGACTGGCAAAAACTTAAAAGGATGATATTTGTTAAATTTACCTTAAAAAAAAGAGTAAGACATCTAAATCTTCTTCAAAATTTTTTGTAAATGTTCTTTTCTTACGTTCGGGACTGTGTCTCAACTCAAATTGCCGCACTACGTATCTTATTGTGTCAACGCATGGCGTGGGTCTTCCCTGGATAGTTAATACGGTATTGGCGTTGAGTTCTTGGTCTATTATTAGCATGATTATAGAATAAACGGATCATATCTGATTTTTCTTCAGTGGAATAACCCATTTTAAAAAATATGCGAATGTTTTTTCCTCTATACTATAGATTCTTACATTGACAGTAGTTCCTTATTGAAAACTAAATTGTGCCATACAATTGTTTTTCAAGGCACTCTAGTCACTCTACTCATAATAATTTTTATCGTATGGTGCCGCCACTGAACTGGTTATATATATGTGGGTATGTGGGTGCCGCTTACAATAACGCATCGAATATAATTTAATGACGGTTCATGCAAATATAGACACACTATATATTTTTGGAATCAAGAAAGAAATATCTTTCAGAAAAATAGAAAATATACAGGGTGTTTCATTAAAAAAAAAACAATTTTTAAATTTTTCTTAGTTTTTAGAACGTCACTTGTCTATTTTTTTTTTTAAACTTTCTGGCGGTTCAGATGAAACCCCACAACTTCTACATTTAAAATTTTTTTGCATCTCTTATAGGGAACCCTGTAGATAGGACCGAAAATATCTCTGAACACCCTGTACATAGTAGATTTTTTTTATAAATATTATTATTTATTCCAATTTATCTATTTTCATATTATTCTCACTTCTATATAAGTTTTTATCTGCTTAATATTAGAACAATTAATATCTCAATTATCTGCCTATCCCTTCTATGCAAATTAGGGTGACCCTAATTTAGGACCGATTCGGGGCGTGTAGGTCTTAAATATCTGAAATACGGAATTTTTAAAAACTATCATTGCAATTTACCTGAAATTTACAATGTAACCTTTAAGTTGTCCACCCTGTTTAATGGGTCCGGTCATTGCAAATTTACATTTTATTGCTCTCTGGCAGTAAGCAACAGAGTATATTGCAAAACACTTGGGTTAGACAAAGTAAAACTAATTACCTAATAATACTCAGTGCATTTGCATACATTTTTGTTTTATTTAATGACAGGGTTATAGGCGGTCCTAAATGTGTTTGTACCAAGGGACCTATTTTTTAACCTGGAGACATATACAGGAACGACTTTCTCAGGTCATATCTCAAAAACGGAAACAGATAGACAAACGAAATTTGCGTGATCAATATAGATCAGATTTTTATTTTGGTTCTTCATTTTCGGTCACATTATACCGACTTTCATATTTTAAATGGGATACCCTATATAATAATAATAATAATAAAGGTCTTTATTTCAACAAAAAAAAAATATTACAATGAATATATGTTGATTTCGAAATAGGCGAGATTCAGTCTACTAGTGGTCCCAAGTATACTGTTCTATCTAAGCCGAAAAAAAAAAGTTCACAAATATCTAGAATAACATTCATATTTAGTAATTATTAATATAATTGAATTCTATACCCAACAAAATTGTTAAGTCTATCAATATAAATATATAACAATATACCTTATATAAAAATAATAATAATAATAATAGTAATAAAAAGAGAAACAAAGAAAATGTTTCAGCAAGAAAAAAAAAACAAAACAAAAGCAGAGTTATACCATCATAAAGTATCCTTTTAGATTAACATTAGTGTTTGGCGTAAGATGATTGTCCATTTTGTTCAGCCAGTAGTCTTTTAAATAAGAGTGTTTTAAAACGTCTAATATTATTAACATTTCTAATATCTTGTGGTAAATTATTTAAGCAACAAACTATATTAAATGAAAAACTTCGTTTAAAAATTTTAGTTGCATGCGCATGGGAGGAGTAAGGTTTCCTTTAAAACGAATATTAATAGTATGCACGTCACTGCGATAAGTTATCTTATTAAAAAGGTATGGTGGTATTTTGTTGGTAATAATTTTTGAATATAGTACTGGCGAATGAAGAAATCGTCTATTTTTCATGTTCAACCACTCAGCAGTTTGAAGTGTGTGACTTATTCTCTCAAATTTACGAATTCAAAAAATTAATGTTTATGTTGTTAAACTTTCGAATATATTGTGTTAAGACAAATTCAACCATACCACACTAGTTAGGTGTCTAATAAAAAGTGACAGTAATTATGCAGTGTACCGTTTTCTGTCAATTTTGCAAAACTGCTTATGTAAATTTGTTGGTAATGTGATGCGGATTGAGAACTCCGAGGCGAAAATAAGAAATTAAAAAGCGCTAACCATGCATGTTCCAATTCACCTTTCAGATGAATTCACCTGGTGAAATTGAAACATGGTTAATGTTTTTTAATCAAATAAGAATTTATCAATTTTTACACTTTTTTATAAAAAATTGAAAAAACAAAAATAAATTGGATAATTTCGAAAATATTACTGACGATGAGGAGTTTCTAGAATTACTTCGAAAAGTAGGTCGGTACTCTAGTCTAACGTTGTCAATTTGTGCAATAACTTGATTCAAGAAAGCCAAGTTCAATTAAACTTGTACAATGCTCGATGAATTTAAGTAGCAGTCTAAGACGCCAGACCCGTGCGGGTTTTGGGGTTCAACCCCCCCCCCCCCCCCCCCCATTAGGGTGATTGAGAAATGCCTTTCTAATTTATAAATGCCAATCATTAAAAATTAATAGCTTGTCGTTTTTAATGAACTTTATAACCTAATCTACCATGAAAAATATGCTCAAACTGCCTGTAAGAGGCACGTCAGTTTAGCTGAACTCGGGCTTAAGTGCGAATTGTACAACCGGGCATAAATGATCCAATTATGCAAGCCTGAACAGGTATCCAATAAAACAACCAGTCAAATAATGAATGGTATGACGGGGGCGCTCATGGCACGAGTAGCGAGAGCAAGACTCGAGTAGTGTCATTGTAAACTATATTAAGTTTTTAAAAATGCCTTCTCTTTTTACATAATAATATGACGAAAAACGTCGTTATAAAACGGACAATAAATGGTGAACGATTTTTTAATTTTCTTCAAAATAAACTTTATTTATTACTTCAAAATATCCCAATCGATGAAAGAGCCTCTGTGTGGTAACAGCAGGATGCAGCTCCCCCTCACTTTTCCCGGCAAGTTGCTAATTATTTAGATACTATCTTTCCTGCGCCCTGGATTGCTCGAAACTGTGTTAGCCGGTAGCCAACACGGTCACCGGATTTGATCCCTTTAGATTTTTTTCTTTGGGGTTATCTTAAAGAAGAGATATCCAAGATTTGCAGAACAAAATAGCAGTGGCATGTAAAACAGTTACTGCAGATCTGATTAGAGCAGCGTCCTTAAGTATTAATTTTTATTTGGTTTTCCTGTTATTTGCAATTTGTTCTTAAACATTCTAATAAAGTGTTACGTTTCCGTTTAAATATTCGTTATTTCATCAAAAAAATACTTAAGAGTATTCACAATGACAATACTTGTGGCATTACAGTCCACGTCATTCCTTCCTTATTGAATTCAAAGAATCCGTAGATGGTTCACAAAGAGACCTGAATTAAGTATTGCAATGGAAATGAAAACTGAAAGTTACGGTCTCACATTCTATTTTATTGGTGGTAACGCATTTCACCCTAAACGGGCATCATCAGATCTATAAACGTATTAACCTTCATCGTCTTCACAACACATTAAAAAAACACTAAAACTAAGGTTAGAAGAAAATACTAATAAAAAACTTTAAATAAACCTAAGATTACCTAAGGTGAGGGATTTAAAGTTGTTACCTTATTATTATATTTATTGACAAATCTATAATATATTTTGTTTATTAAGATATGACCTGGAAAAATCGTAGTGGGACATCCTGTATAAGTACTATATAGCTATTACCTTAAACAAATTGAAGCAGCAACGGAGATAGAAAATCAGGGGCATGTATACTTCTGCGCATGCGTTATCAAATTAACTTTATTTCTGAAGAACACAGCATAACCTTAAAAGTCGATTGTCTTGCCAGCTCGTCGTTTTATTCGTTCTACCAAAGGTTTTTACGATTGAATGTTTTTGGTGCTTCAATTATAAATAAAAAAAAATATTTTGATTAACAAAAAATCATGTAAGGGTAGTTTTGTCAAGAAAATTATAAACATAACATTGCCTACTTTATAGGAAATGAAATAGCAGTATAAAATGTGCATGTGTATAGTTAAAACGGGAAGCCCACATAAATACCCTCTTTTTGTTGAATTTCATTGATACAATTATTGTTGAATATCTAATAAATATTGTTACATTAAAATATAGATTATTTTACTTTTATCAATCGAAATATACAAATTCTTAACAAAACAAGAACTCTAACGTTTGTTTATAAATTGTTGTTGTCAAATGTGACGCAAAGCGAGATAACCTCATTTTGTTCCCGCCATGTTGTCTGCTGTGCATGGCTTCGTGTTTTGGCGCACGCGCACTGTGCGAAATATCCCTCACTAGGCGAGGACATCTCGGCTTCACTCTATTAAAATTGCCAATTTGTCCACGTTTCTGTGTCATTTTTGATTTTTTTGGCGTGCGATAAAACCAACTATTTATTTATTTAGACTGTGAGTTCATTATGGGTACATAATACACGTGTATAAAACACTTAATTACTATTTTAAGAACAAGTAAAATAGAATTTCAAAAGAATTACATACTCTCTTCCCTCGAAGTGGTCGTTCTCCCGACTGAATAAGGGCCAAGGGCACTAACCTGCCGCTAGGCGGCGCCACCTGTCGAGCTGCACATAGCCTATCCTATATAAAACTTTAAGCAAACTTACCTTTGTATTAGGAGGAAAAAATCTTTGTGTGCCATTGGCATTTTAAAAACGATTTTATTTCAAGATAATTTATATATATTATATATTTTAATTTGATAGGATTTATAAAACATATCTATACAACAATACAAAATACTGTCAACAAATATAAATATTTTTTGCAATGTTGGACTCCTACAATGATAAATGGGACAAATAAAGGAAACTTCTTGATGTATATCAACATCATGTTTAACTAATAAAGAATGAGTAGATCATCAACCCTTAGCCAAGTTCGGCGATTTATCTGCCAGCATTTAGATGACCGATGATCAGGATAGGTAAAATATATTTTGGTACAAATTCATGTCTGTTAACACTGTCAGTTGAATTGGCGAACTTAGTCTTTATCCAAAAATAACCTTTGGTTTCTTAAATGTTAACTATATGGCTATAGGAGAAGGGATTCGAGATCTGTGTGCAAGCAACTACTACTACTACTATTTATTTTCGAAATTTAAATTAGATAGTAAGTAATTTCTGAAGTATACTCTTTTTAATTGGTGATATTATTTACGAAACTGTTTAAACTGGCCTATTCTTTACATAAATATACATGCGACTTGATCATACCTTACTTCTAGAAAGGTTTCATCGTAAATAAAGTTAAGGTTTCGGCAGAAAAAGCAAGAAGAATAATAATTGTAGTTGTCCTTGTATAAAGTATTTTTTTGCTTGGTTTTTTGGATTTTAAACTATACCCTTTTTTACTCTCTGATACTGCGTAGAACGGAACACCAGACATTGGATTATAATACAACCCTATTAAAAATTGAACTTTACATAATTACCAACAACTTACAGTAAATTTACACTAGAAACAATTTTAAATAACTTTAAGTCACTTTTACTTATAGCTACGACATTCTTCCGTCACAAGAAATTTGATTTCTATACCTTAAGCACCCAAAAAGAAACCTTTAAGACAAAACATAGAAATAAAAACAAAGCGATCTAATATAATAATTTTGTCAGTACCGTAATACAGAAAAACCCAAATTATGAAGAAAATACTCCAGGAACTTTTCAATTAACATTAAATTTGAGCCGCATAATTTTTTAAGGACATTTGACGGGGTGGCAAGAAAAATAGTGAAACCAGGCTTTTGTGGCACCGGCAATATCTTGTATTATGTCCAGTTTTTCGTGAATAATTCTTTTACATTTGATGTCATGACGAAAAGTGAAGAGAGTAATATTGTTTATTCTATCTGCACGGATCAGAAAAGCCTGCTCGTGAATTTGATGATATTTAACAGAGTAGCGCACAGTAGACCAGTGCTCTAATGGTCCTTGCAGCGAGCCGAGAAAAGCACGAGAAGAGCAAACAACGAAAAGCGACAAAATCCCGAGTTTAACATTGATTAAATGGGGTTCAAATTATATGTCCTTCACCTTGAAATTTTGACAGTTGGCCGGGTTATTACACTAAAAGAAGCACTAAAGCGATGAAGTAAATGCTTTACACTGAAATAAAAAATGTGGGTACCTAGTAAGAAGTACCTTTTTCATGAATATCTTCTGTGTTTCATGTAATTGGCTTTCCAGCGAATTTCGTAAAATAAAAAAATTTAATAAAATAAAAATATTTTTGAAATGCTTTATTAATTGTGCGTTACTTAGTGATAGTACATTTTAGAAAGGAAATGAAATAGTATATTACATACCAAGAGTGGTAAGAAGCCTATCACACACGATTTTAAATATTACGGTACGAGCGTTGCCCTTGTTAATACAGACGTTATAATATTACTGCTCTTACGCACAATTTGGCTTCTAACAATATAGTGCGTGTAATTAGAATTTTACGGATAAAGTAGACAGTGCGTAAGTAGATTCTTACTAATATAGAAGTATCCCCCCATTATTTCTTTTTAAATATTAAACAGTAGTTTTGTTACCTTTCCTTACAGTGCAAATAATGTACTTACTGTTCAGGATCCTTTGGAAATGCAAACATGCTTATTCCTCGACTTTCCTTTGAGTGACACTATCGAAACGCACAGGTATTACCAGGCATAGTTTTACAATAACATGGCACTTACAAAAACAAACAGTTAAGCAGTACACTTCTTTCAACAAAAACGACAACTAACCTCGATAACTATAATTCATCGACTACCAGACTAACGGCTGAAACACGGCCGGCTTAAACTTATGACAGTTGGCCGGGTTACCTCCCACTACATTGATTTCGCCAAATGTCATATTGTCGCTTCTCGTTGTTTGTTTTTCTCGGGCACAAGTCGGCCGGTGTACAATAAATTATGACCTGCAAATGGAGTGGTTCGCGCAACTTCGGAACGACAAGTTCTACCATCCCACCACAAAAACAACGTCCAGGTCCTCCCCAGGTTAACATTCCTCAAAGTAACAAAACAGCCAGCACTCATACAGTCCAGGTTACTTTTCGCCAGCAATGGGATACCCGGAACAGCAGAATAGTCAAATACACAATGTCAACCTGTAAGTCTTTTGTGAGATGTTTCGTGGGCCAAATTGTGAAGAACTAAACCCGCGTTCTTTCTCACAGTGAATGGGAGTGAGAACCACGAATTTTGCCGTGAAGGCTTATCGTCGCAAAACAGAAAGAAATGGAGCTATTTAAAAAAAAAATGAATTCACCCCTTCCTTTAATCAAAGATGGCGCCGATAGGGTGAGGAGGAGAGGTCACCTGTGTCGAAATTTGCCTGGTCCCCCTTACCCGTACTCGCTGAATTCTAGAATGTTATATTTCACATCGGACATACTAACTTGACATGCTTAGATACCTGCTTTAAAAGCTCCAAGGAGCGTAACTCTTCTAAACCCGACCTGTCAGGAAGAGCACAGGCGGGAGGGTTGGTATGGTAACATCAGAAAAGAACAATGCTATCTTGGACCCTATTCTGTTCCTATACATAAATGACCTACCTAAGGCGGCCTCACATGCAAAGTTTACACTCTTTGCTGATGATACCACAGTATCCCTCAGTTCGCCATTACTGTCTGCTAGACTGCCTGAGACAGCTGAGTCCAACTTGATTTAAGACTCCTCTGGCCCTGGGGTACTCATATCGACTATACTACTGCGAGACTTGGCAGTGCCGTTTGTGCTTAGTGCTATCTCTGAGTGTGTGTCCTGGGATACTTTTTGCTTGGGTTCATGCAACATAGGCCTAGAGAGCATTTAGATCACAAATAAGAGATATTCGTGTGGTACTCGGTCTGAGATACAGGGACGATTGTAGGGGTGCATTTCGAAGCCTGGAAATACTAACGCTGACATATGTCTATATCCTGGGGAGCCTGCTTTGTGCAAGACGTTGCATTTCGTATATTTATTTTTACATAATCTATTTACTCAACCTTTTCAGTACTGTAAGTAAGTAGCGTGTTTTATTCTATTAACGAATAATTTAATTGTGATTGTAATATTGTAGAAAAGGTTTATATTTTTGTACTGACGTGTGTAAACAAGCTATTGTATTGTAATAACATTAATAAACCTATCTATCTAAATAATAAAAATATTATAAGCGAGAAATTATAGAGAATTTTATTCCCAACAATATTCCTCACTTCACTTTTGATTCTGAAATCAAATAAAACCAAGTTATTCGCGAAAAACTGGACTCATCCGTCAGGATGAATTTAAGCTATCTTGGCACCCTCAACTGCCCTTAAAGAATCATACGCCTCAAATCAAATGTGTTGATTTACAATGAAATTCTGTTAATGTTCCTACAGTATAACTAAGAAGAACTACAGAACTTCCTTCCAGAACTCAACAGATGCTAACTTTTCTGTTAAATGATAAATTGGCCTACGATTTACAACGTATTACAGTTGGCATCCATTAAGGGTTTTTAAAATTCCTATTAGATGAAACTTTTAATAGTATAGTTAAAAACCAAGGGACCACATGAAAACACTACTATATTCACGCAGTCAGTACGTCATACCTTACCCTAGACAAGGTCGCATTGTAATGTGTCGATATTTTTACGAACATAATAATAGAAAATGAAAAATATGAATTGTAATGTGAAAAAGTGTATTTTACATATGAATTTACTTTGCTTACATGTAGTCTCTTGATTTTAACATACAGTTAATGCAAAACAAAAACAATTGCACGTCATCAATCAGCTGATAATTGTCCGTAAGAAAACACGAGAAAATTAAATTTGGGCAAAAAGTATTAAAACTTTATGTGATATTAAATTTACTACAAACTTAAAGTATTCTTCTTTGATACGAACCCACTTATAGCAAATATTTTGTGTATTTAAGTTTCTAAAAATTAATATAATTTGAATTTTATTGGCCGATAGTTGGCAACACGACTGTAAACGGTGCGGTGGCGCCAGCTCGCTCGTTGGCTTCGTTTGATGTTTCATGGAAAACTAACCTTAAACTTTTGTGGTTCTGTGTTGCTGTGCCGTCTATTTTTTAACAAAAACTTCAGATCTTTTCATAAATAGCATTAAAAAAACTGGTCTTTTAAGAACAACAAAAGTGCACATACATATCTCTGTCGATTACGTTGTTTACTATTTGTGAAAAATGCCGAAGCATTTGAATAGCCGGTGTAAAGAGCTTATAGCTTCTTTAATAAGCTATTTTCAAGAACTTAACAACAATGGCCCATTGTTACCGTTGACAGCAGTTAGAGAAGGAAGTCCCGGGGAACACTTTAACGGATATTATTGACAAAAAAATGTACGCCATTGACTTTTTTCTAATTTTAATATTTTTTTTGGATTACCCAACTAATGATACAATTTTAAAATGTTCTGATTTTTTTCTTTTTTGTCTTCTTCCGCCAACAACAGCATGCAACTAATGTTATCGGCGTTCATTATAAACCATACATAGGCGCTTTCACTACGAAATACGAATATGAACTCAAGCGCGCTGCTCCAGCCGCGTCAGCCAAACAAACCACCCTGTGGCGACGGCCGATTGCTACGCTGGATCGCGAACGCCAGCCGCAGCCGCTTACTGCTCCAGCGAAACCGTACCTTTAAGCAAAATAAATTAGTGGAGTCACCTTAAAGGAAACGTTCTTATTTAAAGAGAGTTGTAAATGTGTTAAGATTGGATATAAGTTCTATCTGTGACACTATTTATGGAATGTATGAAACAAGTAAGTCGTATTATTCAAAAACTAATATTTTACATTGGTTATGCTTAAGCTGTAACTTTTTTTAGAACATCATGTAACTTTGACAACTTAAAGTTAGAACTTAAAACTGTTTGATGATTGTCTTAACTCTTTAAGAAGTCTCTTTAAGAAAATAGGCTTCGGATCGTAAAAAGATGAAATGAGGCGACGGCTTATGGAACTTTCTCATGTTGCTTTTAAACGATTGGTATTTTTGAAAGAATATATTAAAGAAAAAGAAGCATCCTTGTACCAATTCGTTTTCTTGGATGAAACATGGATTTTTCTGAATGGTACCATTGGTCGATCTTGGCAAGACGAAAATAGAAGAAGTGTTAGATCTACTAAAGTTGATGGTAAAAGGTATTATGTAGTAAACAAATATATAAACTATGGGAAATTTTTGTATATTTATCTTGTTTTTATTTAAAAAATATGTGTAATTCCCTCACTCGGATATTTTGGTTACAAGCTGGCAACACGGTCGGTAACTGACGTCATTCGAAGGGTATTACGTGCATCGGTTTTTGTTTTGCATTAAGTATACTTAATATTTCTAGAATTTGTTAGTTACTGTACTTTTTTTGGATTGGCAGTATTTTTTTTTTGTCCCATAATCAGTTAGGGAGTTTTGGAGAATAGGAGAGAAATTTCCTACTTACACACCCAAGTTTTTAAAACCTTTTGACTAGTATAAAATTTTTTAAGGCTCTGGCGATATAAATTTAAGTCATATCGGCAGATAGAAAATGCCAAATCGTCCAAGTAGCGTCATTTTATAAAACGAACTAACCAAAACGACATTTGTGATAGTAGATCCCAAAAATTTAGTAATAATAGCAGATATTTTTAATATCTGCCAGATTGGGCTCCTATACTGATTTCTAAGTCTTAGAGATTTCTTTTGATTAAGTACTTTACGCCACTCAGCCGAGATCACATTTACGAGTATTTTAACATTATAGACTATATTGACTGGACTATCTTGGATCCCTGAAGCGAAGTCTTGGCTTTGGTGCCTCTTCCCAGATTAACTAAGTTCTCTAAAACATGTTGGAATCGGGATAGATCGCTTTAGTTTTAAATGTATAACGCTTAACTTAAAAATTTGAATGCTCTTCACTTACCATTATCCCCTGAGGGAGTGCTGCGAACCCCTTAAGCTGCAATCGCAGTCGTTTTGATGCGTCGTTCCTTCCTTCTCCAGTAAGTTACCCTTTTCCATCTCGCTCACTCCTTGACTGCCGACGCTGATGGCCGAATTTCTTTGTCGGCACAAATAGGGAGTGTTGTTTGGTGTTGGTGTCTCACGCCCCTGGAAACGAAAAAATTACCAATTAAACATTAAAAATCTTAGGCAGGTATGCCCCTTATATTATGCAAATTAGGTGGCATTAAGCGAAAAGATGTCAAAAAAGTTAAGGTACCGTGTGACCAAAAATTATTATCATCACAGTGTGCTTTGCATCTAAGGCCGTACTGCTTAGCGGTAGAACTTAATATCTCTTGGGTGTCAGTAAATACCAGCATTATCAGTTATTTCGTCATCTTTAACAGTCGTTACAAGTAATTTGATTCATCGCTAATTTCTTGAATAATAATAATAAACTTCTTTATTTCAAATTATGAAACCACAAGGGAACGCGAAAAGAAATGACGTCATAATTACCAAGGGTGAAATAACACACATAAATATTAATACTATATCTACATACAAAAGTCACTCAAGCAATAAGGTTTCAAATCAATAAGCATTTTTTAAATTTCGTTTTAAAACAATTTTTCTATATTTATTTTTTTAATTTTGTTTGGCAAAGCATTAAAGAGTTTTATACACATACAGGGTATTCCATACTCGATGGTACGTTAGAAGTAACTGGAGAACGAAAAGAAAAATAATTTTGAAATTTTCAATACGGCCATAGGAGGCTGCGCTCTAGCTTTTAAAAATAATTTCGCGGTTGCAGTGCAGTGGTGCCAGATCTATTGATAAATGACATCAACTTTGGAATTTTAAATGGGACACCCTGTAGTTTATTTTATTTTTTAGATTCTACGAAGCAATCTAGGTTTTTTTTGTATAGGATATTTTTCCATTTCTCTTGCCGTTTCTTAAATATTAATTATTTTGTGTTTTTTTTTTACGGAAACTGTGTGAATTAAAACTTCAATATTTTCGTCTCCAGATGTCAAATCAACGTAACATTTTAAAATCATTTAGTCAACATGTGGTACTTTAATTTTGGCAACATAGGATCGCCGACTTCTATACAGAGTGTCCTAAAAATTAATTGCAATTCAGATTTTATAAATTTGATCAAAAGTCACTTTTTTGAATGGAACACCCTATATATTATTGAAGTGTTAAATAGAGTGGACCAATTGAATTGCTTATGTCAGATTAAAATAGCAAAAATGAAAAATAATAGTTATTCAGATGCGGATATTTTAAATTTGTTTTATATTCACGGCGAGTGTCAAAGAATTGTTTCAAGAACCTGCAGAAGATTTAGCTCTCTTTTTCCGAATTTGCCGCCAATGAATCCAAGGAAATTTCTCAGATTTGAAGGTAATTTTTTGAATTTTGGAATTACAGGCTCCAAGATATCAATTTCACCCTGTTACTGAAAACGAAGAAAATGAAATTAACGTTTTGGCGTATTTTCATGCCTATCCCCATGCTTCAATAACAAGTGCCAAAAATGATTTAGGAATAAATCGAACATCAATATGGAGAATTTTACATAAACATAATATGCATGGCTACAAACTAATTACATTGCAGGCTTTACAAGCAGGTTATCCTCTAAAACGTGTAGATCTTTGCAAAATGTTATTAATTCGAACACAGGAGGATCCAGATTTTCTGAAAAGAATTATTTGGACTGATGAAGCAAAATTCTCAACCGAAGGAGCCTTCAACCGTCAAAATAATCACTATTGGGCTGCAGAAAATCCACACGTTATAAAAGAAAGGGGTTACCAACAAAGATTTAGTTTTAATGTATTTTGTTTGTTGATAGATAGGCAATTATCAATCTATATTTACGATGAAAATTTATCTTCTGCAAAATATCTCGAAATTCTAAGAACGACCGTATCTGACTTTGGATAATCTACCGCTTATCGATTTGAGAAATTGTTGGTATCAATTAGATGGAGCTCCTCCATTGTACTCATGAAGTTTCCGCGGAACTGTATGATATGTGTGAAGATAGGTGGATAAGACGTGGAGGACCATGGAGTTGGCCACCGCGATCTCCAGATCTTAATCCTTTAGACTTTTTCCTGTGGGGTAGGATTAAAGAAACACCAGTAAATTCAAAAGAAGATCTAGAAAATTGGGTAAGGCGCGCTTTTGAAGAACTTGATCCATTAGAAATTCAAAGAGCTACTACCGGTCATGTGATGACATGTATTACCATTGCTTACAAGAAAATGGTCAGCAGTTTAAACATCTGACGTATTATAGGTGAGAATTCCAAAAGTTTTGATTTACTGACAAAATCGGTTCTTTTCAGAACCACGATTTATTATGAAAGGAAATTTGTTTTGATCATGGCACACTTATCGATTTAGATCTTTAATGCCTAGTTCTCGAATATGAATAGTAATTATTCATAAAATGGCTTATAAATCGAAAGCGGTTCAAAATAGTAGAGGAACACTCTATATGAAAAAAATTCAATTGGTCCACTCTATTCAACACTTCAATAATATACGGGGTGTTTCATTTAAAAAAAGTGACTATTGATCAAATTTATAAAATGTGAATTGCAATTATTTTTTAGGACACTCTGTATAGAAATCGGCGATCCTATGTTGCCAAAATTAAAGTTGATTTGACATCTGGAGACAAAAATATTGAAGTTTTAATTCACATAGTTTCGGTAAAAAAAAGACACAAAATAATTAATATTTAAGAAACGGCAAGAGAAATGGAAAAATATCCTATACAAAAAAAACCTAGATTGCTTCGTAGAATCTAAAAATAAAATAAACTACAGGGTGTCCCATTTAAAATTCCAAAGTTGATGTCAGTTATCAATAGATCTGGCACCTCTGCAACCGCGAAATTATTTTTAAAAGCTAGAGCGCAGCCTCTTATGACCGTAGTAAAAATTTCAAAATTATTTTTCTTTTCGTTCTCCAGATACTTCTAACGTACCATCGAGTATGGAATACCCTGTATAATGGGGCGTTTTCTCCGTGAGTGTAGGCCGGTGTATTGGATAGTTAACGTCCATTGTTCTTGTCCTATAATTATGAGTGGTTTTTAAATCAAAAAATGCTTTATGCTTAAAGAAAAACACCAAACATTTATAAATATAAATAGCATACACTGTCATTATTTTTATACTTTTAAAAGCAGTTCTACAGGTCTTGTTATATTCCAGTTTTTTGACAGCTCGTATGACCCGCTTTTGAGCCACAAAAATATCAAGTACTGAGCCGTGTTTCCCCCAAAAAATAATTCCATAATTTCATAATGATTCAAAGTTAGCGAAATACATAATCCTTACAGCTTTCTCCTTCATATACCTCCCAACAACACGGATTTCATAACAGACAGAGTTAAGTTTTTTTGTCAAATTATTTACATGTCCTGGCCAATCAAAGCATTCATTAATGTGAGCACCTAGAAATTTTACATTTTTAGAGATCTGTATGTCTTGATTATCTATTTCGATAGTTGAGGGTCGCTCAGTCATGGTCTGTTTAGTTCTAAAAAGTACTATGTTTGTTTTGCCTTTGTTTAAGATTAATCTATATTTATTAAACCAATCTGTAACAAGATTAAAGAAATGCTTAGCTTTAATTACAAGGTCATGTAAATTTGAGCTACCAATAATTAAATTAGTATCGTCTGCGTATTTAATAATATTCTGGCTCTCTTTATGCATTACAGAAACCAAGTCATTGACAAATATAATAAAAAGAAGCGAGCCCAGGATGCTTCCCTGTGCTACTCCAACTTCATTATTTAATACCCGTGATTTACCAGTTTCTGTCTCCTTTGTAGTTGTTACAGTTTGTCTTCGATCGCAAATATATGATATGAACCATTCCTTTACATTTCCCCGGACTCCATACATTTCAAGTTTATCTATAAGAATCTTACTATCTAGACAATCATACGCTTTGGATAAATCAAGAAACATCCCTAGTGCAAACTCACCCCTTTCCATGCGTTGCATTATCGATTGAAAAAATTGGAAAACAGCAGTCTGTGTGAACCTTCCCTGAACAAAACCATGTTGACACTCATTAAACAATTTAAATTCTTTCATAAAACTAATTAATCTTTTGGTCATGGCTAATTCAAATAATTTCAAAAAACTTAACAACAAACTGATATATAACTGTCTAGGTTTTCGGGATCTCCTTTTTTATACAATGGTTTAATGAGTGCTATTTTCAGATTATCCGGGAAAATGCCTACCTCAAATGAGTTATTTATAATATATGCTAATACTTGTTTTAATTCACAAACTGACAATTTCACAATCTAGTCGAGACTTGATCTCTATACCACTGTTATGCTTGATTTTAAAGGTTTGGGCTAATTCACAAATTTCTTCTGGTGATACAGGCGTTAAATACATAGAATAATATAATAAATTCATGGTTGAAGCGTCTTTTTGCAATTTTCGAGTGGCAATACAATCACTGTTTGTGCATGGAACGCGAAAATTTTCCTAACGTTGCTTTTACTGGTGGGGATTTTTATTATTTCCTGAGAAGAATCGTGGCTCTGTATAGGGAAACAGGTTCTATACAACATAAAACAGGAGCTGGAAGACCATCTGTAAGAACAGAAGAACTTGTTGCAAACGTTCGTGAAATAATGCAAAATGCGCCAACAAAACGTGCAAGACGCCTGTCCCAAGAAGTGGGAAGATCTTATGGAACATGCAGGACTATTCTTAAAAAACAGTTACATTTGTCTCCTTATAAAGTGCAAGTATTCCAAGAAATACGAGCTGCAGATTTTGAAAGACGCAGGAATTACTGTCAATGTCAACCAAAAATTTATTGGAAATATAGGAGTTATTAGACCTGACATTTTTTTCTGATGAAGCCTGGTTCCACCTCACTGGTTATGTGATTTCTCAGAATACATGCATGTGGAGTAGTGAAAATCTCCATTTTCTTGTAAAGTCACATTGCACCCTTAAAAAACTGGTGCCTGGTTGGCTGTGTCCCGAAGAAGAATTGTTAGTCCTATTTTTTTCCATGACACAGCTACAGCACAGCCAGCAGTATAGGGACAATATTGTGAATCAAAAAGATTAATTATACAATTGATTCACAATAATATTAAATAGCATTCATTAGTTATAGCATTTCCAAAAATATTTTTAAAGCGTTTGTTTCCAATATTAATGTTTTTATTTCTGACCGGTATATTATTAGCTTATAACGTCTTAGTTACGCGGGAATTATAAAGGTCATAACTCCCTTGGGATATTAAGAAAAATTTGACATAAAATCAAACGATTGACATCTAATGTCAATTTGATTGTCATCTATTGAAACATTTATTCCACTTGCAAATATTCAACATTGTTTATTTACATTAAAAAAATATTTTTTTCTACATTTTCTCTGCGATTACGTTGGAAATTTAAGTTTGCACATTAATGCATAATTAATCTAGGATGCACTGGCATTTTTTAAAACTGATAATTAAAGTAGGCTTTGCGAACTGTCTAAATATCGAAAATTCGAAGAAACGTCAACAATCGTATTTCAAAAAGTGCCACGGTATAAACACTTTTTTTAGGCAGTCTAACAGTGTTTTTCAAAGTTTTTAGAGATCCGTATTGTACAGTTTTATGTTTGACAGACGTATTTGTTTATGAAAAGTTAGACATGCCACCAACATTAAGTCTGGAAGAGAAAATTGTGCTAATAGTGTGAGATAAGTAAAAAACATTTCGAGAAGCAGCAGACATTTTTAATTTCCGACATCCAGATAAAAATATTCACAATGAAACTGTTAGAAAAATATTTAATAAATTTAAGACTTGTGGAGATGTACATAATAAATTTGGAAAAAAACGCCAAAGCATGGTAGAAAATAATGACATTGCGTTGCAAGTAATGCTCTCTGCAACTGAGCATCCTAAATATCCTTTGCGAAAAAGGGCATCTTCATTGCCAATGGATATAAATAAAAGTACAGTTTCAAAGATTCTAAATAAACACAAATATCACCCTTACAAACCTAAAAAAATTCATACTTTAAGACCAGGAGATAATGATAGACAATTTGAATTCTGTTGTGACATACAGGGAATCTTAGTAGATAACCCATTTATGTCAAGGTGTATTATTTTTACGGATGAAGCAACATTCTCATCAAATGGGACAGTTTCTAGCCAAAACTGTCGTTGGTGGAGCGATACAAATCCACATTTTACGTTGAAAACTCGGGACCAATATTCGTTCAAAACAAACGTGTGGTGCGGAATGTATAAAAATCAAATAATTGGACCTTTTTTTTTTTTCGAGAAACCTTGAATGCTGATCGTTATTTGTGCTTTTTAAACAATATAATAAATGATTTTCTTGACAACCTTCCCTTACTTGAACGTCAGCAGATATGGTTCCAGCAGGATGGTGCCCCATGTCACAGCAGATTAGATGTACGTCAATACATTGAAAATACAGGGTGTTATGGAAATGACTTATTATATTTTAAGGGGCCACTCCTGAGGTGGTGTAGAGTTACACTTGATAGTTTTTTTTTCTAAAATCGGAAGTATTTTGAATTTTGTAAAATACCTTAAAACCGGACTATGTGCGCCTTCCATGATAGTTCAATGCCCCTGAACACATGTGTTTTTGACAAGACAAACTGCTGGAATGGTAATTGTTTAGTTTAGTGCAATTAATGTTGAATTTTGTGCTAAAATTTCGTATATAGACTAATTGAGGGTAGCTGATCACAATTTTCCTTTTGCGTTTTTACGGCAAATGCACTGGTTTTGAGAAAAAAAAATGTTAAAGTTTTTCACTTACAGGTTAGGGTATTTTTTGGGTGTCGCGTTTCACTTTCCTTTCAATTTCCTAGATTTTATGGTTTTCCCTTCAAAATATGTGATAAAACTTTCACCAAACTATCTGTTCATAAAATAAGAACAATATTTTAGCAAAAAAACAATGGAAAAGGCACAAATTTAATTAAATTCGTTGTTAATACGCCGACAAAGTAGAAACGTCTCTTTTCAGATTCATTGCACTCACGTTGCCAGATTGTTCTTCTTTTTCTTGTAATTATTAATGGCTTCCATCCAGGAGAATGATATGCTAACTCGAGCCAATAGGATTCATTCAATTAATAAAAATGAATTGAAAGTATAGGCAATTTATAATACACTAACAATCTGACAACATGGGTCGTGCAGTTTGCTTCTGCTTTTTTGGCCAGCTGTCAGTGAGCTGTCTCCCGTCTTTTTCCAGATAACGTAGAGTTTTCTGTTCGCTTACAAGTTATCCCGTTTTTCAGAGTTTCCTTGTGGCATATTTCGTTTATTTCAACTCAGAAGTGTATACTATGACTCCGACAAGTAATATTTTATTGAAAATAGCAACATTTTAGGATTACATGCAAAATAACATACCGGTGAGTTAGAAAAACTTTAACATTTTTTTTCTCAAAACCAGTGCATTTGCCGCCTAAACGCAAAAGGAAAATTGTGATCAGCTACCCTTAATTAGCCTATATACGAAATTTTAGCGAAAAATTCAACATTTGCACTAAAGTAAACAATTACCCAAATCAGCTGTTTGGGTCATTGGCGCGTAGGTGTTTTGGACCTAAATTTTTGAAGGCATTTTTCTCGAATTTCTAGCTTCGAGCGCCATTTATAGCAATTTTTCCCCAATTCGTCTCGACCTATATATTTACGGGTTAAAAAATAATAAGTCATTTCCATAACACCCTGTATTTTCAATGGAGGAGTTTTTCATCGTTTTTCGGAAATTCCTTGGCCTCCGCGGTCTCCAGATTTAACCCCACTCGATTTTTTCTTGTGGGGTTACTTAAAGCAAAAAGTTTACCTTCAAAGGCCATTTCAAGATGTTGACCATTTAGAGAGAATAATTGCAGAAGCGGTTCGTAATATAACTCCCCATTTGGTTAGCAATGTCTTAAGAGAATTTTGTAATGGAACTGTTACATGTATAAACAGAAATGGAGGATATGTGGAGGCATTAGTAAATTGAAGATAGTGATTATTCATTAGTATTTATTGTAACAAAGTAAATTATGCATACAACTTGTTATTCATTTAAGTGCATCGTTAGAACGTTACAAACTAGTGATTAAGCAACTTAAAGGTTATCAGTGTTCGATAAAAATTAAGAGATAATTGTTTTTAAAAGTTTATTTATAATTGTTTAATCAAATTTATAATTAATAAATGCAATGCATTAATGTGCAAACTTAAATTTCCAACGTAATCGCAGAGAAAATGTAGAAAAAAATATTTTTTTAATGTAAATAAACAATGTTGAATATTTGAAAACTATTTTTAATTCTAAACATCTTTTCTTTATAACAATTTTCGATATTGTCAAAAAGAAAGGTACTTTACTCTAGAGCAAAAATCACATTTTTTGACAAACCTCGTATATGACTGAAAAAATTTAACATCTGATGGTTGCCTTTTAGGTTTTGGACCATGCAGAACTTTTTATGAAAAATAACTTTTTTTCGTAAAATTAATAATAAAGAAGTTTTCCATATGCCGCCAACTTACGTGGACACACTGTATATACTTGTTTTAAAAATTTTATTTATAAGAAAAGTTAGTGGCATAGAAATAGTAGTTTTAATTGATTTTAATATTTCTGTGGTTATACCGTCGACACCAGGCGATTTTTTTAGTTTTAAACTACCAATTATATTTTGAACTTCTTGATGATTAGGTTCTTCTAAATAAAATGAGTCTATATTGTTTATTTTCTTATTTAAAAATGTGTTATTACATTTATTAAATTGTTTACTCATTTTAATATTCATCAGTTTGACATATCATGTCATAATATAAATTTGACACAATTTTAACCCATGCTTGGATAGATATATCGTCCCCTTATAATTGTGATCTAAACCAATCCCTACGTTTTCAGTCCAAGCTCTCTTGTATGAAAATAATTTTTGCTCGCATGGTAAAAAAAAGTTAAAAATAAAAAAAAGAAAGATAATGTGTTTATCAAGTCTGGCCAAGGCACGGAAAATGATTTTTAAAAGATCTTTTAGGCGTGAAAAAATTATACCCTTAGAGGACACTATTTAAGACTAAATTGTCTCTGGATAGATTTATTCATCTTCATCTTTGGAACAAGAAGGGATATTTTTCATAAAGTAATGTCTAATATAGTCCCCTGTGTTTCGGTCTTCTTTTTTCTCTTCCTGAAAAAATAAGGGATACGGATGGTTTAGGGAAAATGGATGGGATAAAAGTAAGTTGTACAAAACTACGCAATATAAACCTATTGCGTAGCTATAATTCTCTTTGTAGATGTTTGGTTAGTTCAGTCTGATGGTGATTGTTATGTTATCTGATACACGGATTTGGCGAATAGTCTGTCCTTGGTTGACAAAAATTGCATATATCAGATAATGTGCGTTTCTTAAGTTAGATATTATCATTTTCTTTGGTTAGATCCAATCTTTTAACTTCTTCGTTCGACTTGTCATCATTAGATATAATTTGGATTCGGAAATAATTATTCAGATAATTAATGTGTGCCGACAGCATTAATAAATAAGCAATTGAAGAGGAAAGAAAAATCCAAAATTCTTCACAAATATTTAATATCTTGCTCTACGCGTTTCGGTTTCTTAAACCATTTTCAAGAGCTGTCTAAAAATTTCATTTATACAGGGTGGTTCAATAAAAACTCCTAGGCCAATTATTTCGAAAACTATAAGTGACATGTAAATTCTGTAAACGCCAGTTTTTAGTCTCTATGATTGGCTTCACAACTGTGTAAAAAATGTGTTCAAATAATACAAGATGTAGGTGGCGCAATGCTGCAAAGAATTTTTTCGATGACAGGAACTTTTAAATGTTGTGGTTCTTAAAGATAATTAATTTTTGATCAAATTATGTCTCATAATAATTTTTGATAAATCCAACATGAACGGAGATATTTGGGGTTAAGTTTTTTATTAAAATAATTTTAACGAGTATTTTAATTATAAATATTTTTAATATCCTTTAGCAGATTTTAATTTAATTTTGGTAATGATAATTTTAGTGATAAAACGCTCGTGTAGCGCTAAATTATTACGTCCAGTGACGTCTCAGGGGACGCCTTAACAAATAATATTGGCAAAAAATAAGACGCCACTGAGTTTTTGGTAATTTTTTATATTTTTTTCGGATAAAGCAACTAAAAATATCCTTTTATTGTCTGTTAAATTGTTTTCATTTCTTGCTTCGTTTTCAAGAAATGAAAATGCATATCTCTGGAAAACAAAAATCATTAAATAATTAACATTATTAACACTCAGTGTCAGTGTCAGAATTTGCAATTTCTACATTTTTAAAATAAAAATGGTTCAGGTTAGTTCAGGTTAGTTAAATTGAACATGGTTTTAGTTTATGGAGAATGCCATCAAAATGCTTCAGAAGCTGTCCGCTGCTATCGAGCTCGTTTTCCAGATAGATTAACGCCCGATCGCAAATATTTTGTAGCTTAGTGTACCAACTTAGCTACATATGGTAGCTTTAACAAAGGAAAGGTTCCAAGAAGGAAGAGGGTTACGAATGACGAAAATGTAGCTATAGTCCTACAAACAGTAGAAAATAGCCCACAAACGTCATTACAAAATTTAAAAGATGAAACTAATATTACAGTAAGTTCGAGTCGCAGAATCCTAAAAGGAAATGGGTTTTTTCCATACAAGATTCATTTTGTGCATCATCTACAACCAGAAGATTACCAGCGGAGATTAAACTTTTTGGCACATTTTCATATTCTTTTTGAAGAAAATCCAAATTTATTAAACCAAATTGTGGAGTGACGAATCCCGGTTCCACAATAATGGAGTAATTAACAGACATAATTGTCGCTACTGGTCCCGGGAAAATCCTAATTGGTTGCGACAGACTAAATTTCAAACATGATTTGAGGTAAATGTTTGGTGTGGTATTGTAAATGGTTACATAATCGGGCCCTATTTGTACCATGAACATTTAACTTCAGTTCGTTATTTACAATTTCTGCAAAACGATCTCCCTTTGCTGTTACAAAATGTAGGAATTGACGTAAATACTATGTGGTTTCATCAAGACGGTGCCCGGTGCCCCAGCACACAATAGCAATATCGTTATGAATAATGTAAATGTGACGTTTCCAGGAAAAGTGATCAGCACAAATGGGGATCTTAGATGGCCAGCAAGGTCCGCTGATCTCACCCCGATGGACTTTTATTTATGAGGCTACTTACAAAATGAAATCTACAAGGAACCAATAGAAGACATGGCTGACCTGTACAACAAAATTTATGCTACTATAGCCGCTATTAATCGAAATAAACTATTGAGAGCTTGCAGAACCGAATTATTATACCGATTTGCTATGTGTGTGTATGAAAACGGCAATAATTTTGAACACCTCATTCGACCCCATTAGTTAGTTTTTGGTATTGTTCTATTTTCATTAATAATTTTGTATAATTTCTCATCAGTTCTTTCATAAAATTTAAAATATCTTTTAATTTTATTTTATTATGCTTTAATGTTTTAACTTTGCTTTTAAACAACAAAAAAACACAACGTATTGATAATTTATGGTTTTGTTTCTTAATGCATATGCAATAAAATTGTTTTTATTTTTATTTTTCGAAAACGAAGCAAGATATGAAAACAATTTAACAGACAATAAAAGGACATTTTTAGTTGCTTAATCCGAAAAAAATATAAAAATTACCAAAAACTCAGTGGCGTCTTATTTTTTGCCAATATTATTTGTTAAGGCGTCCCCTGACACGTCACTGGACGTAATAATTTAGCGCTACACGAGCGTTTTATCACTAAAATGATCATTACCAAAATTAAATTAAAATCTGCTAAAGGATATTAAAAATATTTATAATTAAAATACTCGTTAAAATTATTTTAATAAAAAACTTAACCCCAAATATCACCGTTCATGTTGGATTTATCAAAAATTATTATGAGACATAATTTGATCAAAAATTAACTACCTTTAAGAACAACAACATTTAAAAGTTCCTGTCATCGAAAAAATTCTTTGCACCATGGCGCCACCTACATCTTGTATTTTATTACATTACACAGTTGTGAAGCCAATCATAGAGGCTAAAAACTGGCGTCAACAGAATTTACATGTACACTTATAGTTTTCGAAATAATTGGCCTAGGAGTTTTTATTGAAACACCCTGTATAATAATCTCAATTCAAAATCAAAATTATTAGGTATTACTTACATAATATAATCACAAACTTTATATTAAGGAGACAAACAAGTTCACAATGGCAAACACAGATTAACTAACTATAGAAAATTGATCAACGGGATAAACCCGAATACCAGACCAGAATATTTTCTGTCCTCAAGGTACGATATAACAACTCTGATTAGAGCACATTGCATGCCTAATCTAATCAATTTTAGGATAAGTCCGTCGTGCCATATTTTATCAAACGCTTTTGAGACGTCGAAGAAGACTGCCCCCGTTAAGGGCTACGACTTTCGGTAGGTTTGCTTGAACGGTCGCGGCGAGGACCGAAGCTACTCTGGGGAGTGGGCGGTGACATAGCCTTCCAGGGCCGACATTCCCACTCTGGTTCGGTGTACTTTGTTTTATTTTTTAAATGTTTTTTGGGTTTATCCCTTTGATCAATTTTATATAGTTAGTTAATCTGTGATTGCCATTGTGAACTTGTTTGTGTCCTTAACGTAAAGTTTGTGATTATATTATGTAAGCAATACCTAATAATTTTGATTTTGAATTGAGATTATTATATAACTGAACTTTTTTTAGACAGCTTTTGAAAATAGTTTAAGAAACCGAAACGAGTAGAGCAAAATAATAAATATTTGTGAAGAATTTTGGATTTTTCTTTCCTCTTCAATATGAATAATCTTCACCCCGGAGATATCTATGATTCAATTAAATAAGCAATTCTTTATTTCGGAATCATGCAAAAATTACATAAAGTAAAATAGTGTCAACAAATGTCAGTATTTTCCACCAGGCATCCAATCACCACCACGAGACACAAAGTTATAGAATTTACTTTGATTAGATGGTTCTACAGGCTGCTCCACTTAAATCGCCCGTTTCCATGTTTTTCCTTCATTGTACTTATAAACGTCAACCATTATAGAAAAACGCTGGTGTATGTTTCATTAAGTCAGTAATATCGAAATATGTTTCATTAAGTTTGCTTTGGCACAGTCAATTTTGTTTTAAATCAAGAACCATCAGTTAATAAATACAGATCAACTTTATATACCGGGTGATGCATGGCTAAGTTGAACATAGGAAATCCCATGTAAATTTTGAGGTGGCTAAATATTGGCTCCCCTGTACATTTAAGAAAAAAATTGCATGATAATTTTTTGAAAAGGCCGATATAGTAAACCCATGTGCCAAGTTTGAATAAATCTTAATAAGGCGATCCTAACTTATTCAATTAAATGTGATGGCAAAATTACGAAATCTTAATGGTTTAGGTAATTCACAAACATAAACAACCCTTCCATAACAGCTAACCAATATTCTGGTTCAGGTAATACAGCAAACATAAACAACCCTTCCTTAACAGCTAAACAATATTCTAACTGATCATAAAATTCATTTCCAACGTTTCTGAGTTGATATTGAGAAATTCTGTCACATTCTAACAAAATACAGTTTTTTAGCAGGTCTAGATTTTCAAATTTTACATCTCTATAAATAAATTTTTTTAAGTGACCCTACAGAAAGAAGTTCTTTGGCGAAAGGTCAGGAGACCTGGCTGGAAAAAGGATTAGATGCCGTGGGCCAATAATATTTCCGTTAAAAATATTTTGCAAGTATTCCCTAACCATGACAGAATTATGGGCTGGTTAGTTCAGGTTAGTTTTTCTTCTAGTGCGGGTTCAATTATTTTGTAATAAGTCCAAATAGGTTACTGCTGTAAGGTTGCCTTCCATAAAAAATGGTCCAATAATGTGATGTCCTACAATTCCCGCCTAACCATTTATTTTTTGTGGATAGTGCGTCCGAGTATAAACAAGACGATGTTCATTTTCTTGACTCCAATACAGGCAATTTTGAACTTTTGGTTCGTTGTTGAGGGTGAATGTACAGGGTCTTCCAACGAGGACTGAACAGGGGCTCATTTTTGAGCTTCCTTGTATTTAAAGAAAAATCCAAAATAGCCAATCGATGTACTTTTTCCTGCAGAATTCAAAAATGAAACCAAACATTTATTTGAACCAGAAACAAAAGAGTTACGCTATGGATAAGGTGTTTTTTAAATGGAACATAGCTTTTTTTATACGTTTTTGGAACGAGTGATTTTTTTTTTGTCCGTTCTGATTAAAATATTTAATATTGTGACAGCTATTTTTATTAAATTTTAATGTTTTATCCAGTATAATTTAACTTTAACCTGTTTGAAACATACACTAGGTAATAAAGGTATAATCACCTTTGAATCCATCAAAGTCAAAAAATTTGACAAATTTACTATAATATTGCCGAAATTAAATATTCATTAGATGAGAGATTGCAGATTGTTATCTGGTTCTACAAATGCCAAGAAAATGCAAGAGAAGCAAGGAGAAGATTTATTGCAAATTTACACAGAAATATATCCGTCAATACTATTCTAAGGATAAAGAACCTATTTGAGGAAAATAAAACATTACATGACAGAAAAAGAAATCCAGAAAGGAATAGAAATCGAGACCGTGCCATTGTGAATTATTTTCGACTGAATCCAACCAAATCAATTTCGGACGCAGTTCGGGACGTTCAATAGGGCGGCAAGGAACTGTTCACAGGACTTTAAGAAATCATAAATTTAAGTCTTATCATATCCTTCCACTTCAACATCTAACACCGGCACAAAAAGAACTTCGCTTCCAATTTGTTTCCCAAATTGTGATTCGGAAAGAAAACGAAGACCCTAATTTATTCAGGAATATCTTATGGACTGACGAAGCCACATTCACAACATCGGGGGTTTTCAATGGACATAATAATCATCACTGGGCCGTTGGAAATCCAAGAAAATTTCAGACAATTAAATTTCAAGGAAGGACTTCAATCCATGTTTGGTGTGGCATAAAAAATAATAGAATTTTGGGACCAATATTTTTTAACGGGACTTTAAATGGACAGAGATACTACGAGTCCTTAGAAAACGAAATTGAGAACTTTTTGGAAGATTTACCATTGGAAGAATATCAAAATTTAATTTGGCAACATGATGGAGCCCCTCCGCATGCCATGCGTGAGGTTACTCAATATTTAAACGGACGCCATGAATAATGGATTGGTAGAAATGGAACCTATGCTTGGCCACCCAATAGTCCAGATTTGTCAATATTAGACACATTTCTTTGGGGCCATTTAAAGAACGTGGTATACAAGCAGCGAAACCACGATATTGAAGAGATCATGCAGAAAATTGTGAATGAAATAAATCGCTTTAACCAGGAAAATCACAGTATAACAGCAAGTTTGGAAAGGCTACAAAGAGGTTATCGCACATGTTTCGAGAACAACGGAGGTCACATTGAACAATTAAATTATTAATGTTTTTTTTTTTTTAATTAGTATAGAGTTGGATTTCTTTTTCTGTCATGTAATGTTTTATTTTCCTCAAATAGGTTCTTTATCCTTAGAATAGTATTGACGGATATATTTCTGTGAAAATTTGCAATAAATCTTCTCCTTGCTTCTCTTGCATTTTCTTGGCATTTGTAGAACAAGATAACAATCTGCAATCTCTCATCTAATGAATATTTCATTTCGGCAATATTATAGTAAATTTGTCAAATTTTTTGACTTTGAAGGATTCAAAGGTGATTATACCTTTATTACCTAGTGTATGTTTCAAACAGGTTAAAGTTAAATTATACTGGATAAAACATTAAAATTTAATAAAAATAGCTGTCACAATATTAAATATTTTAATCAGAACGGACAAAAAAAAATCACTCGTTCCAAAAATCGTATAAAAAAAGCTATGTTCCATTTAAAAAACACCTTATCCATAGCGTAACTCTTTTGTTTCTGGTTCAAATACATTTTTGGTTTCATTTTTGAATTCTGCAGGAAAAAGTACATCGATTGGCTATTTTGGATTTTTCTTTAAATACAAGGAAGCTCAAAAATGAGCCCCTGTTCAGTCCTCGTTGGAAGACCCTGTACATTTATCGGTAAAACAAATATTTCTCAAAAAATTCCTATTATTATTTCCTCTTTTCATAACCTCAAAACAAAATACGATTCTCCGTTCTTCATTACCTTGCCGTAGCTCTTGATGTTTTTCATACTTGTCAGGAAAATATTTATGTTTTTTGAAGTGCGCAACACTATGGCCTGATGTTTTCCAACGACTTGCCCAAGAATCCTCGTGCTAATCAATTTATTTTCCTCCACGTGCAGTAAAATCCTCTCTCCCTCTATTATCCCTTTCTTCAGCTCTATTGACATTTTGAGTTGAGCACTTACAGTTATTTATTACAGTGCCTTTGGACTCAAATTTACTAATGATAAGTTTAATTAATGAAATGGAAGGGATAGGCTTATCAGGGAATTGAACTGAAAACATTTCAGACACTGCTCCTAAACTGCTAAGCTGTTTCCTGTACAATACCACTTAATCATAGTTACTTTTTCCTTAATGGAATAGCTCATATTTAGCTATAATTAAAGCGCCTTCAATGAAAATGTTGTCACTGACGCTACTTTTCATTGTTTCGTTTCGTCAATGCCAAATAAATAATAATTTGCTGGTGTTTGCTGTATTACCCAAACTATGAAAATTTCGTAATTTTGCCACCACATTTTATTAAATAAGTTAGAATTGGCTTATTAAAATTTATTCAAACTTGGCACATGGGTTTATTATATCGGCCTCTTCAAAAAATTACAATACAATTTTTCTCTAAAATGTACAGGGGAGCCAATATTTAGCCACCTGAAAATTTACATGGGATTTCCTATGTTCAACTAAGTCATGCATCACCCGGTATGTATACATTTACGAGTCGCTCGTAAACTGTGCGTCGAAATTATTTTCACAACGAACTTCCAGCGATCCATGTGGGAGAAAAGAACCAACCGCGAACCACCAATAGTCATACCACCAGTGCGTGAAGATCATGTCTTCACGCGAGGGAAATTACGCTAGTTTCTGCAAGAAAAAAAGGAAACAACGTTGGTGGCACACTAACCTGCATAAAAAACGCACTGGATGGAGAAGTCACAAGAAATAAGCGGCCAGTACAGGAATTTCAGTTTCAATACATTTTTCTCTGACCACTTCCTAATTATTTATGGAATAAAACACAAATTCTGCTACACTAATTTAATAAAATAAATTTATATTATATGCCCATACATGTTTCGAAGGCATAAACCTTCATCCTCAGTGGGTTAATATTAAGATGTAAGTATATTATGAAAAGATCAATGACATTGTTAAATTATTAAAACTTATGTTGCAGAAAAAATTTTAATTTTTATAAGAATACATATGTAACGTAAATTAATTTAATAATACATTATAACTAATAAAAGGTTTTATTTAATTAATATGAGTTTTAAATTTATTTTAATTTTATTTTAAACTTATTGTAAAACCCAACTTTAACTGGGAAATTAAAATCAAAAGCGAAATAGGGTACGACCATCATGGTGAAGTCATACCAAATGGTCGTACCCTATTTCGCTTTTGATTTTAATTTCCCAGTTAAAGGGTTTTACAATAAGTTTAAAATAAATTTAAAACTCATATTAATTAAATAAAACCTTTTATTAGTTATTATGTATTATTAATTTAATTCACGTTACATATGTATTCTTATAAAAATTAAAAAAATTTTCTGCAACATAAGTTTTAATAATTTAACAATGTCATTGGTCTCTTCATAATATACTTACATCTTAATATTAACCCACTGATGATGAAGGTTTATGCCTTCGAAACATGTATGGGCATATAATATAAATTTATTTTTTCCACTACTAACCTATAACATCGCCATTATTGACCGATTATTAACGCTAGAAATCGTTTTTCTCTACCTTATAAGTCATTATTGACCATGGTCAATAATAAGCCATTGAAATCCATTATTGACCGATCTTTGACCTTAACCGAATTTTGTTTGAACGCAGGTAACTTGATTTTTTAATTATACAACATCAATTCATTGTGGTTAGGCAACCAGATAATTATCAATACATATTAGATTACTTGATATTGTAAAATATCGATACAATCAACATTTTTTCTGCTTCCATCCTTAATTCGGGAGGTGTACACATAATATTATCACTAACATTTTCTTCGCTCATTTTTAAAAAAAACGCAAAACTCGTGAAATCTGATGACACAAATGAACACAAATTGACATTGACAAAGCCACCTGACAAAACAACAAAATATTTTGCCAATTCCAAAGCGCAGGTAACTTGATTAAAAAATATACTTAGACCTACCTATAATTTTTTATAATTATTAATACTATAAAGATAAATGTCATATAAAAGTTTGTAGTAGTGGAAAAAATAATATATTAACCACGGTTTAGACAGCTTATTATAGCCCTCGCGTCTTAAATCCCTCGTCGCTTCGCTCCTCGTGATTTAAACTCGCCGCTCGGGCAATAATGATGGCTGTCTAAACCTTGGTTAATAATATACTATTATTAAATTAGTGGAGCAGACTTTGTGTTTTATTCCATAAATAAAATATTACTCCACTGTGAGATGCACTACTTCCATAAAACTTCCTAATTAAATAAAAAAAAAGGGTGGAACAAAATCAATACGAATAAAGTAAAAGCTGGAGCCTAGAGGTTCGCGAACAGAACCAAAAACAACATAAAAAAAATTACTAAAACTAAATCTAATACTTAAACAATAATAGCAAACCCCAAGTCAAAAACTCGCATATAATTATAGCTTACATCTATGACAGTAAAAAGAGAGAAAAAAAAGTCAGCAATCAAGCAGTGATGTTAGTCTTAGTAAAGTCTAGAGACAATTTATTCGCATCACACCAATCTCTAACCAAGACCAAATAACTCCCAACCAGGTTATAAGGTTAGGTTAGGTTAGAGTGGCAGACTACTGGTATATCCAGACAGTCTCACTTGGTCATATAAGGGCCGTTGTGATACTACACATGTTCCGCGGAACCTATCAGCATCAGCTTCCTGATGGCTAGTGCGACGTATAATGCAGAAGACTCTTGGCGCCTCACTCGAACCAGCCACTACTGTTAATAAACCTAGTAAGTCGACCCAGTTGTAAGCTGCTTATTTCCTCCAGATTATTGAAGAATGGTTCGCCCAAGACAGTAAACCTTCTTCTTGCAAGGTTAGGGCATTTACACATGAAATGTTGAATTCTTTGCTCCTCTTCTTCGTCTCTGCATTTTCTGCAGAAGTCGTTAACCCGGCAGTGATATTTCTTAGGTCCTTCCGACTACTTTGTAATAACGCTGCGGTTTTCCTGTTATCAGGTAGGGGCCACAATTGCTTGGAGATCCTACAGGTTGTTAGCTCTGTCCATCTGCTCATTGCAAGTTGTTTGGCTATGCGATCTATCTCCTCTTTGACCGATCCCATAAGACCTATCGTGACTAGACCAGTCACGATATTCTCTGCTAGATTGGCGGCATGCCCGCACCCTCCCTGGCGAGCGCATCAGCAGACTCACTGCCATCTATATTGTGATGACCAGGAACCCAACACAGGGCGACTCGATGCTGGGCACCCAGTAGGCGGAGATTGTTGCGACATCGCCTTACTAGTTTTGATTTAATATTGTTGGAATAAATTGCCTTTATTGCTGCTTGACTATCTATATAGATAGCTATTGACGCAGCTGCTCTCAGGCCTGGATGTTCAATGAACCAGGTTCTTAATAGTGTCACGTTTCTTATGTCAAAAAATCAGTGTATTGTCACCAAAGATCGTGAACCTTCCAGAAATAGTCAACATCGGCAGATCGTTCCCATAAATTAAGAACAACACAGGGCCCAGCACCGAACTCTGTGGCACCACTGAACTGTTCTTCAAGTAGTCAGATTCTTTGGCATCAAGGGAATCTGCCTGACAACGATCCGTTAAAAAGAACTTGCACCACTCCAGAGATCTGCCCCTAAAGCCATTAGTATTCCATGATCCACACAGTCAAAAGCCTTAGACAGATCACAGACCACTGTTCCAGTTCCCTCTCCGTCATTTAACCTAAGATACAGTTCCTCAAGGAAAGCACAAATGGCGTCAATTCAGTGCCTTTTCAAGAAGTTAATCATACGTTGTTTTGACTAATTTTTCGAGTATGTTAGCTATGTGAACGCCTTTGTGTTCACAAACAGTTTGTTTGGCATTTCAAATCCCGTCCCAAACACGAAAACTAGCGGTACGCACAACATAAAACAGTTATTATTACTACACAAACCCAAGCTCAAACCGTTATAGAGCAAATACAATTTTTCTAACATAAGTAAAAATGTCAAACTCACACAAAATGCTTACTGTCATAATATTATCAAATGGACAGGGTTGATCCTTTGACTTTATAAGTCGACATGCCAAATATTTAGCTTTTCCTGTTAAAAAGAAAATACAATGACTATTGTATGCTCCTATGGCAAAATTACAGTTGGGACTGCATTTACACATAAAACAGGAATGTAGTCTATAATTCATCTCTGATCATGCAGACTTGTCAAATGTGTAAATAAGTAGGTAATGAATTAAGTGTACAAGTAGATAGACTAAATTAAAATTGAGGAATATAAAATTCTCATATAATCGATTTTAGTTTTGAATGTTACTTTATATTTATATTTTTGGAAAAGTTTGGTGTCATAATTTATTTATTTACGTATCAACCTCTACAAGATATATTATGAAATTTTACAGGTACTTCTTGTACTTTACCTTAACCTAAAATAACCCTCCTAGCAGAGAATTTGAAGTTAATCATAGATACACCAAAACAGCATGGTTATAAAATTGGTATACAGTGGTAGAAATCCTATTTATTGGACTGTGCAATAAATACCACGTTCGATAGTAGGGACATGCCGGAGGGATTAGTTACGAGTTTGATATTGTCAACAAAATGGTGGGCTCCACATTTTAATTATAATTTTCACACTTCTAGACCACTGTGCGTTGAGGTCGCGGACCACTGTGCCATCCAATGTCAAGTTCAATCAAACAAGAATTGTTTCATGTACCACCTCGAAGCCCACCAGCCACAGACGACAACTGGCAACCCCGGACCCAATTTCCCGCAGAACTACTACCGACTCAGCCGATTGTTACGGCAACATAGTAAAACAAGATAGTAGCAAAAAGAACAGGGCCGGCCCAGGAAAAAGTCAAGTCAAGAATCAGCACTTTCGGTGTATAAATACCCGAACATTGGATGGACACGGTACCTTCGTCTCGTCTCAACGACTGGTCAACTACCCTGCGACAGGAGTGCCCATGTGTCTTATAGACTCGAGGTCCCTCTCCTGATCGATCTAAAAGTAACCTCCGAGAGTCCCCTAGGCTCCAGGCCTCTCCGACCCCCGTCCTCTGGAGGCGGAGCCACGTAAAGCCCCTCAGGCACATCCCGTGAGAGCCCCCATCGACAGTGCCGGTCTGGTCCGCACAACCCGGAGACATGCTGGGTTTTCTCCAGGCTGGTAAATTTTATCAATAAAAGCCTATATTGTTTTTTAGTCGAGTGGTTATCATACACGCCCCGTTAGGGAAACAACCCCCAGTTGTGACAATATGAAGGGACGTAAAAAGAAAATAAGCCAAGACATTCTGGACTTTTATTGATCTTGTTTAAGACTTTAAAAGCAAAGCAGACGTCGTAAAACTCTCTTCTGTAAGCAAGAGTGTTTAGATTCAGGTATGACATAGTTTGATCACAACTTAAATTTATACCTGTTTTAAATAAATGGTATCTTGAAAATTTTATGAATTTATGCTGAACATTTTCCAGTCTATTTACATGAATTAGAAAATACGGTGACGAAACTATGTTTGAAAACTCCAAAATTGATCTCACATAAGAAATATGTAGCAACCGAAGTACATTTATATTTGTGAAGTCTTTACATGACCTCTTTATAAAACCCAACATTCTATTTACCCTATCTATAATGTTCTCATCAGAGGGATGCTATTGATTGAATATTGGAGAGGGACAGTACTCATCAACCTACTAAATCTTATGAACTGACATTTATAGGTATTAAGTGACATTCTATTACGTTCACACCAAGAAAAAATTATGTCAACATCGTTTTGTAAGGCTCTCATATCGAATGAAGATAAGATTTGTCTAAATATCTTTAAGTCATCAGCAGACAACAAGCAATTCGATGATAATAGAAGTGCAAAGTTGTCAATAAACAGACTAAATAAAAGAGGGTCCAAGTGAGAACCTTGGGGAGCCCCTGATGTTGTTTTAAAGGGGTCAGAAAGGAAGCCATCTACCTTGACCTGTAGCTAGCTCTCTGTCGTACAGGTAAGACCCAATCTACGATAGCAGTTGCCCAGACATTCCAAAACTTGAGGGTTTAGATATAAGAATGGCGTGGTCAACTTTGTCGAATGCCTTGCTGAAATCGGTATAAATTGCGTGACATTCGTGACCCCTTGCAAAGGAGCTATACAAGTAATTTGTAAATATGTATGAACAGATTGGTATCCATGAAATAAAACCATGCTGCTGATTGACTATGAGTGGCTCAAAGACACCTGTGAGAACTTTTTCAACATAGTGTTCGAAAAGCTTGGGAATAGCTAATAGAATGCTAATTGGTCTATATTTGTTAATTTCATTTTTGTTACCCGACTTAAAGATGGGGAAACGTACGACAATTTCCATCTCTACTATTCCAGAGCCTGGAGATTTAGAAAAGATGTAGTAGAGGGGTAGATAAAGAGAATTGGAGCAGTATTTTCTGAACCAGCACCCTGCTGTTTCCAGTCCACATCAGTAGGTTCAATAAACAAAGGAAGGAAAACCTAAGTAATGTGTAATGCTTGGACTTACCGTGTTTTGGGTTCCGCTTGACCCATTTTCTGTGTATTTGTCGATATGCCATTTGCTTAGTTGTGTGAACATTTCAATTAATTGATTACTAATATGTCTTATGGCTGCTGTTTTGTCACACATGTATTTTTTATTTGTATTTTGTATATTATTATATGATAATATGATGTATTCCTTACCTTCGAAGGGCCACAGCAAGTGTTTTTTACACAATTATCCGATTCATTCGTGGATTTTGGACAATCCAACACACAGTCTTCAGTGGCCGACTCTGATGTTCCTTCGACTCTAAAAATAAGGTGAGGTAGGTATAGTTACTACTGTTTCATAATACAAGTTTCGCAGCTTAGTAATACGTACTTGGAGGTAGTTGGTATATCCGTATAATCAATAAATTCTGGTTGTATTGTCGTGGAATGTATTCCTTCATTATGAAAAAATTCTTTTACATTTTCGGCAATTTTCATGTATTCCGATAAGTTGCGACACCTAAAAGGAAAATTTTCACTTATAATCTCCCTAGTACTTGAATTATTACCGGAAATATTTTTTGAGTACACATTTAAGAAGGAGGGAGATTCGGTAAGAACATTTCACACCAATGCGAAATAATCTTTATTCGTTATGTCCAGCTTTGGTTAGTCATTGTCAATTTTTGACAATAGCGTCATAGAAATTATTTGCTGGTGTTTGCTGTATTACCTAAACTATGAAAATTTCGTAATATTGCCATCACATTTAATTGAATAAGTTAGGATTGGATTATTAAAATTTATTCAAACTTGGCACGTGTGTTAATTATATCGGCCTCTTCAAAAAATTATTATACAATTTTTCTCTAAAATGTACAGGGGAGCCAATATTTAGCCACCTCAAAATTTACATGGTATTTCCTATGCATTATCCGGTATACTGCTTCAGATTGAGAATGTCTTTAACACTCAATTTTAAATTAACTCGTGTTACTAAAATTGAGGGAAGTCTACTTTTTAAAGCTTTTTTTATATCCCATGACAAAAATGAGACAGCATTTGGTATACCAATATTAGGGTTAAAATAAACGGTTCTTCTTCATTTTTAGTAACATGAAATATATTAAATCGGTTTAGAAACAATTTAAGCACCTAATTTTATCTAAACCCTTATTATTAAAGTAGCAGGAAGTCAACTTTTCTTAAAACTTTCTGTTGTCATATCATAAAATAATATCTACTTTCCAACTTCTTGTTACAATTTGGAGTGAAAATAAACTATTTTCCTTTTAACTTAACTAACTAAAAAAACTTTCTTGATGAATGGAAAATTTTATTGATAACTGTAATTTTGTTTTTTTTCTAGTGCCTTATAATCACTTTATATACGGTGTTACTTAATTGTTGGCACATATTTTAATGGCCGATTCCTAGAACAATTTTAAGGTGGTGCACCGCCAGATTAGTCATAAGAAATTCCATGTAAATTTTGCTACCCTCAAATATTGGTTCCCCTATTAACTTTACATCAAAATTGTATGATACTTTTTTGAAGGTCCTTGTATGATGGACACGCACACCAAATTTTATTATTTTCTAATAAGCCATAAGTTATTTACAAATAACTCTTCGAACAACTGTAAAAAATAGTATATTGCGTATCTAGTAGGAAAAATAATATATTCCCCGACAAGGACTCCAATGCAAGCAAGCGTCCCAGGACGAGAATATGATTTTCCTACGCGGTGCACATACCATTTTGTCTGCGATCGAAAATGAAATAGAAGCAACAAGCTCTGCCCAAAAAAAGTAGGCCAAAAATGCCAAATAGAAAAAGGGGTAGTGTAGATTTTACCTTATATGGGCTGAGGCTATAATTCTATCACCTGCCAATTGCCAAACGTGGAACTCGTGAACCGCAAGCACCCCGTCAACGTTCTGCAACAGCCTTTGCTGGATCGCATCGACTTGAATATGCGTCGGCACCGTCTGCAAGAGAATAAGGGCGGAGTCTCGGAGCAAGGGCCACACGGACTGCAGGATGAGGAGTACTAACAGCAGCGACAGTGCAGGATCGATATAGTATTTGTATTTCCAATCTGTCAACCAAAATACCTGGAAAACCTTGAAGTTAGCAAAATCTACAGTACACAGTTGTGATCAAACTTACCAAAGCGGACACGACAACAATGACAGACCCCAACGCATCGCTCAGTACGTGCAGAAATACACCCCTCATGTTCATCTGGTCGCCGGAGTGAGAATGCCCATGAGCAATAGCTACTTTTGGGGGAGGTAGGGGCGGTGGTGAAGGGTAGGACTCGTCGTTCTCATTGTCATCTGTAAGGGCCAGCTGAGTAAGGCGATTACGGGAGTGCGACAGGCCTCCGGCATGAGAATGGCCTCCTCCACCGTGTTCTAAAAGAAACATATTTTTAGTACTAAGTGGCACTTTAGGCATAATGAAACACAGTTTCCAGTTAGATAGCAAATTACAAGTTCAGATTCTAGGAACTTCCGGAAAAAGAAATATTTTTCCAACAGTAGGACGATGCTACCTGCTACCTGTTAACCACTCTACAAGCAAATAAGCGAAAGCATACCATGAATTAGTAAAGCCGAATAACAACCGTATATCAAGATATTCCAAAAAAGAATAATAATAAAGAAAAGGAGTAAAGAACATCGTTGAACTTGAGGAGTAAATATGTCATCATACTCCAACTCTTTACATTTCTTTTCTAGTAGGTCCCATTTTTTGAGACAACTACATCAAGTATAACTGTATCTTGTCACTTGTACAATGTTGTGTTTTTTTCCAATACTGACTTGTTTTTACTTTTGTTTTTTTTTTGTGTAGATCTAAAATATTCTTTTGTCAGTTTCTCTTTTATTAGTTGTACTTTTACCCTACTTTTACTCTATTTTCTATCTTTTAGGTAATAGTATTATTTTATTTGATTGCAATGTATGCTTTTTTTTATATATATGTTGACTGTTAACTGAATTGGGCAGTAGCCCGTTGATAAATAAATAAATCATCCTGCTACCTGTTGGCCGGTTTCGAACACTTTACTTGTCATCAGTACATACAGGACAACCAATCATGCATACCGTTCATCCGTCATACTGTTAGTGCTTGCTGAGATAGCTCTGAAGAGCTTTTACTCCTTTTACCGCTGTTGATTGCTTATCCTTCCACTATTCTGTATTTTCTTTAGGTATTTTTTCGTTCGCTTTTGTTTTTTGTTTCATTATTTGGGTTTGATTTTGAACTGTATGTTTTGTTGTCGTTTTGTTTTCCTCATTTGATGTTTTTTCTCTCTATTTTTGTTTCTTTTTCTTTGATGTTTTTCCTCGTGTTTTTCTATGTTTTAATTTTTGTAATAAGTTATAATCTGTTGTTTTTTATTGATTTCAAACGTTAAACCTCTTAAAGCGACAACATTGGACCGCGTAAGCAGTACAAAAGTAGCGTCATCTTCCATTAGTTTTAAGCAATCTGAGTGAATACTACCGTAGGTGCTGTAAAAGTCATAGTAAATGAATACTGTACTTGACAAGTGGTCTACAGGTAGCATCACCCTACCATTGGAAATAAAGATTCCTTCTCTTTTCGGTGGTTTCTACAATATGAGTTTGTACTTTGTTATTTAACTGTGTTAGACAAGATACGGCAGATTTTGCTTTTTAATGCAGCGCTATTGGGGCATATAGCTCAAAGAGTAGCTGTTTCAACATGAACTTTAGGCATAAATAAAAAATTTAATTGTTTAAGATTTTAGACTTTTATAAAATTTCCAATATTTTGATTAATTTATCAGTCAATGCGCAATTAAAAATTGTTATACAGAGTGGCAAAAAAGTCGCGCATAATGCCTGTAACTTTTGAATTACCTAGTATAAGAAAAAGTGACCTTTATGAAAGTTATTCAGTAAATTATTCCCCACATTTCTACTTGCATGCATTTTTTCTGTCATTTCTGGTTTAGTTGCCGTAGAGACCAACTCACTTTTTTTAAATGGAACACCCTGCATATGATTGCATATTTAGATTCTACTGGGAAAACCTGATCTTGCGATCTCTCCATATTTCCGTAACCGCTCACTATTAAAATTTCAACTCGTTGTTTCTCATTCAGATAAACCATAGTGTAAACAAATTAGAAATCGGACAACCGAAAATTAAACAGGAATTCAAAATTGACACCCCATAGCTCCCTGTCATGAAAACACCTTGACTCAACTGGTGGGTATTAGGTAGGAATAATTATAATTAGGAAGTTTTTCATTTTTGAGCTGTCATTATCTCGGAAACGCTTGCAGATAGGTGAAAATTTGAAATACAAAAAAATTCAGAGTTTTCCCAGTAGAATCCAAATGTGCAATCATATTCCATTTAAAAAAGTAAGTTAGTCTCTACGGCAACCACACCAGAAATGAAAGAAAAAATTCATGCAGGTAGAAATGTGAGGAATAATTTACTGAACAACTTTCATGAAGGTCACTTTTTCGTATACGAGGTAATTCAAAAGTTACAGGCATTATGCGTAACTCTTTGCCATTCTGTGTCCGAGGATTTCCCCAAAATATTTTTTGGATTGTTAAATAATGAATTTGGTCCTTATTTTATGTACCCATTGTGTAACAAAACTTACCATGGAAAAGAAATAGTCCTATTACATTAACCAACAGACCAATTACGCCAACTGCTACCAACAGTGGCGGGTCATGGATGGTCTCTACCTCTATAAATCTCTTGCATGCTTCTACAGTGATGGAAAAGCATAATGCGACCAAAAACACTGCATTTACCAAAGCTCCCAAAACCTCAGCCCTCGCCCAACCAAATGTGTTTTTCGACCATTTTTTCGGTGACATCTAAAAATCAAAATGAAAAAATTTTAATAAAACCTGTCTTTGTAACATGTAAACAAAAGTAGGCTGTAACTGCCACCAACGACATTGTAAAGGGTGTCCCAAAATGAACGCACATTTTTATTTGTTAACAAAACACATTTATTTCTTGAAATATGTCAAAACTTTACTAGGATTAGAAAGAATACATATCACGATTAAGTGTGAAACACAATATCCGACAAATGTCCACCGCGGCTTTGCTGGCAGGCCCTTGCCCTTTTGACGAAATTATTGATAACATTTTCACATATTTGTGGACGAATTTCATCAATGACGCGTCGAATTTCGTTCTTCAAGTCAGGAATTGCGGCTGGTTTATTGGCATACACACGAGATTTAAAAAACCCCAGAGAAAGAAGTCGCACGGTGTTATATCGCAGGATCGTGGTGGCCAATTCTGATCACCATTTCGAGATATGACACGGCCAGGAAATTTCAGTCGTAACGAGTCCATTGTTTCACGCGCGGTGTGACAGGTCGCTCCGTCCTGTTGAAACCATAAGTCTTCCACATTAATTTGGTCTAATTCAGCCCACAGAAACTCTTCTAACATTGCACGATAACGTTCGCCATTCACTGTTAGTGTAATTCCAGCCTCGTCTTCAAAGGAGTATGCCCAATTATTCCGCCGAACCAAAAATCGCACCAAACGGTGACTCGTAGGGGATGCATTGGTTTTTCGTGAATAACACAGGGATTCTCTTCCCCCCAAACTCGACAATTCTGCTTATTGACATATCCATTTAATTGAAAATGTGCCTCATCACTAAACAGGATATTCTTCGAAAAATCTCCGTCATTTGCCTCGTTTTCCAGAATCCAATTAACAAATTCACGGCGCAACCCATGACCTGCTGGCTTCTATTCTTGAGTCAATTGGATTTTATAGGCATGCAAACGCAAATATTTTGTAAGAATTCGCTGCATACTGCTTTTGGTAATGTTCACTTGCTGTGACCGACGGCGAATCGACGTGTGTGATGCCCGATACAGGGTGACAAATTACTAAAAAAATTTTAACTTAAAATGTACTACAATATAATTTTAGCTTCACTTGAATTTTTCAGCTAACTCTCACAAAAGGTTCATTAATTGACATTTAAAATCTTTGTTTTTTTTTTAAATCAATGTCGATGTCAAAAGACAATGATTGTTTTCGTGTAGAAATTAAATACACATAAAACACGTCACAGGCACGAAAACATCTGATATCTTTGGCTAAAGATTGTGACGTCAAACCAAAAGCTTCGAGAACAATCTAGAAGTTTTCGGTTGTTGAACTTCTTTTGAACCCAATTTGGGTCATGATGGTGTCATTGTCACGAGTCTAGTATTGCGTTCTATTTTTGCCACGGTTCTTAAGAACAAAGGAAAAGTGCGTTGTGTGACGCAAATAGAACCTCGATTTCCAGCTATAAAAGCAGTGTGAAATTCAGAAAAATAAGATAGATCTTAATATCCAGTTGCAGAACGAAACTCTGCCCGTTTCAAAAATTAATTACTTAATTAATTTCTTTTAAAATAAATATAATATTTTGAGACTTAGAAAAGTAACATGAGTTCAGATTAAAAAAGTTATATTTTTCAATATTTTTATTTATGAGTGAGTGGTTTCTTTAGTGAAGACTAGTTCTGTCAAAATACTTGCCAGTGTCGTACCGTACAGTAAACGAAAGAACAATGAGAAGTAAGTTTCTGGTTTCGAATAAACTTTATATTTTGGTCATGGTTTAAAAAGAAAAAAGAATTTATATATTTATAACTGTTACCATTCTCTGAAAGCATTAGAAAGCACATCTATTAAATAAATGTCTAAGTAGATTTGGCACGGGAGTTTTGAGATTTTCTAGTTTAATTATTATATTTTGGAGCCCTGAGAGGACGGCTAGGTTAATTTGAATTGCACTTGTTGTGGGAATTAATGGGATTGTAAAAACTATTATATTCACTTGATTAAAGTCTTTTTGGCCGTGTGAGGTTGGCTACCTGTATAATTAATATTCTTTTTTAGTTTAACAACTTTAATTGGTTTAATATGAATTAGGACGAAAGGTGTGCTGTAGTGTTTTATAAATGTTTTCAGGATTTGGTATTAAGTTGCTAGTTTTTGATGTTGGCACGAATTGTAAGCTTTTTGTAATCAATTAGAGAACAAGAGGTAATTATAATATTGGATTTTCGTTGAATCATAGTCTCAACATAGAGTTTTTCTTATTTTTTTGTGTCTGTTATTTTAATTAATTTATGGTATCTATTGTGTGTAAAGTTTTTATATTTATCAATATTTTAAAAATTTCTCCAATTACGATACTTATATTTAAATAAAGGAATTATTTTAACCCTATAAATTCTCGGTGTTTTTATGCTTAAATTTAGAAGGGGATTTTTTAGTATTTTGCTCTACCAAACTGATTTTGCTCTACCAAATTGATTTTGCTCTACCAAATTGATTTTGCTCTACCAAATTGATTTTGCTCTACCAAACTGATTTTGCTCTACCAAACTGATTTTGCTCTACCAAGTTCATTCTACTATTCCAAAAAGCTAAGAGAACGAATAGTAATCTGATTCTAACTTTTAAGTCAAGATATAAAAATTGATCATTTTTATTCTTTCTGGTTACAAACCTGATATCATATGATACAGGAACATCATTAATATTTGATAGTGTGGAAAATAAATAGGAAACATAGGTAAAGTGTAGTTTTGTGTTAGTGCGTGAAAAGAAGGTGCCTATTTCCAAAATAGCAAAGACCCTTGTAGCTGCTGCCAGGAGTTGTAGGCCTTAGATATATATACCGTAAGTAAAGTAAATTACTTTATTAGAGAGGGGTAGCGCAGCACTACAATTGGTGGAGGCGCCGGGCAAGGCAAATTTGAGCGTAAAATACCCCGACGCTGAGGGCCTACCGAATTTTTTTTTAAGAAAAAACTATTTTGGCAATAGGACGAAGATTTTTGTAACCCTGTGCTAAGATGGCTACCGGTCCTACCACGACGCCAATCATTGCTACCACGACGTCGACAATGACCACCACTTCAACGGTCACGTCGCCTACACCTCGTGCTACAGGAGGAGGACCTCCTGCTAGTCCAAATATTGCCCCTGGAAACCTTGTTATAGGTCTTGATTCGTTACCAACATACGATGGAACGACCAATGTGAAAGAATTTCTAGCAGTAATTGAAGAAACAAGTGCTGTTGCGAATTGGACCGACCAACAAATGGTGTCAATTGCTCGACTCAAACTTCGTCATAGAGCCAAGCAATTTATTGACTCTGAACCCGCTCTTTTAAGCACTTCAAATTGGAACCTACTGAAAAATTCGTTAAGAAAACAATTTACCCGTCCCTGTGTAACAGGATCGGCAATGAAAAATTTTATGGACTGTAAGCAAAAAACTGGAGAATCCTGTAGACAGTACTTGACCCGTTTAAAGTTACTCGGTAATCAAACAATTACTCTTACCGGAGATACAGCAAATGACTTACCTATACAAAGAAAATTGGAGCAAGATATTACGACTCAATTTATATTGGGACTCGTGATGCCAATAAAGCAGCGAGTTTTGTCAGGAAATCCACAGACTCTTGACGAAGCGTTAGATACTGCAGAAAGAGAAGAGTCTATCGAACATCTCATTCATCCCTCCATTAGTAGAGAGTGCAGAGGAGTGAATTGGAATTCAGCAGAGAAACAAAATAGTTTTAAAAAGAATTTTGCCTCACAAGCCAAGGTGTTTAAGTGTGATAAATGCAAGAAGACAGGACACACGGAGAAGTTTTGCAGGATGACCAATCAAATGGTATGTTATCAATGTAGTAAACCCGGTCATTTTAAGGCGTCCTGTCCCCAAAATAATGCTTATCAGCAAAGAACACCTGGAAACAGAGATCAGGTGTGTTACGCTTGCGGAAAACCGGGACACTTTGCAAGAAATTGTTTCAAAAATCAACAGGTGAATGGCTCAAGAGCTTTAAACACCAACGCAGCCACTTCTCAACCCCGAAGTTCGGCTGCCAAGGAAACAAATTGGGAATAGACGTTGAGAGGAGGGTAGGGATATATGCATGTTCAGGTAATAAAGCTCCTAAAGTAGGTAATGCAATTACCGTAAGTGTAAGTGGCAGAGACTGTTACGCTTTAATTGATTCAGGAGCATGCGTATCCCTAATTAAACCCAATATTGCCAAGGGGTTTATAAAAGAGTATAATGGAATTTCCTTAGTCGATATTCAAGGAAATACTATACCAACTTTTGGAGTTGCAAAAATTTCGTTAAGGTTTTCAGAAAATACTATAGTGCAACATGATTTTATTGTCGTTGATACAGACAGCTTTCGTACTGAAATGTTGCTAGGAATTGATTTTTTACAAACTCACGGGATTAAAATTGATTGGAAAAGTAATTGTATGTATGCATTTGATAATGTGATACCACTGTTTAGTGAGGATTTGGTATGTAGCAAGCAGGGCTTGTTGACAAAAGATGAAGAAGGGTTTTGTAGTCGAATTGCTAAGTTAGAATTCGAGCTAGTGCAATTAAGGCAAGTTATTGCAGGTTTAAATACCAGAGAAATGAAGACTTGGTCAAAAGATACTTCTACGCAGACTTTTTCGTTAGTACCAATAACGGAGGAAGAAAGTTTAAAGGTGATTGGTACTCGCCCTGAACTTGAACCACTGATGGAAGTTTCTACGACTAAATCTAGGAAGACTGCAGCTTCCCTGGTAAATAAACTAAAGAAGAAAAATATGGAGATTTTGAAGAAAGAAAGTTTGAGTGACCTGAATGTGAGTCAGGAGGAAGTTTTTGCTGAGAGAGAGCACGGGAAAAGTGAGATTTTGAAGAAAGAAAGTTTGAATGACCTGAATGTGAGTCAGGAGGAAGTTTTTGCTGAGAGAGAGCAAGGGAAAGGTGAGAGTTTTTTAAACCCGTATGAGGATGGATCAGATGTTGATCTTGGACTGAATATGACAGTGCCAAGCATGGGAGAGAACCTTAACGAAAGCAATTTTGAAATTTTACGAGAACGAGAAGAAGAAAAAGGTAAGCCAAGTGAATTAAAAGGAGATAACAAGTGTATGAAGGCTTTTGTGAACTTGAATCAAGAATTAGTTATTCCACGGATGAGTGAAGCTGTGTGCCCAGTTATTCTTAAAAACATGTCTGAAATTAAGACTTCGTGCCTGATTATGGAGCCTAATTCTGATCTACCAGAAGGCTTACTAGTAGCTAGGGTGTTGTGTAAGACAGAAAAATTTATTCCACTACGGATGACTAACCTCACTAATGAAGATATTTGTGTAAAGCCTAAAACGATCCTTGCACACGCATATGAGGTGGATATTCAAGAACGACCTACGTCTTTAGACCACTGTCCTTTACGTACAGTGACAAAAAGGGATACTGAGGAAATTCTAGCACAATTGCAGCTAGAAAAACCACTAACGTTAGATTTGAAAAGATTAAGGGATCTGGTTGTCAAATATATTGATATATTTCGAGCTCCTGATCAAAAATTAACCTGTACCAATGACGTCGTACATAGAATCATTACCGAAAATGTACCACCCATTTTAAAGAGACCTTATAGAGTCCCATACCACAGACAGGGGATACTGAAAAAAGAAATTAAAAAATTATTGGATGACGAAATAATTGTAGAAAGTCAGTCTCCTTGGAGTTTTCCTTGTATACTGGTGGAAAAGAAAATGCACCCAGGAGAAGAGGTACAACACAGACTGGTAGTTGACTACCGTTTATTGAATGATATTAGTAAGACGGACTATTTTCCCCTACCTAATATTCAGGAAACTTTGGATAAACTATCGGGAGCTAGTTTATTTTCTACTATGGACCTGGCCTCAGGATACTTTCAAGTTCCTGTACATCCCGATGATCAAGAAAAGACGGCCTTTTCCACGCCGGAAAATCACTATCATTTCCTTAGAATGTCGATGGGATTGAAAAACGCTCCAGCCACTTGGAGTCGAATGATGTACCATATATTGGGGAAACTGACATATAAAGAATGCTTGGTGTATTTGGACGATATAATTGTTTTTTCAGAAGATGTCAACACACATCTAGAACGATTGCAACATGTGTTTGAAAAAATGCGGGAAAGTAATTTAAAATTCAAACCAACAAAATGCCACTTTATGAAAAATGAAATTGAATATTTGGGACACCTTATAAAAGAAGGAGGATATACCACCCATCCTAATAAAACGAAAATTATCAGGTCGTACCCTGTACCGAAAACAGTAAAAGAAATCAGAGCATTTCTTGGGTTATGTGGATTTTACCGAAAATTTGTTAAAAATTTCGCAAAAATTAGCCAGCCATTGACTTATCTTACTAAGAAACATATAAAATTTCATTGGACTACTGAACAACAACAAGCATTTGAGAGCCTAAAAGCAGCTTTAATTTCACCGCCAATTTTGAAATATCCCGATTTTAGTAAACCATTTGTAATAAATACGGACGCTAGTTCAACAAGTATAGCCGCAATTCTATCACAGAAATATGATGGTTTAGAACACCCTGTATGTTACTCCAGTCGAGTACTTAACGATGCAGAAAGGCGATATAGTGCTATAGAAAGGGAATGTTTAGCAGTTATCTTTGCTGTGAAATCCTATAGAAACTATGTAATTGGCACCCACTTTACGGTGGTGACAGACCATCGGCCATTAAAATATTTATTAACCATAAAAGACCCTAGTTCGAGATTAGCTAAGTGGGCAATGTATTTGATGGAATACAGTTTTTCTATCGAATATAGACCTGGGAAACAAAATTGTAATGTTGATAGTTTGACTCGTTTAAGAACGGAGGAAGGATTTCAGTCAACTGGACTTATAGCCAAGATTAATGAGGAAAAATATACTCCGATGACGTCAGTTATTTGGAGCATCGAAGAAATTAGACAATTACAGCAGGAAGACGATTACCTAAGAAACCTAATAAGTGCAGAGAATATAGAGGAAACACCATATTACCTAAGTCCTGAAGGTGTATTATATCAACAAAGACAAGATCATCAAAGACATGATCCGGTTATGGCACCCGCCGCCATTATACCTGAATTGCTAAAGATGTACCATAATTCTATTTATGCTTCTCATTGTGGGCAGAAGAAAACCCTAGAATTAATAAAAAGAGATTTTTATTGGCCAACTATTAATAAAGATGTAAAAAGCTATGTTGAGAAATGTCACTCATGTAACCTGCGAAAAACTAACTATCAGCCACCTACTGCACTACAGAAAAATGTAGTTCCCTCTATGCCATGGGGACGAATAAGCCTCGATTTAGTAGGACCATTGAATAGCACAATTAACGGTAACCGATATTTGTTAACTTGCGTAGATTATTTAACACGTTATCCAGAATGTATTCCTCTGCCTGACATTACGGCAAAAACTGTTGCTAGAGCTTTTGTGGAACATATTATTTGTAGATTTGGAACGCCTAGAGAGCTTTTAACAGATTGTGGGTCCCAGTTTGTAGGAAAATTATTTACGGAAATATGTAAATTGCTGGAAATTAAGAAATTGAAGACTACACCTTACCATCCAAGCGCGAACGGCATTATAGAAAGAATGCACAGAAGTTTAAAAACAATGATAAGCCATTTCGTAACGGAGCATAACGCTAATTGGGATGACATATTGCCTTACTGTTTAATGGCATATCGTAATATGATTCATGAAGCCACACAGGAGTCCCCATATTTTCTTATGTTTGGAAGAGATATGGAACTTCCCATACACTTAACAATCCGTCAACAATCGTTAAAATATGAAGTAGACGTTAATTTTGTAAGTGAAATGATGGAAAAAATGCAAGCTGCTCACGAGCTAGCTCGCGCTAACATAGAAAATAGCATAACTAAGAGATGTGAAAAACATAACGCCCGCACCACTAGAAAAGAATTTAATTTAGGAGACCTGGTATATATGTATACACCTGTTATTCCTGGTAAGAAATTATCAAGAAAATTCCATACAAAATGGAAAGGTCCATTTAGAATAATTGAAAAGAAAGGTCCAGTAACTTTTAAGGTAAAGGAGTTGAACCGACAAAAAGAGCACATGGTACATGCTGATCGACTTAAACCATGCAAAATGAGTGATGCAGATTTTAAAAAACCACTGAAGAATTCGTCAAAGGACGATAATATAGATGTAGAAGAGCCTTTATTCCATAAAGAAGACAGACAGGAATTAATTGACCAGTTTTTAGAGGAAGGACGAGGAGAAGAAAATCTACAGCAGCCTAACGAGGTAGAAGAATCAGAAGACGAGGACGAGGAAGATGAAATAATCCTAGACAACTCGGAGGGATCTTCAAGTAACTACGAATCCCCTGAGGAGGAACCAGCCGAGATAAATTTTGATATCCAAAGGCGCACTAGGACTCGAGAAGTTCGATTGCCTGAACGATATAGGGACTATCATTTAGATTAAAAAAAAAAAAAAAAATTTTAATGAAATCAGATATAACTAAATATCTCCAACCAAGAAAAATAAGTCTAAAATAAATTCACTTGTTGCAGAAAGGCTGGGAATCATCATCATTGCGGCGCTGGTCCAATTTACCCACGCCGTATTAATTGCATACGATTGTAAGAATCCGTCAACAAATATTTCAGCTATCTCGTTACGTGAGGTAAGCGTCTGTCCAGACCCTGAAACGGGATATTTAGTCGAGGAGGGTTTCGCCCAAATTATTGAAAAACGGCAATATGAATATGTTCATGTATTTTCGTGTTTAATAGTAGTTACAAGGCTAATTACTTACTGCGGAGCATTCTCGCATCAATCGGCTGTAGATGGAGGAATATCAACATATATTTCTGAACTTGGGAGTGAGGAATGCCGAAAGACTCATGCTTTTAGAGAATTGAAAAGACTAAATGGACACACCATTAGTAATTTAAAGCCAAATTCTACCACATCCGCGTCCTTTATGATACCAGGTTCTGTAGATTCTAGTTATAATTGCGCAGGAACTCAGTATATTGAAGATGGAGTACAGTGGAAAAATGTTATTGTGCAGGCAAACGTAAAGGCCACTCTTACGGACTATAACGCTAAAGTTTCGTTGGATACCAATGAAATATTACTTCATAATGGCGTTGGATGCGCTTTTCTGGAAGGTTATTGTGTAGACAGTGTGAATGGAGAATCGACCTGGGACAGAACTTATCCTAAGATGTGCCAACAATTTAATATTTTATACGAAGGATCAGTAACTTTTGTAAAAGAAAAAGAATCAATTATAATAGGACACCAATATGCAGTAGTAGAAGATCGGTCGAAAGTTTTTGCTATGCAGCTTCTTCGAGCAGAAACTGTATGTGGAGTTTCAGTATGGCAAAGTGAACATCCACGCCTTATGTTGATTCGAAAAAACCGCGCCACCGACATGACCCCTTTCACTGAAACTTCTACAAACAGAAATGCTGACCTGATAACTTATGTTAATACGAAATTTTTATATGTGGAACAGTCCTTTAAACGTAGTCTCAATGACATGTTTTCCCAGACCATTCACCGACGATGTCTTCTGCATAGAGAAATATTAAAAAATCGTTTAATCATGGCAACGGTAAACCCAAATAGTGTTGCGTCTTTAGTAAAGAATCAATTAGGCTATGTTGCCAAAGTGGCAGGCGAGGTTATGTATTTAATGAAATGTCAACCCGTACCTATTGAAGTTCGCCGAGAAGAGCATTGCTATATAGAATTGCCAGTAACGGCGTATAACCAAAGCTTTTATATGTCGCCAGTGACAAGAATTCTGCAAAAACATGCTACCCAAGTAGATTGTAGTACTCTCATTCCGTCGATGTACTTTATCGAAAATAAATGGGTAGGTTTTGATCCTTACCCGACTTTGGGATTAGTACCGCAACAACTTCGAGTAGACGCGGAAGAGCACTTCAAATTTCAATCCATAAAAGACCTAGGGGCAGGAGGATTATATACCTATCAGGAAATTAAAAAAGCTCAGGACGCAATGGTTTTTAATTTGGAACGAAATGCCTTGAACAATATATTAATTAGGAGAATTGCTGGACAAGAAGTAAATACACAAGGATTTTCCACGTTGAGTCTATTCAACAAAGAAGAAATAGAAAATCTAGCCAATTCTGCGATTCGCAAATTATATGGTTATTTTACATTGCTAGGAGAATGGACCAGCGGACTATTGGGCCTGTATATTATTTTTCGTATAATTAAGTTTGTCATTGAGACATTTATGAATGCCGTATCTATACATAACTTAAATGGTTGTACCTGTCATTTATTAGCTTCCTTCTGGGATACCTTAACGTTACTTGTCATACATCATACTCAAAGAAAACTGTTAAAAACTAAGAAACAGGAAGAAGAAGAAAACACAAAATGGACGAAATGCGGAGTCACCAACGAAGTGCCAGACAACAGAAGCCTATCAGCCGATAATGTCCAAGAGAGGCGAGTACACTTTTCTACTGAGAATGAATTAAGTATCGGGAATAATCAAAATGTTTTTTTTTAATTTGAGAAAAGAACTAACAAAACTACCACCAGTAAAATGGAGCTTATTCGACCGCTCCACTAAAAGTGAAGAAGAATCAACCGTGTCGAAGAAATAAGCTATCTGTAAGTTTAATTTAAGTTGTTATAGTTAAAAAAAAGGATAAGATAACTAAATTAGGTACTTGAATAGGGAGATAAAAAGCGATAATCTAGGAAAAGATAACCACTTGAAAACTCAAAGATACTTTAATTATGAGAACATGGGAAAAATTTAACACTTAAGAAACAAGAATTTTATTTTCACACGAGAACTTATCTAAGTACAGATAAGTAAAAAGGACTAATGAGTTTTACTTAAGAAAGGGAAAGAGGCGAAGAATAAAGACAGCTGTATAAAAAAATTCATATAGAAAACAAGGATAAAGCAATTGTCGTTTAGGGTAGAAGGTGATAGGGTAGGATTATTTTATTTACACTTAAGCCAAACTAATGACGGAGACCGAAAGAATAAAGATATACGTTAACAAAGGAGAGCATTTGAAATCGGGTGTGTTATTGGGGTAGCAAGAATACTTATCTTAACTAATAGAATACGTTTAAGTCCCCACCACCGAGGGGTTTACAAAAATTCTTAGTGATGTAACTTACGAAATTCAAACGACCTTACAGTAAAACCTTTGAACTCTGATTGAGCGGTAGTGTGCCACAACAAACAGAAAAAAAATTTTAAAAGTTAAAAGTGCAGTTTACTTTATCAAAGTAAAGTAAAAACAAAACCATGACCACGTGGATAATTGTGTTTTTAACCTATTTGCGGTTGGTGGAGGACAACTCCATAAAGAATCTCCTGTTGCGGGCTTCCCTGGTCCATTTGAGGGACCTCTATTTCCTGTTGGGTGGAGACGGACTGTGCTATCCAGCTCTGTTTCCGCTAAAGGCATTAGTGGCCTTATGGTGTGAAATGCTACATGCAGAATACAGAACTTTCCTTGTACATTGGGCCACAGCGGAAGGAAGAGAGCTGGAAAATCTCCTCCCCCCAGCCAGGGCCATCCGGCGTCCCAAGAGGAGCAGCCCGCCAGATCCTACAACCCGCCAGACTGCATGTGCCAACGGCGACACCACCCCCATCACCTGCACGGACGACCTGTGCCCACCGAAAATGGACCACTCCCTGATAACTATCAGGTGGAACAAACTGAGGAGTTCCGACTACGTTTCCGTAGGATCTAAATGTAGTAAGACAGGTTGGGATTTAAAAAAAAAAAAAAACAATTGGGACAGTTTATAGTTGATAAGAAAAATGTAAGGTAAATTTAGTTTTTTTTTATATTTCTTTCTATATTTTTATTTTACCTTTACATTTTACAATGCATTTATTACTATTTTACAATATATATTTTATACACCCTATATGAATAATTTTTATTCGAGTAGTTATAGACCATTTTTTTTTATTGAAGGAAATCAGATACTTATAGTAACAGGTAGCGACGACAAGTCAGTTGAAACCAACCACAAAGAGTTGTAAATCAAAAGGGACATGAACCCTTGACTTTCTTTTTCATTAAAGATTTTACCATCTGGTAATAAATAAAGTACACATAAATTTCAATAATAAGTAGACCTGTCGAAAAAGCTCTTGAGAGCCATTTCGACTAGGTAACGGGGGAGTAATGTGATGCCCGATACAGGGTGACAAATTACTAAAAAAATTTTAACTTAAAATGTACTACAATATAATTTTAGCTTCACTTGAATTTTTCAGCTAACTCTCACAAAAGGTTCATTAATTGACATTTAAAATCTTTGTTTTTTTTTTAAATCAATGTCGATGTCAAAAGACAATGATTGTTTTCGTGTAGAAATTAAATACACATAAAACACGTCACAGGCACGAAAACATCTGATATCTTTGGCTAAAGATTGTGACGTCAAACCAAAAGCTTCGAGAACAATCTAGAAGTTTTCGGTTGTTGAACTTCTTTTGAACCCAATTTGGGTCATGATGGTGTCATTGTCACGAGTCTAGTATTGCGTTCTATTTTTGCCACGGTTCTTAAGAACAAAGGAAAAGTGCGTTGTGTGACGCAAATAGAACCTCGATTTCCAGCTATAAAAGCAGTGTGAAATTCAGAAAAATAAGATAGATCTTAATATCCAGTTGCAGAACGAAACTCTGCCCGTTTCAAAAATTAATTACTTAATTAATTTCTTTTAAAATAAATATAATATTTTGAGACTTAGAAAAGTAACATGAGTTCAGATTAAAAAAGTTATATTTTTCAATATTTTTATTTATGAGTGAGTGGTTTCTTTAGTGAAGACTAGTTCTGTCAAAATACTTGCCAGTGTTGTACCGTACAGTAAACGAAAGAACAATGAGAAGTAAGTTTCTGGTTTCGAATAAACTTTATATTTTGGTCATGGTTTAAAAAGAAAAAAGAATTTATATATTTATAACTGTTACCATTTTCTGAAAGCATTAGAAAGCACATCTATTAAATAAATGTCTAAGTAGATTTGGCACGGGAGTTTTGAGATTTTCTAGTTTAATTATTATATTTTGGAGCCCTGAGTGGACGGCTAGGTTAATTTGAATTGCACTTGTTGTGGGAATTAATGGGATTGTAAAAACTATAAATATTCACTTGATTAAAGTCTTTTTGGCCGTGTGAGGTTGGCTACCTGTATAATTAATATTCTTTTTTAGTTTAACAACTTTAATTGGTTTAATATGAATTAGGACGAAAGGTGTGCTGTAGTGTTTTATAAATGTTTTCAGGATTTGGTATTAAGTTGCTAGTTTTTGATGTTGGCACGAATTGTAAGCTTTTTGTAATCAATTAGAGAACAAGAGGTAATTATAATATTGGATTTTCGTTGGATCATAGTCTCAACATAGAGTTTTTCTTATTTTTTTGTGTCTGTTATTTTAATTAATTTATGGTATCTATTGTGTGTAAAGTTTTTATATTTATCAATATTTTAAAAATTTCTCCAATTACGATACTTATATTTAAATAAAGGAATTATTTTAACCCTATAAATTCTCGGTGTTTTTATGCTTAAATTTAGAAGGGGATTTTTTAGTATTTTGCTCTACCAAACTGATTTTGCTCTACCAAATTGATTTTGCTCTACCAAATTGATTTTGCTCTACCAAATTGATTTTGCTCTACCAAATTGATTTTGCTCTACCAAACTGATTTTGCTCTACCAAACTGATTTTGCTCTACCAAGTTCATTCTACTATTCCAAAAAGCTAAGAGAACGAATAGTAATCTGATTCTAACTTTTAAGTCAAGATATAAAAATTGATCATTTTTATTCTTTCTGGTTACAAACCTGATATCATATGATACAGGAACATCATTAATATTTGATAGTGTGGAAAATAAATAGGAAACATAGGTAAAGTGTAGTTTTGTGTTAGTGCGTGAAAAGAAGGTGCCTATTTCCAAAATAGCAAAGACCCTTGTAGCTGCTGCCAGGAGTTGTAGGCCTTAGATATATATACCGTAAGTAAAGTAAATTACTTTATTAGAGAGGGGTAGCGCAGCACTACACGTGTCTGAATTCTCGCCAACACTTTTCGACACTGCTGCAATATTTTCAATAGATCGAGTAGTACGCGGCCGCCCTGTTGATTTTATGTTTCCAACTGAACCACTTTGCTCAAATTTCTTGATCAATCTTTGCACTGTCGTATGTTTTGGTGCATTATTTCTTCCAAAAACGGCTTGCACTGTTTCCGCATAACATTATCCACATTTATAATACGTTTTCACGATAACAACGCGCTGTTCTACCGTGTAGCGTTCCATGGCTATTAATTGCAATAAATTACATGACAGCTATCAAATTTTCAGAAGCCTACTATGACAAAAACGAAAATGCCACGATATTTAAAATGTGCGTACATTTTGGGACACCCTTTAGTTACTCACCCGAACTGATACAAACGCTACAACCAAGGCCGCTACATCACTTAACATGTGAAAGGAATCCGCTACAAGCGCCATTGAGTTGGTGATGTAGCCTACAATGATCTCCACAAAGAAGAAGAACGTGGTCAGCCACAACATGGAGAGAAGACGGCATTTTTTCCCAGTCCATTTACCCATTCTCAACAAGTTTTACGTAAACTGCAACAGAGCATAAAAAAAAAGAAAAATTAATATCATGAAACACACTGAATGAATTATTTTTCTTTCTAAAATGTAAGGGTAATCATAATCTCATTATTAAACATACACATTGTATTTTTTGAACAAATCGTTTTGGCAATTTAAATTTGAGTATACGCCTGATGGCGTTGACGATGGATCGCCGGCATGCTGCATTTAAAATGGAAAACGCCATTAGCAATACATTTAGGAAACTCATTTTAAATTACCGCAGTAAACTAAAATCATGACTCTATACGCACCTCTTTTACTAACCACTTTTTGATGTTTTTGCAATGACATCAAAACGTTGTTTAACAAGTTACTAACATTTAATTATTTACCGTCCAACTGGTTGTAACACTTGATTATAGTGAGCTGGTGCGTTGCTTAGACTCTGCCAAGACAATAAATTCTCACTGCTTGGTTTTTCGATACATAATTGGAGACAATGTTAACTAAACTGCTTATATGGCAACAAACACACATTATATCAATAACATCGTTGCGCTTTGTATGAGTTAAATATAACCCACACAATAATAACACGTTAGAGATGCATAGGGCAGATTTTAAAATGTCCAAAGAACCGATAGTTCTTACTAATAGTTCAGCACCGTACTGATTACCTCTCTGTTGATTCTGTTATACATCAGAGATAGAACAAATATGATAAATATATACTCCTTTTATCTAAATAGACAAATATTGGCATATAACTCCGAACTATAACGTTAAATAACTACAACACAGTGACGGCTTTTTAATAAGAGATGCAGCACTGCCTAAAACAATTATTCCATTTTTTAAATTAATACTCTGCAATAATATGTATTTTTAATAGTTCTATAAAGAACTTCCCAACATATTTCGTTTGGCTTAATAACTGCAATAAAACCCCTCATAAACTCGGATTTCGCTTTCGCAGAGACGTATTAACCCACATTTATTTTTAATGCCAGTTTATAATAACAATAGAAAGGTACATTACTTGATTTGTTATCAAAATTAATAAACTGTCTAATTAAGGTTTTCGAGAAATAACTTAATTATTAGGATATTTCTCAAAACTTTTTAGTTACAGGTACCTGTTATGTAGCTATAGTTATATAGTTATAGCTTATATAAATAGTAAAAATAATATTCGAAATAGATTAGTACCTATCTATTTTACTATGAAACAGTGTGCAACAAGTTAATATCAAAAGTGTGTGGAGACCTTGGGAATATTCAGCTAATGCAATATCTAGCTACCCTAAATATTCCAGGAAGCATTTATCTTCTGACGCCAAAGTAATCGGGAAAAACGTATGTTATGTGAATCGTTATTAAAGAGCGGCCACCCTAAAGTAATTGCCATTAAAAATTACCAGTGAAATGACGAAAGTTCCTGTACGAGATATTATGTTAAAAGGACATTTTAAAAGAGAAGTTCGCAAAGATACCGAAAAAATGAAGTGCGTAGATGATTGCGACAAAGATGTTATTCGCAGGAAAATATACCAAATGTACCGAGAAAATGTTGTGCCCACGTTAGATTCTTTAAAAACACGGTTAACAATTGACGATACAACGATATCATGTAGCAGGACAAGTCTTCACCGCGCTTTGCAAGAGATGGGATTTAGGCATAAGACAATAAACGAAATACATCCTCTTCTTATAAATGTGGATGATAGTGATAGCGAGACTGAATTAGGAATAGATTAAAACATTTTATAATTACAATTAAACCTTCTGTGTATATATGTAAATAAATTTTTTTAAGTAGATATATTAATTGTTATTATTACTTTTACCTAAATGCGTGCGAAAAGTTGCCCTTTTCCGCACGCAAACTTTTCAAACTTGTTTTGTACTTATAATAAATTAATATACATATAATACAAGTAATGGTAAAAATATACATAATAAACAATGCTACTATAAGGTATTACTATGGCTTTTCATTTAACTACAAAATCCGTTCCTGTGCAAGCAGTACCCCTTACTTCATTTCATTTCAGTGATATAAACAGTGATGCCAGCTGGGGCCAGGTATATTTCGCTGGTTTGCACGCTCATCGACAGTTTTATATGGGTAATTTTACCAAGAAATTCTTTAAAAACGTAGGTTTGGCAATCGAACAGGTAACGGGGTTCCTTTGGGTGTTTATAATATAATAAAACTATTATTGCAGTTATTAGGTCAAACGAAATATGTTCGGATGGAGTTTACATAATTTAAAATTTAAATAATGTAAATTTAAAACCATCTATACCAGTGCTCATTCAGTGACAACGAAAGAAACCTATGCAAATATATTTAGATAAAATAAACTACAACTAGTGCAAGTGGCAAATATGTGGGAATTTAAGAGTTAAAGCAATTTTAGTGGGACTTCAGAGAAGATTTACAAAATGTTGCTGTTTTCTTTGTTTGATGTAACGAAAATTTGGCCGGAAAGGAGTAAATTTCAATCGGATTATCAAAATGTTAAGTATGTACCCCTTGTAGACCCAAAAAATGTCCTTTTGTCTCCTCTTCATATTAAACTTGGACTAATGAAAAACTTCGTGAAAACTATGAATAAAGAGGGTAAAGAAATTAAATACCTAAGACAAGTCTTTTCCCAGTTAAGTGACGCCAAATTAAAAGTAGACACTTTTATTGGGCCACAAATTATTAGAAAATTGCTGGAGGATGCTAATTTTATAGAAAAGCTTACCACGCAAGAACTTAGAGCTTGGAACTGATTTGTAAGTGTAGTGAGGGGATTTTTAGGCAACAGCGAACTATGAACAACTAGTTAATGAAGTTTTAGACTCCTACAAATGGCTTGGTTGCCGAATGTCATTAAAAATTCACCTTCTCCATTCCCATTTATCATTTTTTCCTGAGAATTTGGGCGCTGTCGGCGACGAGCAGGGTGAAAAGTTCCATCATGATGGGTGATTACTGTTGGTTCTTGAAGAGAGATGTGGCCCGTATAAAAGGAAAAAATATAATTTTTCGAGATTTAAGCAGTTTGGTAAGTAAATAGAGTAGGTATTTGCAAAACATAAAAAACGCTGCTTTTTATAATAACAAAAGATTGTCCTTCACTTCTGACTGGATTTGTATGAATCACGCCGCCACTGCCACAACAACTAGGACGAAACATGGATTCAGTACAATAGCACAATAATAGCTTAATCGTATTGACTTGCTAAATTGAGATAAATTATTGAAGCAGCTGTACCAATTATGAAAACAAACATGTTCATTTACATACACGAAGTTGGATTTTTTTTTGCGTTTCGTATCATTGTTTTACATAATCTACAATTGCTGCTAATGATAAAAAGAAATGCTATACTTGAGTTCCGCTATTTTCAAGCAAGATGAGAGTTTAAATAGCAGATAAAATCGATTCTTGACGACCGAAGGTTATTTCATGGTCACCATCATTAGTAAATTACTCATCACATCACCACAAGAATTGTATTTATTCTTGTGACATCACTACCATTCATGACATCAAGTGTTAGCTTTATAGAAAATCTGAAAAGAAACTCTTTTGTTTGATTAGTCACGAGCACTGCAGAATAATCCTTTCGGGTGTTCTGTGGGCGGTGACTGAACGATTCAAATTACTCTTGACTTATAAGAGGCCACGCTAGTCTTACAACCTCAAGAAGGTCGTTTAAAAGTATAAAAGTAATGACGTTTTAGTTCTTGAACGAATAATTATAGTTGCGTATAATACCTAAAAAAAACATAATATTTGCCAAATCAATGAACAATAATTATGTTCGTGGAACCTTGATGAACAAGATATTTGCATTTTTAACTGGTTTGGAAAAAGTACACACGTCACTTTTAGCTGGAATTTCACATGGCATACACACGGGTAAACATGTCGGTTTCTGGGGTTTCTGACTATACGGTAATCATATCTGAAAGTAACAAAGCGATAAAATATGTTTACCTAGTTAAGTTAGCTCATTCAGGTACCCACCTTAACTAATCGTAAAATATATTATTGTTCTTAGAAATATTGTTATCATTAGGCTCTCTTTTAATAATATAGTGATATACTGCGTTGATAAAAAAAATATGAATTCACGTCATTGTAAAATCAAAATGATGTGCAGACAAAAAGAAAATGGTACATATATATCACAGCCTAAACTGTCTATTAGATTGTGAGAACTTTCTGCACATTATTTTGTGCGCAGGTGTGCCTTACATCAAAAGGGTTGATCCAGGGACGTGCGGTTAGTTAGCAGAACGGGGAAGCGCTGCTGGTAGGTTCGTTGGAAGCAAAGCGCCGCAGGCGAAAGTTGATTCGATGAGTTCGAAAACCGTACATGTCCAAAAACGTTCAATAAAAACCCATAAACTTTAGAATAACGTATTTTAGAGTGTTATGCACAGAGAACTTTGAGAACTAGTTGTGGGCTTATTTATAGCAATAATTTTCCCAACAACGTATACTGAACCGGTACCTATTTATGGGAAAAGAATCGCCGATATAAAAAAAAGTAATGTCATATGTCACTGGTGAAAAGTTAGAATTCTATTACTATGTAACATAAGGGATTACGTCAAGTGTTGAAAATGACGATTAGATATATATCGATGAAGATCAAAACTAACAATTTTTAATAGTTAAGTCTGTGTTGTTTTTGCATTATTCAAGATAATATTATAAAATATTAAAAAATTGTTTATTCCTTACATTAGATTTACTTTTTTACTGACTTGAGTTCAAAATCATAAAAGTCCTTTCGCTTTTTTTAGCTGTATACCGGGTGACAATGAAATCGTTTGACAGAACCTCACTTAATTATCGTTTAATATAGGAATTTGAAATTTTAGCAGTAAATATAGTTTGGGGAGATGCAAACTTTCCATCAAAAATATGACCGGAAGTGAGGTTAGGTCGCTTATTTTAAATGACACGCTGTATATTTTTTTAGATCTTTGAATAGAGCTCTAAATGCCCTTTTCAATGACATATCACAAGTTGTCATTTGTTTTTAAAATAGCGGCGTAGGATACGGTTTCCGCAAATTCAAAATGGCGGAGTATTAGCCGCGTGACATAAGCTTTTATCCTATGACGTTTTAAAATGGTAACATTGGGTTATATTATTTTAACTTTTAATAAAATTGAGGTGAAATGTGTATTTAGAATCTCATAGGATAGTTTTAATTTTTATTTGACATTAGCATAAGTGAGGCTAATTTTTCTCCATGATTTTTAATGGAAAGTACCAAATGTCAAAATACCTTGAAATACTACTGTGAGTTAGTTATTTAAAAATGTATAATGCTTTAATATATTGAAAAGAATTTTAAAAGAACATTTTATAAGAAAGTTATAGGTACCATTGCGCTCAAATAAGACTGGGACAACACAATTTTCTTTATATTCTAGCTCTTGGACTACAATATATTTTTTAACAAACTGTCAAAGTCACTAATTTAAACTTCAAAGTTGAAAATTTTGAACTAGTCTGGGAGATAGAAGTAAAATTGCGTGCCCCACCCAGTTTTTTTTTGGACGCTACACAAATTACCAATTCTATTAAATGTTCTATTCTTTGACCTCTTCGTTGCTAACACAATGTTACTCGATCTACATTCTCAGCTAATAAATTTCGTTGTTGTCTTATTGATATACCCTGAATTTCTGTCCTGATCAGATTTTCCAAATCCTCTAAAGGGGTCTAGCATAAACCTTTTGTTTAAGATAGCCCCATATGGAGAAATCAAGTGGAGTTAAATCAGGAGACCTTGCCGGCCAGCGGGTTAGTTCAGGATAGTTATAATATTTGTTTCCATAATACCCAACCACACATTGACAACAAAACGCTCTTGAAAAGCCCATCCCTTACCAAGTGCTGGTTTTCCTTTGCCCAGTATCGAGTGCTGTTTCGATTAAACATACCCAGATTAGTAAATCTTGACTCGTCCGTAAATAATATTTTATGGTGGAAAGACTCGCCAAAAACCAACTACAATAATCTAATCTTCTTGGAAAGTAATTATCATGGAGATGGTGATGAACTTGGTATTTAAATAATTTGAAACCATGTGTCTCCAAAATTTGTCTTGCGCTTTCTCGGTTCACAGCACACTCCACTTCTAATTCGCTGCTAATTAACTGAAGCGGTATGGTCATATTCTACGTAAGCCAAAACGGTTATTTTGCTTTCTTTACTTATAATAAAACATTGGTTATTATATTGGATATTACCTTCATTCTTTAAGTATTTTTCAAGCCAAAGGAAATAACCCCTTGATGGAACCTCCCGATCTGGATACCGTTCGGCATATAATCTTGCAGCAAGCCTTGAGTTTTTCTTACATTCGCCATAAATTAGGATCATATCAATTTGATTTTCCCTCGTATAAACCATTATTATTGGATGCGTATAAATCTAGCCAAAATACCGATAAACCAAATACGCCAATTTATTTCTACTTATTCAATTTGGTAATAGACACTTAAAGCCAAAACACAACAAAAACGTATCTCAACCACGGATACCTTATCAAATCGGGGTTACGTCTAGAAAAGTTGTTCCGTAAAAAAGTCTTAAAGCACCGCTTCTTTTACAAACGTAAACGTAACACAGTAACCTGTGTTATATTTCCTTGTATGAGGCCCCATCTTGAAGGCTCCTCATAGGGGGTTTGTCCCGCAACCTCTCTTAGTAAATATAAATCGTCATCATTACTGTAAATGTATTCGTTTTCTGATCGATATTTCTTGTTTTAGGTTATGTCTCCATGTTTACATCTATTTTTGAAATAAGCTACACGCTGCGTTAACGAGATACGTAAACGCAGGATCCCGTAGCGATACGTTCGACGTATCACGTATACCTATCCGTATCCTCTGTGCGCAGTCGCATATCGATACGTATAGGTATACGTGTTGATAACTGGCCGTGCTTTAAGTGTCTAATGTCAAAATTACTTTCATGTTTTGTTTCCATAGCCTGCTGAGAAACTAATTTCTTTGGTAAAATAAGATGAACTGCACGGTCACAGAATATCAACAACACGGCATTGGTTTAATGTTCCACTAAGACTAATTATTAGCTAATTTACCAAAATATTGATATGTCTCAGGGTGTAAGTAAGAATTAGTAACATAATATTAAAAAGGGTTTGCAAATACGGCAGATAATATGAAGTAAAATCAAATATGTGTACCTAATACAATCATTAAAAATTTTCTCTTAAAATTCTTTACAATATGATAAAGCATTATACATTTATAAATAACTAACTCACGGTAGTATTTCAAGGTATTTTGACATTTGGTACTTTCCATTAAAAATTATGGAGAAAAATGAGCCCCACTATTATTGCTGATGTCAAATAAAAATTAAAACTATCCTATGAGATTCAAAATACACATTTCACCTCGATTTTATTAAAAGTTGAAAGAAAATAACCTAATGTTACCATTTTAAAATGTCATAGGATAAAAACTTATGTCACGCGGCTAATACTCCGCCATTTTGAATTTGAGGAAATCGTATCCTACGCCGCCATTTTAAAAACAAATGACAACTTGTGATATGTCATTGAAAAGGGAATTTAGACCTCTATTCGAAGATCTAAAAAAATTTACAGGGTGTCATTTAAAATAAGCGACCTAACCTCACTTCCGGTCAAACCGGAAGTGATACTCAAAATAAACCATATTTACTACTAAAGTTTCAAATTCCTATATTGAAAGATAATTAGTTGAGGTTCTGTCAAACGATTTCATTGTCACCCGGTATACAGCTAAAAAAAGCGAAAGGACTTTTATGATTTTGAACTCAAGTCAGTAAAAAAGTAAATCTAATGTAAAGAATAAACAATTTTTTAATATTTTATAATATTATCTTGAATAATGCAAAAACAACACAGACTTAACTATTAAAAACTGTTAGTTTTGATCTTCATCGATATATATCTAATCGTCATTTTCAACACTTGACGTAATCCCTTATGTTACATAGTAATAGAATTCTAACTTTTCACCAGTGACATATGACATTACTTTTTTTATATCGGCGATTCTTTTCTCATAAATAGGTACCGGTTCAGTATACGCCACACTACTGGGTAGAGGTGAGCTTTGCCGATGCTTTTTTAAGAACCCATCTATGAATTCCACACGTTGTCACATAACCAGGAGTACAGCTATCATAGAGGAACTGCCTGTAATTTAACACAATCAATTATGTCATTATGTCGAATTTGCTTCACAGTAAACGGATTTTGCTTTCTTGAAGAGATTATCATCTCTTCATATTCTTCTGGGAAGTAAACTTGATCATGTTTTCTAATAATCCTCTTTATACAACCAAAATCCCTATCGCAGGGCAAGAAAGATTGTCCTCTTATGGGAAAATAATGATAGATTTTATAAAATCGCTTAGCCTCCTGCAATGCCAATGCAAGACGGACCATGGTTTGGTTACGGTTTTGCCCCGCACATCCATCGGGAAAGAAGTGTGGCTAAGTTACTTCAAGTGGTACGTGGTTCATGATGTAGTCGTAAAGGAACGTGCAAACACATTAGGTCCTTTTCGAGCCTCACCTTCGTGGTAGGTATAAAATGACCTGCATTGTCCTTGAAATCTGAAATGCGTATATATATATATATTTCGCTGTGGTCTGGATAATGTTTATCTGGAGGACAAGGCGATCTCTATGCCTGATAGTATACTTTTGGAACGGTACATGGACACCAATCTTAAATTTTAGAAACACATAGTAAATTTGTGTCAAAAGCTATCTTCTGGTTGCTATGCCATTAGGATTATCTCAAACAATCTGGATTTTGCTCTGATTGAGTCTCATCTTGGTTATGGTATTTGTTATTGGGGATCTTGTGCGTGGGTGGTGCTAAGGTTCGTGATTATTGTCCTTTGTTTCTTAATAACTCAATTTTACCTCTTTGTTGTATATTTATCCTTGAAACTCTTTGCTTAATGTTTAAAAAATATCAAAGTGAGCTGTCTATCCCAACCCATTATAATACACATCAATCATTTCTCCCAAACTTACCAATTCCACGATTCAGCCTAATTAAAAAATCTTTAATTTATGACGGAAAAAAAATCTTTAATCACTTACCACTTTATTTGAGAAAGCAACAGTGCCTGGGGAGGTTTAGGAGACTAACCAAAAAACTATTACTAGAAAAAGTATATTACACTCTTGATGAGTATTTTGACGACGCCGACGTGTGGAGATAAAAAATGATCACGTAGGCTAAGTCCACTATTTAAATCTTGAATTATTATTCTTAACTACTTGTTTTCTAATATATTTATTAATTTTATGTTGTTTTGACTTTAACGATTTAACCATGTCTCATTTCATTTAATGTTGTCCTACACTTGTGATCACCTCTTTACCCTTGTATATTATACCTTTGTCAACAAGATAGATGTTCTTAGGACAATAAAGGATTTTCTTATTTGATTTGATTTTAGAGGGGTAATGCGAAACTTTTACCGGAAACGACTCAATACGTTTTAAGTTTGCATAATGCACGAGGTCTATTGTTATGCCGGTTCCTTAAATCCTTTAGTGATTATGCTCCTAGAAGTAGGCTGTTTAAACGCTGAACTTGCCAATGCGAGATGGCATGAAGACTTATAAATGCCTGTTTACATACTGAAATTCGACTTGATTCTTTCATAACAAAGTATGAAAAATTTGATTTTCTTTGTTGTTTAAGTTCGGCGCTTTTTATTGTGTGTCTCTGAATGGGTTTTGCTTCCATAAGACCTTGAAAATAAGTGTCTTGCTCATTTTTTTGCTTACCGTCGTATAGCTTTATCAATATTTCCGACTTCTCGTTCTCGGTAAACTGCTACAAGCATTTTTGTGTACACCTTAAAAATAACATATCTTAGTTAAAAAAGTTAAGGAAAAAAAAATGTAAACATGCAGGTTCTACAGTCTTCTCAATAGATTTTCCCTTATCAGTAGTATCAGAAACGAGCGATTTCCAGCTAGCATAATTTATTTTTCTTTTTCTGCTACTGCTGGTAGTTCCAGCCTTTTCACTCTCACTCATATTTTATATAAATACTATATTATATTAAATATAAAGTTAAGCTATTTTAATTTAATAATGTACAATACGTATCCACGAACTAAACTCTGGGCTTGTAAACAAATAATTGCCGATATATTTGCCATTGAGATGAACAACCGTACAACTCACAGACATGTATGGTTCTTCTCCTCATTATCCAGCAACGATGTGTTACACAGCCTTAACGGTTAAGTCTAATGTACGATTTTCATGCTCAATCGATGAGGGAACATATTTTACACAAAATGGCTATCGTAAGTTAAAATGTCAAATATTGGACTTGTACGGTTTTCGAACTCACGGATTCAATTGTTTCGGGGATCACGCCCAAATAGTGCCAAGAATTCACCTAAATTGTGTATCAACCTACATTTTTATGTTCGACATGTAGAAAAGGTTTTTTGACGTTTTCCGTTATCAACAGTCTAACCTTAACTCATTATATACAGGGTGATTCACGGTGGATGGAACATTAGACGTTTCTGACGAACCAGTAAAGGAATCGTTGCGAAAATTTGGTTGCTTACATAAACGGACATGCTCTACCCATCTAAAATATTTTTAACAATACAGTATTGCCGCTTCCACACAAAAATAATAGTAACTTTGATTTTTCAAATGGAACACCCTATATTTTATTTTATTTTCGAAACACCCATTACTTTTCTTACAATTTTTGTTAACTCTATTCTACACTTATCTCTTACCGTTTCTAAGATATAAATTAATTTCCGTTTTTTTTGGCCAAAAACTTCACTTTTAAAAATGCTGATAATTTTGAACTCTAAAATACTGAAACCCTGAAATTTGGTAAATAGTTAACTAATACCATAGGGCTCTTTGCCCTACCCTCAAATCTTAGTTGCAATATACAGGGTGGTTAAAAAATACACTTATTCTGGTAATTTGAAAAAGTGACCATAAGTCCTTTTTTTGAAATGTAACACCCTGTATATTATTACGTATTTGAAAAGCTGCTGAAATTTCTCCTAATTCTTGTATATTCATACCTGTACCTAACTAACTCGTTTAACCATTTTTTTGACGTATTAAGCATGATTTGTAAAATTTTCTATACAATTCAATTTTCATTCGGTTATTAGTAAGTTAGCCATGACAAAACCAATGATGTTGACTTATGTTACTATGGTTATCGTTTTGACATTTCATTAAGTTTAGATACAAGATAGTTACAGTACAAGACAGTTTAAAATCATGGAAGAAACCTATACAAATGCAGTTCTTATGAATTTATTTATTTTATTTGGACAATGTGATAGAATTATCACCAGGACATGTATAAAGTTTAACGAAATGTACCCTAATTTACAGCCAATGTATCTCAGAAAATTCATAAGGATCCAGAACAATTTTACTGCCTTTGGTTCAGCTTTAAAAGCGCCAAGAAACTTGCCTCGACCCGTGACTTCTAACGAAGACAACGAGATTAATGTTTTGGCATATTTTCATGTATTTCCCCAATCTTCAATACGATGTGCTCAATACGATTTAGGTATAACATATTCATCAGTTCAAAGAATTTTAGTAAAACATAACATGCATGATTACAAGTTTACAAAAGTTCAAGCCATGAAGCCTCAAGATCCTCAACAGAGAGTACAATTTTGTGAAATGATATTGGTGCGCACTCAAGAAGATCCAAATTTTTTAAATAGGATAATTTGGACCGATGAATCAAAATTTTCAAGGGAAGGGATTTTTAATAGACGAAATAGTCATTTCTGGTCCAGAGAAAACCCGCATGTAACAAAAGAAGCCGGATTTCAAGAAAAATTTAGTTTTAATGTTTTTTGCATGTTAATGGATAATCAATTAAATTATGTAATATACGAGGAGTCATTAAATTCGAGAAACTATGTTAATATTTTGAGGACAGATGTCGAAAATTTTGTAGATAATCTGCCACTTGCAGATTATCGAAGCTGTTGGTATCAACTTGATGGAGCTCCTGCACATTGCACTAGGGAAGTTAGTGCAGAACTTGATAGGATTTTTGACGATCGTTGGATAAGACGTTTGGGACCTTGGAATTGGCCTCCAAGGTCACCCGATCTCAATCCATTGGATTTTTACTTGTGGGGCATGTTCAAAGAAAAAGTTTACAAATCACCCGTAAATTCTAAAGAAGAGCTGCTACTGCGAGTCACTCAAGTATTTAGAGATCTAAACCCAACCGAAATTAGATCTGCAACGACAAATGCAGTCAACACCCGCATATTAAAGTGTTTGGATGTAAACGGCCAGCGTTTTATTAGTTATAATTTTAGTAGTCTTTTATTATTTCACTAGTTAACATTTAATAAAATTGTTCTGGATCCTTATGAATTTTCTGAGATACATTGGCTGTAAATTAGGGTACATTTCGTTAAACTTTATACATGTCCTGGTGATAATTCTATCACATTGTCCAAATAAAATAAATAAATTCATAAGAACTGCATTTGTATAGGTTTCTTCCATGATTTTAAACTGTCTTGTACTGTAACTATCTTGTATCTAAACTTAATGAAATGTCAAAACGATAATCATAGTAACATAAGTCAACATCATTGTTTTTGTCATGGCTAACTTACTAATAACCGAATGAAAATTGAATTGTATAGAAAATTTTACAAATCATGCTTAATACGTCAAAAAAATGGTTAAACGAGTTAGTTAGGTACAGGTATGAATATACAAGAATTAGGAGAAATTTCAGCAGCTTTTCAAATACGTAATAATATACAGGGTGTTACATTTCAAAAAAAAGGACTTATGGTCACTTTTTCAAGTTACCAGAATAAGTGTATTTTTTAACCACCCTGTATATTGCAACTAAGATTTGAGGGTAGGGCAAAGAGCCCTATGGTATTAGTTAACTATTTACCAAATTTCAGGGTTTCAGTATTTTAGAGTTCAAAATTATCAGCATTTTTAAAAGTGAAGTTTTCGGCCAAAAAAAACGGAAATTAATTTATATCTTAGAAACGGTAAGAGATAAGTGTAGAATAGAGTTAACAAAAATTGTAAGAAAAGTAATGGGTGTTTCGAAAATAAAATAAAATATAGGGTGTTCCATTTGAAAAATCAAAGTTACTATTATTTTTGTGTGGAAGCGGCATCACTGTACTGTTAAAAATATTTTAGATGGGTAGAGCATGTCCGTTTATGTAAGCAACCAAATTTTCGCAACGATTCCTTTACTGGTTCGTCAGAAACGTCTAATGTTCCATCCACCGTGAATCACCCTGTATAGTCTGTCGCACGAGGCTAGCACTATGACCTATGACGTCTGAAGGAAAAGGGAACTAAAAACCATTAATATCGAGTTTTATGCAGCGTGTCATAGGCATAATTGCAACTTGTATAAATACGATTTTTTAATTATAAATTTCGGTTTTATTAAAAAAGCCTGGTTCCACCTCACCGGTTATGTGAACTTTCAGAATACACGCATGTGGAGTAGTGAAAATCCCCATTTTTTTGTAGAGTCCACATTGCACCCTCAAAAAATTGGTGTCTGGTTGGCTGTTTTCTGAAGAAGAATTGTTGCTCCTATTATTTTCCATGACACAGTTACAACACAGGGACAATATTTTGAATGCATTTGTGGAGCAATAACATTCTCTACAGCATCAGAAAGTTTCACTGCCGGTACTTTTGGCACTGATTTGAGAGACAATTAAAATAATTAGGGTTTTGAATGTGCCAATATCAATATAAATTAGCAGGTTTTGGCACAGTCGATTTGACACTACTACTACTACTACTACTACTACTACTACTACTACTAGGACGGACGCACAAGTTGTAGCTGGAAACGCGTATAACATTCGGGTTGTTTGACCCAATTGTAACAAAAAATGCCAGCACTAGTGAAAAAGAATGTAGGTACAACTTACCAATTTAAGTATAAACTAGAAAGAATTTTTCCTATTTTTGATCTTCATTGGTTGCCAGGTCATTTATAAATAAAAGTAGGTAATTTATAATAATTGTATTTATAAATGACCTGGAAACCCATGAAAATAAAAAATAAGAAAATTTCAATCAATTGGTCAGGAAGGAAACTTTACTATTACTAGAAATTATACTTTAAAAAAAATTACCTGCAGGGTTCAAATCTCAACTAAATTGCCAAGTCCAACTTATCAACTGAGCAAACAAATCAAATTTTGGTTATAAACTTAAGCCTGCCATTCATGCAGCCTGCCACAAAGGAAAATTTTAAATCTAGATAAATAATAAATGGTGATTTATGTGAAATGTCAGTTTTCAGTCGAAAAAAAAATCAGAAACAATAACGTTTGAGTTGGTTTAAAATGTTCTTTGAATCCACTATCTGATAACATCAAAAATGACATAAATTTCTGAAGTACCATTATGAACTGCAATTGTTGTTCAAGTGTAAAAAATATTCTTGCCCCATTTTAATTGGGCCCTGCCCTATACCAAAGAGTAGTTGGAATAGTACCTATAATAGCTCTTTGTATAAAGACAAAGCTAATATAGGTATAGATTTTCTATCAACTTATACAACACAAAATCGAAATACACTACTGACTATATACTATTATCTCTAATTACATATCTACCTAGAGTACAAGAGATAACCACAACAGATATAGATAGCAATGATAAGAATAATAAAATGATTGTGGGAATTACATAATAAAAACCAACAGTAAACAAGTATCTGTATCTACAGATAATAGATATTATCTATAAAATCTTCAATTTTAATCATAATAAATACTTAAATAATGTAAAATTAGGCTTGTAGTAAATATATCATTGCGTAGGTATTTAGGCAATTTTAAAGTTGTAGATATAATAGCCTTACCAATAATTTCAATTTTGCACGTAATTATCTGTCTTTAAAACAGTGTAACACCTTGAAGTATGATTTGGAATAATTGATACATTCTTATTTATAGGGTACCTTACAAGTACAAATATCCTTTCCTATAAATCTAATCACCAAACTTAATAGACGCAAAACAGATAAAAATATTTTACCCCTTATCACAGATTTATTGCTCACTTAAAAAAATATTACATTTGATTTCAATTAAGTATCGTTCCATAATAAAAAAATTGATTACCAATAAATGGGTAAAAGTGCATAGGACATAGAAAAATTTAAGGCCCAAGGGCCTTGTTTACAAGTCAATTGCCTCACTAATATAAATGATTATGTTTTCAACTATTAAGTTAAATATTGATTGAACTAAACCACATAATTAAAAATTACTTTTTCAATTATGGAGCTTAAATTAATTCTATTGTAGAGTAATTAAGTCATTAGTTTATCTCTCCTCTAATTTACTGGCATGAGCACATTTCAATTAATTACGTTAATATTAATAAGATTTAAATGGTGTATTTAGAATATTTGCTTTTAGTTAAGTCTTTTTAAAGTTTGTCCTGGCTACTTTTGGTTTGTTAATTTTATAGAGCCAAAATTACTTTTTATTCAATGTAATTGCTATTTTATTCCAACGCAACATAACGACAGTTAATAGGCCATTGTTGTTAAATGGTTAAAGAATCTTATCAAATCAATTCTAAATAGATTGCTTAACATTTATAAGTTGGGTAACCTAATAGTAACCTCATTGTATAAATTATTTTCACGTATATTCTATTATAGGTGACTTACCTTAATTATATCAAAAAATATACTAATAACTAGGTAGGTAAACAAATTTCACCACATTGTCCTAAAATTCGCGAAATAAGTAGAAAAAATCTTTCTTCACTTTGTTAGTTACCTATTGAAAACTTTACATTAACAAAGGCGCAAGTCAACTTAAAAGTATTTTTAGAATTTCTGGGGTCAAACAAAATATTAACTAGGCAGTAATTGATGTATTTGCCTTTATGCGATTATTTTTAGAACTTTTGCGTACATTTCTCGTTATTGTATATTTTCCCTCTGATTGACAAACACAAGAACTTGGACTGAACAAAAAATTCGCGAGTTGACGTAAGTTTTGACATCTACCAACTCTCGTCTCTTTAAAATTTCTCTGGGCATAGTTACTAGGGCTTCCTACATCTTTAATAAAGGATACGAATCTACAGTGTGGTTCTTGTCCTCGCGAAAGCACGGATAAACGGAATAGCGATAATGCTTACACAGAAAAAAAAGTTACAAATTTCTTTAAGCTTTGGTGAAGGCATATCCAAGCTATTTCCTTACGTTCCATGTAAAGCAATTTTTGAGGAATTTGTTTACAAGCTGGTCTTATGTTTTTTTTTAGATTTTTAAATTCTGCGGGATGAAAATATGCATATTATATTAATTTAAGAATTGTTATTATAAAATCATTCGACTACATAATAGGCGCCGTGAAGAGGGAGACGGACCAATAAATGCTTGGCATTATTTGAGGCTATGGGAATTGTAATTATCAAATTTTGAGTAAACCAGCCACTCATCAGAAATTTCTGCGACCGCTGATTTTGAATGGAATTTCGAAAAGTATAACGCATTTTCTAGACGACCCCGAATGTGAGTTTTTTTCACAGCTATACCAGACTTGTTAGGGTCTGCTTGCGCATTGCCATGCTTTTCTGGGCTTGAGTTATGTCGGCAGGCAGACAAATAAACACAACTTATTGTGTCTGGTGAAATTATTGATGTATTGGAACATTTTGGTATCACACAGCAGTACTTCCAGCGTAAAAATATAAGTGTGCTGACAGCATCCTAAGCCATTTTCTTCGTATGCAGAGCGGCAGTCTCGCTGAACGAATATTGCTGCTCGCAAATATTGCTAAACTCCAATATAATTTTGGAAACCAGGTACAGCAAAAACTGAGAAAAACGTTAAAAAATATTAACCAACTATACTGTAAGACAACAAAACATACTGCTATATTTTTACATGACTTTCTTTTACACCCTGTACGAAATGAACACAGTAATGAGTCAAAAAAGATTAAAGAAATCTAATAACAAACCTACACAATGACTTTTAATAATTATGTAATAATAACCAGAAAACATAAATAGGCAAAATAAAAACAGTTTGCCAAGACAAATTGAAAATCAAAAAATTTATTTTCCGATTAATATGATGAATACTGCTAAACTTCCATATATCTTGGGACACCCAGTACATGATAGTCACTCAAAAACATAACAAAATATTTTGGATGAAACTCTTTCCATTATTTTTTATTTGACATAAATTAAAAAACGACTTTGTGGGATATCCTTATTTTCATTCAATTATTAATATGCAAGAAACAGTTCTGTATAGTTTCCCATTTTTAATATGAATTTTGTTTAAGTCCAACATACCTATTCCAACAACCAGAAAATAAGTTCGGGGGCGCGGAAAGAAAATAGCGCCGCAGGCAAACAACTTTTGGGTGCCACGCCCTTTTTTCATTGATGGTGCTTGGTTTTCAAGTAAGAAAAATAAAAAAGCATAACAGAGAATCATAAAATCAGCCTGGCTCGTTTAAATTTGTGTGTAATTTTACCTATCTTAGGTAATGATGAGTTAACATTTCTTGTAAACAGGTAGTTAGACGCAGTGGCGTAACTACCATAAGACAAGTGAGCGCAATGCGTTGGGGCCCCCAAGCTTGGGGGCCCACTGTAGTTCTTGTCTAATTTCCGTCAAAAGTGAAGCTGCGAACAAATTAGACCTTAAAGGTTTTTTTATTAATGAATTTGCAATATATAGAGCGAGAAAAAAATTATTTTGGGGTTTAATAAATTTAGGTTGAGTTTTGTTTTAAACTTTGGAGATTTTATTACAATTTGCAACTTCGTTAATAACTAATTATTGGACTTGGTTTAAATTTAAAGTTATTTTAAAGTTTTGTTTTTCTTTGATGAAAAGAAATATCTTCATAAGTTATATGTAAAGCAAATAAGAAAAAAGCTCGCTGTTTTATTTTTATTTAGTATTTGTGATTTGTGGCCGAAAGGGGGGGGGACTTCTTATACAATATTTTGCGTTGGGGCCAAAAAATTCTAGTTACGCCACTGGTTAGACGACTCGAGCTACGCTCGCTCGGAGGGGGGGGTGTAGCCCGGCAGCCCCCCCTTCCTGGTTGCGCCACTGTACCCAGTGACCCAGTACACTAAATCGGTCGAAAACATTACGAAATATTAAGTAACATCGCCAGAGTTGGATGGTTAAGAGATTAAAATTTTTCCCGGACTTTTTATCTTGTATAGTCACGCTTCGACAGCCGTAGAGAGAGGTTGTCTGACAGTGACATTGTTTTGCTCCCGTTAAAACATCAAAAAAAAATCAAATAAGTTTTGTTTTGTCAAAGTCATAAACAAATATTTTAATTAATTTTTTTCAACTACATGGAAGTCCAAAGCGGGGGGGATGCCTCCCGCCCTAATGAAGTTCAGCTGCCAGCATCAGAAGATGAGTCAATGTCCCCACAAGTCGTGCAGACTATGGAGGAAAGAATAAGAGAAATCGAGGAACGTATGAAGGCCAGATGGCGCAAGTTATTGAGCGAGAAGGAGACCGAGTGGTTAAGTAAAATGCGACAAGTCAAGGAGGAAGGCTTTATAAGAATAATGGAAATCGAAGATTTAAATAAGACCATCGGAGAGTTAAAGGCCCAACTAGGTAAATACAATGAAATGATTGCTTTAAATAATGACAATACATCCAATCTAAATTCAACGAACGCCGGCGCTGGCAATATAAAGATGGTTTATGTCGAACGCCAGCCAGCGCCAGCGCCAGCGCCGGCGAAGTTTATAAATCGCTCCATTACGATTCACTTGTTTAACTTACAGCGCCCGCGCCAGCGCGAGCGCCGACGCCGGCTTCGAGTTTATAAATCCAGCTGGATTTATAAACTCGAAGCCGGCGTCGGCGCTCGCGCTGGCGCGGGCGCTGTAAGTTAAACAAGTGAATCGTAATGGAGCGATTTATAAACTTCGCCGGCGCTGGCGCTGGCGCTGGCTGGCGTTCGACATAAACCATCTTTATATTGCCAGCGCCGGCGTTCGTAGGAAATCCGTAGCGCCGCGTCATAACCAATGGGATTTTAGCATTTCTATCAAGTCATCGTTGGCATCTGCCAAAGTGTCAACGGCCAAGCGTCATTTTAATTTTTGTGTTGATGTCAGCTTGATATTTCTAGATTATTTGTTTTTGTGGTTCTTATATTGATCTCGTTTGTGAAAAGAATTGCTCCTAAATACTGTTAAATATGAGTGAAATGGAGACTGAGACCCTTGGTAAGTACAAACATACTTTAAAGTTAGTTTTATTTGCTAATTTTATTTGCATCTGATTTTAGGTGAATCTAAAGTTCTCCAAGGAACAGAAATTGATTTGGGGCTCCTGATAGATACGATCCAAAACTATCAGTATTTATACAACGTTAGCAATAGATTAAAAAGATGCTTAAAAAAAGAATCTTGCGTGGGAAGAAATTGCAATGATTCTAAATACAACTGGTTAGTAAAAAATTATACCAAAATAGAAAATGCATAAAAATATATAAGTAAAAAAGTTAGCTGCTTTAATAACAATAATTAGGTATCTGAAGTACTATGTTTAGTCAATAATAATAATAATACTATGTTATATAGGTCAATAATTATTGACGGTTGATTTTTTCCATTTTTTAATATAGGGGTTATGGCTGTATATTTATTAAATAATAAATAAATAAAATAAACACTACCATTTTTTATTATAACATACTCATTACATGAAAAAAAGGAAATATCTGATAAATGTTACAAATTAACAAGGAGGACAAAAATATACAAATAATATAGTGCAAAGGAACAATACCCAACACAAGGTGCATGTAATACCACACTAAATTTCTTTTTATAATTAAAGAATAAAGATCCACTATTAGCAGGTGCTTTAATATTTATGTGTTTCCCATCTAAAGCGCCCAAACAGTTAGGAAAATTCCACTTGCGATAAAATCCATTGCTGATAGTGCGCCAGTCCGCTTCACTACAGGGATTCTTTAAATAAATAGGGCTTAACGTTTCCCATAGTGCCTCACATGTTTCTCGGATAATTTTAAGGACAGTCTTAAGGCCAACATGAAAGTTCCATGCTAGGGCTTGCATACTGCTTCCTTGAGAGAAATATCTAAAATAAAAAATTATATATATTAGGTATAAATATACAAAAGTACTGTGGCAGTCTTCTAATGCTAACTGCACTGCGTTTACTAAAAAATATACATACTGTAATGTTATTATCACTCTTTCCTCGGGTCGGATCTCATGCCTCTTTGGATTCGTAGAGAAACAAAGTTTACTAGCTTATCAAAGGTAGGAACATTCATTCGTGTATACTTAAAAAACTGCTGCTTATCCATCGCCTTAATCTTTTGAAAATATTTAAATTCATCTTCATTGCGTCTGGCTCTATTTATGGGTCTCGTTTTGAAGCGACGAGTGCGTTTCCTGAGTAATGCTACATATAAGCATAAAACTACCCCTAAGACACCGAGTGACTTCTTCTTCCTTGCTAAATCCATTTATTTAACTCTTTTTTTGTTCTAATAACTGCACTAAAAAAAACACCACCAACAGTACAAAGTAAAATGTCAGAAGTGTCAGATTATGTTTTTATTTGTCATTGTCAATACTGCGAACGCGAACGCCAAGTTTATAAATGCCCACTATGGACGTCTACGACGAACGCTGGCGCCGACGCCAGCGCCGACGCCGGCGAGAGTTTATAAATCCAGCTTAAATCTGTAAAAATTCCTACAATCAATGACATCACCTCTGACAGCACGAACAAAAAAACAGCAAATAATTTAAATAGCTTACAAGTTAACGTAAACGCTATTGAAATAGACAAGCCCGGCTCTGATATGGAGTATGACTCCATATCTGAGTCTGGTGAGGACGAACAGTGGTCCACGCAGCGAAATGCAAAAAAAAATCGCAAACGTCAGATGACAGATTCGACTAATAAGGACAATATCAAAAAAGTTGCTGGGGATTCTGCTTGGCCCAATCTCCCTAAGACTAACAACAAGGTATTGGAAAGTTATCTGGCTCAAAAAGTCTCCCAAGACAAACAAGCTGTTATAAGCCAGGCAGAACCTCCAACACAAGAGCGCGTAGCACTTAATAATGCTAAAACCCTTACTGTTGTGAACTCGGAACCACCTAAAACTAGAGTCCCCCCAATCGTCATACGTGATAAATACAAGTTTAATGATATCACCGGGCATTTGCGGTCTGTCAAGGTAGACTACGGTCGTGCAGTCACCATTTCGGAGGGAGTTAAAATCCATCCGCCAACTCCGGCAGACTACAATAAAATTATTAAGTTTTTAACAACAAATAAATTGTACCATCATTCGTTCAGGTTTCAGGACGAGAAAGAACTACACGTGGTTCTAAGGGGCGTCCTCGAAACCTGGACGGAGGAAAAAATCAAAAAAGATCTTGTTGATTTAGGTTTTAATCCCTCTAGAGTAATCCGCTGGCATAGCCGCAGCGGGTCTCCATTGCCCCTCGTACTAGGGTTTTTACCACGTACGGAAAAAACTATTTACGACCTTAGGGCCTTAGATAGTATGTCTATCCGAGTGGAGGCGCAACGGGCACGTGCTACAATCTCGCAGTGCCACCGCAGTCAATTATATGGCCACTCCCAATTCAAGTGTACAGCTCCAGTAAAATGCTTAAAATGCGCAAATGAGCATTATTCGTACGAATGCCCTAAACCCAGGGAGGAAAAAGCGAAATGAGCAAATTGTGGGGGTGACCACCCTGCTAATTACATGGGGTGTGAGCGTCACCCCAACAATTTGCGCAAAAAAGTTGCAAATGTAGTAAATAACAACAGAAACTACATTCCTAGAAACAATTTCCGCTGGGGTGAGCAGGACAACAGCAAATTGGCCAGCGGTGGCACTGAGAAGAATACTATTAACAAGAACTCGACACAGGGTCTAAGTACAACTGCGCCCAATGCAATGGAGGCCGCGATGCAAACAACTATGCAGAGCTTCCTGAATCAATTCACAAAGATCATGGAGACCCAAATGAGAACCATCATGAATACTTTTGGAAAACCAATTGGTTAAATGGTAGTGCAAACGGAGACGGCTTTTTTCAAATTAGCTACTATTAATATTAATAGTATAAAGAATCGGAGAATCGAGCTTATTGATTTTGTTGAAAGAAATGAGTTGGATGTGCTTCTTGTCCAAGAAACATGGCTTAAGGGAGAGAGGTTCTCCTTCCCGAATTACATGGTGTTCAGGAACGATCAGTAGGTAACAGGTCACTGTAGACCGACATCAAGCAGTCGCGGGCTATCTAACCCGGCCTAGACGGCGTACCTTTGCAGGTGTTCTTTTTGTAGGGCTTGGCAGGTGTTCAAACCCGAGCTCTCCGCGGCGTCAGAATACTACGTAACCTGAATCAACGAAATGTCACACACGTGTTCTAACGTGTTTGACCTTGAATGACCTTTGTCGCACACGTGTGCGAACCTATTTGACCCTGAATAACCTTGGCTTTGTGTTTGTGTACGTGTGAATGTGTGCGATTGTCTGCCTGTCTGTCTGTCTGTCTGTCTGTCTGCCTGTCTGTCTGTCTGTCTGTCTGCCTGTCTGTCTGTCTGTCTGTCTGTCTGTCTGACTGTCTGTCTGTCTGTCTGTCTGTATGCCTGTCTGTCTGTCTGTCTGTCTGTCTGCCGGCCTGTCTGTCTATCTCTCTATCTGTCTGTATGCATGTCTTTTTGCTATGCTTAACCTTGAATATGTAAGCGATGTGTGTTTTTGGCGCTATGAAAGCATACGTATAGGTGTATAGGTGTTTTATGTCCCAGACTATGTACACAAGCCGGTTTTTACCAGACAAACTATGCAATTGTAGACTACGTCGTAAACCTGTATGAACCTATTAATCTTTTAAGTGCGCAATAACTTTTTGTAATTATTATATTTTTATGTTTCTCCATTTACACTGATTGTCTACCAAATATTTAAATACCTATTCAAACTTAGTATGCCTCTTCTTGGAGGTATAATATGCGGGGTTAACTTTGAAATAAACTTAAAAATAGGGACAGTGATGTGGACAAGTATCACTAAAATAATTATGTTAACTACACTAATCCTCCCTTGCTATACCTTTGTTGGAATCTGTGTAATATATTTACCCTATGCTAGCAGCGTTGTTTTATATTGGATTAAAATACTCGTAAAGTGAGAGAAAAGGGTACTAATAACTATTTATTTATTTCACATTTTCGTAAAATACCGTATTTAAAAAAAAATTAGTCTCTTTACGAAATATGAATTAAAATGATGTAGTTAACGTGTAAAGCAGAAAGTATTATACCATTATTGGATTCAAGAAGTAAACAAAAAAAGAGTTAATCTTATTTCTCCCTTACGCTATATAATCGTACTCAACATTAGAAACATTACGGTAAATTAACAATGATAAAAACGGAAAAGGTAATAAATCTGACTGAATAGCATGTATTTTAAAACCAAAATAATTGTTATACCTGTATACTGTCTATCTGCAATAGCGTACGTGTGTACTGTGTAGTTTATGTTTTAACGAATATTTTTGCACGCCTTTCTACACATCGCCAGTCTGCCCATCAGCCAGTCCGTTCATCGGACAGTCTGACTATATGTCAGCCCGCCTACCTGCAAGTCACTCTATTTGCAAGTTTGCATATGAGTCAGGCTGTCTGACTGATATTTCTTTTTTATCATTTAAAGTCAATCGTATTTGAAGACATTAGTACGCAGGAAGTAAAAAAAAAGCTTTTTTGTACCGAAATATGTGGCACGACGTTTTATGATGCGAACAGTAGTAGAAAATTAATAAAATTATAATCACCTTTTGCGCCGTTTATGACGGTATACATTATACGACCCCCAGTTAAAATCAAGGATATAATCTCATAGTGTTCAGCAATCTTTACGGCTCGAGAAAAAGGTCCGGCCAACCCTCCGCATGCACCTGTAAATTCCATTGTTGAATTTAGGTACAAATAGGAACAAAACTTTTATCTTTTTCTTTAACCGTATAGAATTTGACAATATCGGTGTTTATAGGTACTACAATAAAGTATATAACTTTGCCGTAATGAGAACAGTAGGACATAACACTTGCCTTTCATACAATACAAAAAATAATAGTTCATAGTGTATTGTGAGCAAATTAAAATATTACCATAGCTCACATGCAGCTTTATTACTTCCCTTACTCGTAATACTAAGTATTCCTATAGAAATCATATAAATATCTATGGAGAAAAATAGCAATCTAGCAAATAAGGCTATACTGAATGAGCTTTACTATGACATTAGATAAAATGAACAACATAATATATGTAAATATTCGATGTACCTACGCAAAGTAACGATTTCAACATATTTTCTACAAATATAGCTCTGTAATCGTTGTACGCGTCAAAATATTAATCTCACCAGTCCCACATTGCCAGGCACTAGTAAAAAATAATAATTCACAGTGTTTCGGCCACAAATTAAAATATTACCATAGCTCACATGCAGTGTTTCATTACGACCCTTTCTCGTAATACTAAGTATTCCTATAGAAATCATATAAATATCTATGGAAAAAAATAGCATTCTAGCAAATAAGACTATACTGAATGAGCTTTACTATGACATTAGATAAAATGAACAACATAATATATGTAAATATTCGATGTACCTACGCAAAGTAACGATTTCAACATATTCACAGTGTTTCGGCCACAAATTAAAATTTTACCATAGCTCACATGCAGTGTTTCATTACGACCCTTACTCGTAATACTAAGTATTCCTATAGAAAACGTATAAATCTCTATGGCGAAAAAAAATAGAAAACTGGCAAATAACACTATGTGAATGAGCTTTGCTACGGTGACATTAGATAAAATGAAGAACATATGTAAATAATTGATGTACCTACGCAAAGTTAATATAAAAACATCAAACTGACAAATACCATAATTAAAATTAATTCAAAATGTAATAACTTACATGTTTCCAGATACTTCATAACTTTTCATGGTTTGTGCATGTGATGAAAATAGCAGTATATCAGCGCACACAGGAAAAATGACGTATGCAGCTAAGAAACAGTCTTATTGTCATTATCATATTCTACTATCTTGGTCTAAAAAATAACAGAATACAGCAGCCAAGGAGACAATGAAAATCTGTTCATATTTTTTTACTTAAAATTAAATTAACTTAAATTAAAATGGCAAAATAACAATACTGTAATACTGTGTAATTTAAAAAAAAGTTTATAGTTTATTAAAATAAACAAAATATATGATAACTTTCTCATTTCTAACTACATTGTTTTACGATTTACGATTGTATTGTATGACAAACTATGGTAAAAATGAAGAATTTTATAGTTAATTTAAAACAAATCAAAATATATTATAACCTACCCCGTTTCCAGCTATCTCGTTTTACGGTTTACGTACAAAAGGTTCAATTCCACTTACTTCGTTTATTGTTTACGATAAAATAGCAACGTATACGATCAATGGAGTACGGGTGTTGTAAAAAACTGTGTAATTTTTAAAAGCGAAGTTAATAGTTTATTAAAATAAACAAAATATATGATAACTTTCTCATTTCTAACTACATTGTTTTACGATTTACGACTGCATTGTATGACAAACTATGGTAAAAATGAAGAATTTTAGAGTTTATTTAAAACTAATCAAAATATATGATAACTTACCCATTTTTAGCTACCTCGTTTACGGTTTACGTACAAGAGGCCCAATTCCATTTACTTCGTTTAATGTTTATGAAGAAAAATAGCAGTGTATACCAACAATGGAGTAATAGTGGTGTGAAGTGTCACACTATCAAACTTGACTTTATCATCAATAGACTGAAATTAGTAATTTACAGTAGCCGTAGGATAAAAATTATGACATTTTATAAATTATACTTAAAATCATTGAAAACTATTCGCAGGTATAATATAATAAAATGATATTTCCTTTTTGCTGTCCAAGTTTCATCATTTTGGAATCAGTGAAACTTAAGCCCCATCACCATCGTCAAGGTCGAGATACATGATGGGGACCCTACCTACCCCTAGCTCTCTTCCCATCCCATTTCTTATTAAGATCATTTAAAATTATAGGTATTGTTTATAATGTGCTAGGTATTTTACTTAAACCCAGAAAAATTGAGAGTCACCAAAAATTATAAATGAAAATCTTAGATTTGCCTATTTTGAACAAATATCTGTTTTTTAAAACTGTACCTTTTTTCGAAACTATATTGTTTTTAAAAAAAGGTAATTTAACAACATCGAGTAAATATTAGTATTATATTATCACAAAAATTTACGAGAGAACAAAAACTATAAATTAAAATCGTCGATTTTGCCTATTTTGAGCAAATATCCACTTTTTAAACCTGAGGATTTTTCGAAACTATATTGACTTAAAATGGTAACTTAACAACATCAAGTAAATATTGGTATTATATTATTTAGGTATCTCATTTAGTTCGGATCACTACCAAAAATACATGAAAATCCTGGACAGATGACTGTGACTTTTTAAGCAAACCCAACACAAAATATGAGTTATTTTAAAATATTAAGTATACCTATCATGCTAGATATAATGGAATTTTACTTTTTTAAAATGATCAGCTCTGACATTTTTTGTCCTCATGGAACGAGTTTTCACCTTATTTTTTCTACCTGTTTCGGAGGGCGCGTCTACCTACACACGTGTAAGAAAAGAAAGGGTCTGAATATGTGAAACAGTCGACCAGATCATTATAAAACGCATATGTATCAACTTCCCTGTAAAGAATGAAATACCCTACATTTTAATTTAACTGATTTGTCCCTGAAATAGAAGTCAAAATAATAAAACGCCAAGGTCAGATGATATCTGTTCGATAGCGCATTATACCCTGACAGCTGATTCGACCCCTGAAAACGTCGTAGAGGATGTTAGACCAACTGACACCTGCTTGGGAGCATTTTTACTCCCCCTGCCATTCTTTTTTAATTCGACCTTGAATGATTTGATATAAAAACCCTTACGTCGCTTATGAGGCCCTTTTTCAATCCGCTCAATTTATAAGTGTGCTGGTGGTGTACCTACAGAATACTTGTGAATGCGATTATATATGTACCTACTTTTGTCTCTTTAAATCAATATTTTTAAATTTTTTTATTTTAAGCAATCTTTATCCTAGACATAATAATTTATCGACGTAAGCTTCTTTTTGGAAAAAGTAATTTTAGTCGAAGCGATATTTGTGCTAGTGCTAGTTTATGTAAGTACCTATTTATTTTTTCCAACATTTTTATCCTTTCGTTTTAAATATTCGTTAGCAAATATGGTAAAATAATTTAATGAGAAAAAACCTTTTAGTGAAATTTTTCCCTCTGATTTCGAAATTTTCGTGATTTAAAGTATAAACTTTTTTAAAAAATTTGTCCATTTATTTTCTGCACCTACTACACCGAAATTGTATAAAACTGCTAAATCTTTCATACGTCATTTTTAAAACCTGTAGTATGATATATTGGTATAAGTGAACCCATACGGTTTGACGATTATAAGTACACAATTTGTCTCTGTATAATCTATTATTTTAAGAAGTATTTTTATTTGACCTGTCAATAAATTTAAATAATGCAACGACTTTTTAATAAAACTGATTTCAGTAACTTTTACAAATAAATTTTTACTAACTCAAAATGTTAGTTCTATAGATTTACTTGTCTTTCATTTTGATAGACATATTTTCAAGAAAATAAAAACGGAGAAATTATGGATCTTCTATTACAGACAAATTGAGCAAAAAATGACCCTTATGAAAATGGAATATAAAAGATTTAGCATTATTTCATTAAATATCCTGTTTTAATGAATGTAATTAAAAAGGGTAATTTTTATACTTTTCTAAGATTCAAACTTATTTCTAAGCTTAATTCACACTAGTTTAAAATTTTGTAACACCGTGATATTGATAGTACCTAATAAGAAACGTTAATTTTTAAAAAAATTAAATTGTAAATCGTATTTGAAAAAGCCGAAAACCTTTAGTCTGTCTTTTATGTCGGTACGATAGTACCTACTTTTTTCAGTAATTGAACTAAAAGTATTTATGTAACATGTTTCAGTAGTAAAAAATCACTTAGAAAGCGTTCGAATTTACCGAAATATTAGAATAAAGGCGAATTTTTAATGGCACCTTTAGTGACAATGACACGTTTAAAAACATGTCAAAACTGAAATGGCCCACTTGAATCGAGTTATTATAGAGGAATTAATTTTAGACGTTTTTAACAAATCATCAAATAATTAGGCAATGCAGTTAGCGGGGTCATAAAAAACTAAAAATGTTACATTTTCTCTAAACTTCGTAGGAGTTACCGTTTACAAGTGACTCATAGTGGTGAAATAAATAGTAGTCGCCCTGTATAACTCTTTCTACTGCCCGTCGTATTTCCTAAATACTACTAAACTAATAATTTTGGGGAAAAACTGTGTTAATACTTTTTGTTGTTTTTATGAAAGTACCTATTTTTATCCCTTTTTATCCCTCTGCAATTACATTTTTATTTTTCTCTTTATGTATTCAATAAACTTAAATTGCAAAATTATTTAGTTTTAAGAAAATCAATTAGTGTACTTTTCCCCGATGATAACATTATTATCGTTAGTTATGAGGTATATAATCCAAAATTAGAAAACCATATTAAAAAGGCGATAACTTTTTCTATAAAACGCATATGCGCCCCATTCCCGTATGTAAAAGTACTACCATGCCAACAGAAAAAATATCAAAAATAATCTAAAATATTTTTTAGAAATTAAGAGAATATTTTAGCCTAACAATAAAAAATTTTAGACAAATTTTAAAAATTAGACATAAATAAAACCCCGATTGTTAAACTTATTTTGTAGACAAGCTTAGGAAAATTCAATCCTTAATTTGTAAATACATGCAAACAAAAATTTTCTCATTCCTGATAAAGCTACCGTGTAGTGAAACATATCGAATTTTTAAATAAATCTGCATAAAAGTGGAATTTTGCACAAAAATTTGTGTTTATTTTACTGTAGGACGATAAAAATAGAGTTCACCAAAAGTAATGGCTAAATCAAATCAATCAATAAAAAACGTTTCTTACCCTTGATAACATTTTGTTTTTATTCATTTTTCCATTTTTTTCCTTTCTTTTTCGTAGATGTACATGGAACACTTGTACATGGCCCTTGAAACTCTTCACAGCTTGAATACACTTCATCACTCTGAATTTTATTTTCTTTTTGGTAATTACCCCTTCTTTTTACCTTACACACTGTAGGCTTTAACGACTTCTTCGGCTTTGAGCATTTTTGTTTTTCGTTTATACATTTTTCCCACTCTTCTTGTCTTTTACGGTTTTTCGTGAATCTATATGAATTTTTTTTGGGTTTATTCGTTTTTTCCACTGCTTCTGGTTTCTTTTTCAGGGATGTACATGCCCCTTCGAATTCATTGCATCTAGAATAAACCTTCACTGCTTCGGCTAATACACTCTGAATTTTTTTCGGTTTTTCTTGCTTATCCGTTCTTGTTCTTTTTACCATAGTTCCACTCGGTTCTGCCGACTTTTCAGGCTTCAAAACGGTGGCTCCACTGTAAGATGGTCCTGAATACTCAATGATTTCATCTACTTCTTGAATCGTAGGACTCCTACCCATTAAAATCAATAAATTTGCCACAGCTTGCTCTGTTTCATCCTGAATGGTTGCGCTGGTGTGCACACCGGTATGGGGTGATAAACAGCGAGGAGGCGTGTCTGGAATGGGTGATAGCATCACGGGGATAATTTTTGCTGAAGCAAGAATTTTTTCTATAGTTGGCGCCGACTCGCTCTGGACGATGCAGTTATTATCTTTCACCTGTGACTCTAAAGCGGAAAGCGATTTAACAATTTCTATAAGTTCATATGCCTGATTCCACGAAACCCTATCAAACATATACACACGCGAAATTTTGTCCTCCACACTTCCAGCACCATAAATAATCGCTTTCATTTCACGATGTTGATCTACAGAAAGACCTTTAATTAAATATACGCGCCGCATTGCCTCGCGACGTATGTCGGCATCATTCGACCCCAGGATTGAAAACATTTTTATGCCAATAAACTTTTAAAAAACAGGCTAGCTAAGCTCTTTCTCGATCAAAGAGAAACTAAAAGATTTTGAAGAAAATAAAAAGGTAGTTGAGGCCTAAGTTATATACATATTACACAGGTCCGCACTTAAAAATAATTTACCGATTAAAAACACATATCTTTCCCTAGGGCAGTGAATTTAGCATTCTTTGACAAAGAAACTACAAAACCTCGTAGAGCTTAGAGTAGATTCTTTCACTATTAAGTGTATATTTTTAATTTATTTATATTTTGATTTTCAACAAATCGACGTTGATCGTGAAATACCTCCTGTGCGGGATTTAAGCCGTTTTTTCAGGTTATACTTGCGTTTGGTTCGTTGGTTTTAAATGTTTTATCGACTTGTAAAGCGTGGTTAATATTATATTTCTACAGAAAAAACAAATTTATAAAACCCTCCATGTGCATATACAATAAATTAATTCTCAAGCATATACTATGTGATTACATTGTCCATTACATCCCCGCAAAATGCTAATATGTGCCTGTTTTTCTTTTTGAAAATTATCTTATGTGTAAACTCGAGATGGTTAAAACTTCGTATGTAGTAGAATGTCACGTTTATTAATAATTACAGTTTAACGCGATGTTCTAGTATGATAATTTTTGTTTCAAAAGATTTTCCATACTGTTGTCCCTAGTTTTCTTACGGTATGCACTAATTTAATCCAAAATAACAGAAATAGGATGTTTTTTCTTTCTCCTGTAAAATTACAATTTTACATATAGGAGGTATCAACAACGACGAAATATCGAAATATCGAAAAGTGGAAAACAAATGTTAAAAATACACCCCTGATTCGAAGTACCTAAATTTTCTTTTTTGCTAAGGGTTCTTTATCGCACTTAACAATCTATAGTGCCTTTTTAAAATGTCGTAATAAATTTCATAGGTTTATTTGTCCAGCTTTTAGGTTTTTGTTTTATAACGAGACAATAAAATACAGACAGACAGTTCTTTTCGGGGGTGCAAGTACATGGAACCTTCACAGTTTGATACCAACTCCTAGATTGCAAGGATAAAAGATGAGTTTCAATTTATCACCCTGCGTCTCGTTTTTCAATAAAATAAGTGCTGAAATCGAAAAATTGTCTAATTCTAAGCAACTTTTGTTCTATGAAGTTTTTTTGTTGAAACTCAATACTTTTCGACTTATTCGCGACTAAAATTGTCGGTTTTCAGGCAAAATAAAAACACGTTTTCAGATTCTTTTTCGCGAATACCCCGGAAAAATATGTATTTAATCGAAAAACTTGTAGAGAGCAAAATGATAGCTTATTAAAAAAAACAAAGAAAATCGTGTATTTATATATTGCAGACCCAATACACGCGAAATTATTGCTTGCTGAAAGTTGATTGGTATTTTCAAACGCCAAAATGGAAAGTTTCTACGTACAATAACCAAATACCATTGCATTTTTCGGGGAAAAGTCATAACACCTTTTTTAAAGTCGTTTAAAAACCTTTATTTATATTTTTTATACTAACATCAAAACTAAGCGAGATATGAGGAGAACAATGTCGATTCCTATTTTTTCGTTGAAAAATAGCGAAAATCTCATCCACTCTTTCACCCCATTTGAAAAAATCGTTGCCACTTTACATTCACTTTATTTATGTTCTTATAATATGTTCTCAGTGTTTAACCGGTTTAAAATACTTATTTTTGAAAAATTGAGCTTGATGAGAGAAAATCATTTTCGTAATTTAGAGAAAAATCGCCTTTCCTTCAAAATAACTCAAAAACTATTAAAGATACGCAAAAATTTTTAGAGTACAAAGCTATAGGTTTTCTTTTCTGAAAATTTTTAATTTTTATGCAAATTGATACTTTTTAACAAGCAGATAAATAACTGCTTAATAACAAGTTAATTATTATATTTTCGACGATATCTGTCATAAGGGTGGTTTTTAAGGGTTGAAACTGGTTAATGAACCAAAAATTATATTGAAAATTGTCAATTGACTTTTATTTAACTGATATAAATATGATTTCGGTTGATTACATGCCCCAATCTAAATTTTTTTTAAATTTCTCGATTAGGTGTAGGTAGGGCTGTTACGATAAATAGTCAAAAATTGTTCCCACGCTAACTAACGTTTCATATGGACAAAAGTAGCTTCGTCTTAAGCCTAGCTATGCCTTTATGTCCTTTTCTAAGAAACAGGAAAATAAAAAAAGGCCACCTAGGATGAGCCACAAATCCGAGGCATTGAATTTCGTTAAAATATTTAATTTTTGATTTATCGATCTACAAACCGTAACTAAAATAAAATTATTGTAGTCCTTGACGTATTTGTTTCTTTAATTGATCCTATATCATATAAATACAAATATATTCTACAGCAAAAAAAAATAATATGTTTTGTTTCCTATATATTATTATTTTTTTATAGTGGCTGAAGGTATCAAAATGAGACTACTGCTTGCAAGATATTTCAATTTGTCCTATATTATTTCCTATAGTAGCTAAAGGTATCTAAATTACCATACTGTCGACTGCTTACAAGATATTTCAATTATTTTGGTTAAAAATATAATTTTTGTAAAATTGTGTGGGCATAGTACGCCATATATAGGTTTTAACGTTTTGGACATGCAATACGAAAAAGTGTATTGAAAAATAGTAATTTTATCCAAGAATTCTTTTATTTAAAATTATTGCAAATTAAAATAGTAGAACTAGGGGACTTTTTCTTTATTCCTGCCATGTTGGTTTTGCTTTCACACTATCTTTTATTAAAATTAAAACTTTGCTGAGCAATAATTAATGCATAAAGTTTTCTATTTTGATGCACACATTTACATCTTTTCAGGCTAGATTTTGTTTCCATTTCTCACATGCAGAGTTTCATTGTTCTCAATGAAATATAGTGGTGACTGAAAATTTTTTGGGGGAATTTGATATGATTCTTTGGAAAACCCTGAATCACTGTCTTTTCATATATTCTATAGAAGTAGAGTATTTTCTTTAAAAATTACCCTATCTAACTACAAGTTGTACCTTAAAAATTGCTCCGATTTTAAAATCAGCTAGAAATTATAGGGGTAGTATTTCTTAACTAGGTCGAGCTTCACTGCAATAAGAAAAGTAACGACTTGCTATTTGTTGTAGATTCTCTCTTCGACGAGTCCACTTAAGAAGAGAAATTTACAAGAGCATCCCACTCTCAAGTACCTATTAGTAATTATTTTTACTAAAAAATTCAGGTGTAATTTGCAATAATAAAATTGTTGCGTAAAATTTTAAAAAAAGATCGTCAGGTTTCGTATTTCGAAACGAAAAAAGTAATTTCTGGGTAGTGCGCGTGCGTAGTATTTACTACAAAATTAGTATAACAGTGAATAAATTGTAGAAGAAACTTTAGTTGTATTTCTGGAGTCGACAAGAGTAGAGCTACCAAGAGCATACTGAAAAGTTGCTTCAACTTGTTAGTTTTGTGCAAAGAAAGAAAAATAGCTTCAAGTATTCTATCCCAGAAATATCTGATTTTGAGAGTGACGGATACATTTTAAAAATGGAAAAGTTTATAATCGTTAAGGACGTCGTAAAACACGTTAAACGTTTTCGATTAACAGGTCGCACCATTGATTTTAAAATAAAAGCAATTCCCAAGAATGAGGAGCCCGTTTCTTGGATTAGATCGGCTCTATCAGATATTGTATATCTCACCAGTAGCTACCTAGCTCCTAGAGACAAAATTGGATTCAGCTTTTGTTCGAAAAATTTTTCAAGAGGTGAAGGGTGGCTCCCATTCAAAGAAGTCAGCAAGGTGGAAATCGAAGATATTTTGTCCATTATTCAGGGTGTATACCAATCAAATTCTTCAGGCTTTGATACTGATACATTTTGTCTGGGTGTAACAACAGTTCGCATGCCTGAAGGCCGAGGAAGAAGCCGAAACAGAGATAAGACATTTGTGGAAGAATCAGCAAGACGACGAGGCATAGTACAAATAAAAAATGTCGACAACTTATGTTTACCTAGAGCTTTGGTAGTGGCCATAACACACGTGAAACAGAACCCTGAATACGTCAAAGTTCGACGCGACATTGGAAAAATTCAAAAAGAAAGAGCATTAAAGTTAATGGAAGAAGCGAATGTTATAATTCCCAAAGAAGGTGCAGGTATTTTGGAGCTTCGGAAATTCCAAGAACATTTTGGTGAGGAGTACAAAATTGCAGCGTATCAGTATGGATCCAAAGGTCGAGATTTAATTTTTGCAGGAAATAGTAATGGAAAACATTTAAATCTTTTATACCATGAAGGGCATTACAACGTTATTGTTTCGCTAACAGCAGCATTTTCGTGCGGTTACTACTGTGATTCTTGTCATGTACCATACAATGACAAGAACCAGCACCGATGCGGCGGTACATGTTCGTCATGTCAGCAGTCTCCGGCTTGCCTTAAGGAAACAAAAATTAAATGCCCCGACTGTCTCCGCTTTTTTAGTAGTGTCAATTGCTTCGAAAATCATAAGAAACCGAAGTCTACTAAAAAAAATGAATCCCTATGCGATCAGATTCGTCAATGTCCTTTGTGTCTCAGAACTATAAAATCCAATAGAGACCACATATGTGGGGAAATCTTCTGTAATACTTGTAGTAAACACCAGCCGCGGGGTCATCTTTGCTTTATACAGCCTGATACGCGAAAGCCAACATCAGAAAATATATTGTTTGTGTTCTTTGACCTAGAAACACGCCAGGAGCGAGTATTAGAAGACGGGTCTCTCCTCCATGAAGTAAATGTGTGTGTATTTAAACAATTTTGCGACAGTTGTATTGACAGTCAGCCTTGGTTTTGTGAAAAATGTGGTGTAACTAAACAAATCTTAAAAGTCAATCCTTTAGACAGATTTGTAGAATATGTTTTAAATCAGAGAACCCTTTTTAAAAATGTATTAGTGATAAGTCATAATGGTGGAGGCTTTGACAATCAATTTATACTAAATAAACTTATGACTGAAACCGACATTACACCAGAAGTGATTATGCGAGGAACTAGAATAATTTTAATGCAAATATTAAACCTAAAATTTCTGGATTCTCTTAATTATTTCCCAATGGCACTGTCTAAATTACCTAAAGCATTTGGTCTTGGTGATAAATTTAAAAAAGGCTATTTTCCACACTTCTTCAATAAAAAAGAAAATGAATCGTATGTTGGGCCTCTACCCTCAGTTGAATACTATGGACCCGATAACATGAAGGTGGAAGATAGAAAAATATTTTTAGAATGGTATGAACAACAAAGAAACACAGTATTCGATTTTCAGAAAGAAATTGTGGAATATTGTGTTTCTGACGTGGAAATACTTTATGAAACTTGTAAAAAATTTCGAGAACAAATGATAAGTAGTACAAATGTCTGTCCGTTTACTGAGGCCACCACTATAGCTTCTACATGTAATAAAGTTTTTAGGCGTAATTTCATAAAACCTGAAACTATTGGTATTATCCCTAAGAACGGGTACAGGTTCCAAGACAGACAGTCTATAATAGCTACAAAGTGTCTGATTTGGGAGGAACATCAGCGAAAAATAGAAATTCAACATTCGGCAAAAGAAAAAGAGGCTATCATTGGTGGATTGAAAGTAGATGGATATTGCCGACAGACCAACCAAATATTTGAATTTCATGGGTGTTATTACCACGGGCATCCAGAGTGTCTTAAACATCAAAGAGACAGTCCTCTCACTGATAACCCAAATGAAACATTAAATATGAGGTATGAAAATACTGTGGCGAAAACAGAGAGACTGAGAATGTTAGGATATGAGGTGATCGAGATTTGGGAGTGCCAATTTCGAAGGCGCGTGGAAGAAAACCCTGCAATAAAAGAGTTTACTGAAAGTCACCCGCTACTTTTCAATGCTCCCCTAAATCCAAGAGATGCATTTTTCGGCGGACGAACAGGAAACTGTAAAACCTATGCTAAAGTCGGGAAAGATGAAAAAATAAAGTACCTGGATGTGTGTTCTCTCTACCCATTCGTGTGCAAGTATGGACGATTCCCCGTTGGTCATCCTAAGCTTTTCATCGGAGACGAGTGCAAAGAATTAAATTTGTTATGTATAGACGGCTTAATAAAATGCAAAATTTTACCTCCAGCTTCCCTATACCATCCGGTTTTGCCCTTAAAAATGAATGGTAAATTAATGTTTGTACTGTGTAGGAAATGTGGTGAATGCATGAACTATACTGAATGTGATCATGATGATGATAGTCGAGCTCTAGAAGGGACATGGGTGATTGATGAAGTGAAAAAGGCTATTGAAATGGGATATAAGATTTTAAATGTAATGGAAATATGGCAATACCAAACTGAAATATATAATCCTCGGGAGAGGTCAGGGGGGCTGTTTGTCCAGATGATGAACAAATTCTTAAAAGTAAAGCAGGAGGCTTCAGGTTGGCCAACAGCGTGTACTACTTTGGACCAGAAGACAAAATACATTCAAGATTTCTACGACAGGGAGGGTATTAAAATGGAATTTAACAACATTGCGCAAAATCCGGGGCTACGTGCTCAAGCTAAATTAATGCTTAATAGTTTCTGGGGAAAATTTGGTCAATCTGAATGCCAAGCTAAGTGTAAAATAATAAAGACCCCCGAAGAGTTTTACGCCATGATGACCAACCCGTGTTTGGAAGTTAATAGTGTGCTACCTATAAACGAGGACACCCTTCTTCTAAACTACCAGTTTACAGAAGAAAGTTATAACCCACTAGCTACAGTTAGTGTAACAATAGCTGCTTATGTTACGGCTCAGGCACGATTAAAACTTTACTCGTATCTTGAACAGCTCGGCACTCGAGTTTTATATTACGACACAGACTCGATAATTTTTACTCACAAAGATGGGGAGCCTGAGCCCGCAACTGGGGAGTTTATAGGAGATTTAACTGACGAGCTGGAAAGTTTTGGAACCGGAAGTTATATAACTGAGTTTGCATGCGGTGGTCCTAAAAACTATGCTTATAAATTATTCTCTACTTTAAGTAATGAAGAACTTGTAACATGTAAAGTGAAGGGGATTTGTCTAAATTACCAAGCAAGTCAGCTAGTTAATTTTGAGTCTATAAAAGGAATGATTCTAAACCCCGAAAAAGCTCCGATGATAATAATAAGATCCAAGAACATTAGGCGGACAAAAATGCATGAAATAATCACTAAGGAAGAATCCAAAATATATAGAACAAATTCATTAAAACGTAAATTTTTGGAAAATCACGACTCTGTGCCATTCGGATTTAAGAAACCTAGAATTAAAGAATAATACATGATAGATTTATTACTGTAAAAATGAATTGAAAGTGGTGTAAATTAGAAATTTTATAAGGTAAAATGTATATAGCAAAAAATTTAGTAGTTTCATTGTCACTTTTGAATTTCGAAGAAGAACCAATAGATAGATATAAGATAGGTGTATCAGGAGGGCAAAGAAACATGTAATATTAACATTAGGAAGAATTCAAGATATATACATTAAACTTACCATAGTGCAAATATTTGGAAAATCGCGATTCTGTACCATTTTGTGAGGATCAAGAAAGATGCAATATTCACAAAGCAGAGAAGCCAAGATATATTAGTATATAAATTAAATTCAACTTAATGTAAATATTTGGAAAATCACGAAACCTGTACCGTGATGATTTAAGAATCCTGAAATTTAGGTAATAATATGTTAGAATTGTCACAGTAAAATGTACATTACAAATTTCATCAGCAAAAATGCAGCAATAAATTTAGTAGTTTCACAGACACTTTTGAATTTTTCTTTCACATGATCCAATATACTAGGATAATTTTCGACATTTGGTTCGTCTCGACGTTTGGATCGTTTAAAATGTCGTACTTTATATATGCAGAAACGCCAACGCATGTATGTAGTGTGATGAACACATTATTACGGAAAACTAAAATAGGGTATTACCATGAAAAACAGTCAATTTAAGATTTAACACTTTTAATCGAAGAAAAAATTACTTGGGTATTAAATAATATAAAAGTGTGCGAAATCGATGTTATTCTGATTAAATTTTATATTTTAAAATAACTCATATTTTGTGTTTAGTTTGCTCTGTCCAGGATTTTCATGTATTTTTGGTAGTGATCCGAACTAAATGAGATACCTAAATAATATAATACCAATATTTACTTGATGTTGTTAAGTTACCATTTTAAGTCAATATAGTTTCGAAAAATCCTCAGGTTTAAAAAGTGGATATTTGCTCAAAATAGGCAAAATCGACGATTTTAATTTATAGTTTTTGTTCTCTCGTAAATTTTTGTGATAATATAATACTAATATTTACTCGATGTTGTTAAATTACCTTTTTTTAAAAACAATATAGTTTCGAAAAAAGGTACAGTTTTAAAAAACAGATATTTGTTCAAAATAGGCAAATCTAAGATTTTCATTTATAATTTTTGGTGACTCTCAATTTTTCTGGGTTTAAGTAAAATACCTAGCACATTATAAACAATACCTATAATTTTAAATGATCTTAATAAGAAATGGGATGGGAAGAGAGCTAGGGGTAGGTAGGGTCCCCATCATGTATCTCGACCTTGACGATGGTGATGGGGCTTAAGTTTCACTGATTCCAAAATGATGAAACTTGGACAGCAAAAAGGAAATATCATTTTATTATATTATACCTGCGAATAGTTTTCAATGATTTTAAGTATAATTTATAAAATGTCATAATTTTTATCCTACGGCTACTGTAAATTACTAATTTCAGTCTATTGATGATAAAGTCAAGTTTGATAGTGTGACACTTCACACCACTATTACTCCATTGTTGGTATACACTGCTATTTTTCTTCATAAACATTAAACGAAGTAAATGGAATTGGGCCTCTTGTACGTAAACCGTAAACGAGGTAGCTAAAAATGGGTAAGTTATCATATATTTTGATTAGTTTTAAATAAACTCTAAAATTCTTCATTTTTACCATAGTTTGTCATACAATGCAGTCGTAAATCGTAAAACAATGTAGTTAGAAATGAGAAAGTTATCATATATTTTGTTTATTTTAATAAACTATTAACTTCGCTTTTAAAAATTACACAGTTTTTTACAACACCCGTACTCCATTGATCGTATACGTTGCTATTTTATCGTAAACAATAAACGAAGTAAGTGGAATTGAACCTTTTGTACGTAAACCGTAAAACGAGATAGCTGGAAACGGGGTAGGTTATAATATATTTTGATTTGTTTTAAATTAACTATAAAATTCTTCATTTTTACCATAGTTTGTCATACAATACAATCGTAAATCGTAAAACAATGTAGTTAGAAATGAGAAAGTTATCATATATTTTGTTTATTTTAATAAACTATAAACTTTTTTTTAAATTACACAGTATTACAGTATTGTTATTTTGCCATTTTAATTTAAGTTAATTTAATTTTAAGTAAAAAAATATGAACAGATTTTCATTGTCTCCTTGGCTGCTGTATTCTGTTATTTTTTAGACCAAGATAGTAGAATATGATAATGACAATAAGACTGTTTCTTAGCTGCATACGTCATTTTTCCTGTGTGCGCTGATATACTGCTATTTTCATCACATGCACAAACCATGAAAAGTTATGAAGTATCTGGAAACATGTAAGTTATTACATTTTGAATTAATTTTAATTATGGTATTTGTCAGTTTGATGTTTTTATATTAACTTTGCGTAGGTACATCAATTATTTACATATGTTCTTCATTTTATCTAATGTCACCGTAGCAAAGCTCATTCACATAGTGTTATTTGCCAGTTTTCTATTTTTTTTCGCCATAGAGATTTATACGTTTTCTATAGGAATACTTAGTATTACGAGTAAGGGTCGTAATGAAACACTGCATGTGAGCTATGGTAAAATTTTAATTTGTGGCCGAAACACTGTGAATATGTTGAAATCGTTACTTTGCGTAGGTACATCGAATATTTACATATATTATGTTGTTCATTTTATCTAATGTCATAGTAAAGCTCATTCAGTATAGTCTTATTTGCTAGATTGCTATTTTTCTCCATAGATATTTATATGATTTCTATAGGAATACTTAGTATTACGAGTAAGGGTAGTAATAAAGCTGCATGTGAGCTATGGTAATATTTTAATTTGTGGCCGAAACACTGTGAATTATTATTTTTTACTAGTGCCTGGCAATGTGGGACTGGTGAGATTAATATTTTGACGCGTACAACGATTACAGAGCTATATTTGTAGAAAATATGTTGAAATCGTTACTTTGCGTAGGTACATCGAATATTTACATATATTATGTTGTTCATTTTATCTAATGTCATAGTAAAGCTCATTCAGTATAGTCTTATTTGCTAGATTGCTATTTTTCTCCATAGATATTTATATGATTTCTATAGGAATACTTAGTATTACGAGTAAGGGAAGTAATAAAGCTGCATGTGAGCTATGGTAATATTTTAATTTGCTCACAATACACTATGAACTATTATTTTTTGTATTGTATGAAAGGCAAGTGTTATGTCCTACTGTTCTCATTACGGCAAAGTTATATACTTTATTGTAGTACCTATAAACACCGATATTGTCAAATTCTATACGGTTAAAGAAAAAGATAAAAGTTTTGTTCCTATTTGTACCTAAATTCAACAATGGAATTTACAGGTGCATGCGGAGGGTTGGCCGGACCTTTTTCTCGAGCCGTAAAGATTGCTGAACACTATGAGATTATATCCTTGATTTTAACTGGGGGTCGTATAATGTATACCGTCATAAACGGCGCAAAAGGTGATTATAATTTTATTAATTTTCTACTACTGTTCGCATCATAAAACGTCGTGCCACATATTTCGGTACAAAAAAGCTTTTTTTTTACTTCCTGCGTACTAATGTCTTCAAATACGATTGACTTTAAATGATAAAAAAGAAATATCAGTCAGACAGCCTGACTCATATGCAAACTTGCAAATAGAGTGACTTGCAGGTAGGCGGGCTGACATATAGTCAGACTGTCCGATGAACGGACTGGCTGATGGGCAGACTGGCGATGTGTAGAAAGGCGTGCAAAAATATTCGTTAAAACATAAACTACACAGTACACACGTACGCTATTGCAGATAGACAGTATACAGGTATAACAATTATTTTGGTTTTAAAATACATGCTATTCAGTCAGATTTATTACCTTTTCCGTTTTTATCATTGTTAATTTACCGTAATGTTTCTAATGTTGAGTACGATTATATAGCGTAAGGGAGAAATAAGATTAACTCTTTTTTTGTTTACTTCTTGAATCCAATAATGGTATAATACTTTCTGCTTTACACGTTAACTACATCATTTTAATTCATATTTCGTAAAGAGACTAATTTTTTTTTAAATACGGTATTTTACGAAAATGTGAAATAAATAAATAGTTATTAGTACCCTTTTCTCTCACTTTACGAGTATTTTAATCCAATATAAAACAACGCTGCTAGCATAGGGTAAATATATTACACAGATTCCAACAAAGGTATAGCAAGGGAGGATTAGTGTAGTTAACATAATTATTTTAGTGATACTTGTCCACATCACTGTCCCTATTTTTAAGTTTATTTCAAAGTTAACCCCGCATATTATACCTCCAAGAAGAGGCATACTAAGTTTGAATAGGTATTTAAATATTTGGTAGACAATCAGTGTAAATGGAGAAACATAAAAATATAATAATTACAAAAAGTTATTGCGCACTTAAAAGATTAATAGGTTCATACAGGTTTACGACGTAGTCTACAATTGCATAGTTTGTCTGGTAAAAACCGTCTTGTGTACATAGTCTGGGACATAAAACACCTATACACCTATACGTATGCTTTCATAGCGCCAAAAACACACATCGCTTACATATTCAAGGTTAAGCATAGCAAAAAGACATGCATACAGACAGATAGAGAGATAGACAGACAGGCCGGCAGACAGACAGACAGACAGACAGACAGGCAGACAGACAGACAGACAGACAGACAGTCAGACAGACAGACAGACAGACAGGCAGACAGACAGACAGACAGACAGACAGACAGGCAGACAGACAGACAGACAGACAGACAGGCAGACAATCGCACACATTCACACGTACACAAACACAAAGCCAAGGTTATTCAGGGTCAAATAGGTTCGCACACGTGTGCGACAAAGGTCATTCAAGGTCAAACACGTTAGAACACGTGTGTGACATTTCGTTGATTCAGGTTACGTAGTATTCTGACGCCACGGAGAGCTCGGGTTTGAACACCTGCCAAGCCCTACAAAAAGAACACCTGCAAAGGTACGCCGTCTAGGCCGGGTTAGATAGCCCGCGACTGCTTGATGTCGGTCTACAGTGACCTGTTACCTACTACGATCGCCTAGGCAGACGAGGGGGGGGGGGCACCATGATCATGGTCAAGAAGCACATCTCGGCTCAAGTTGTGCCAGGTCCTGATAATTGTCCCCACATCGAGGGGACATTCATTTCAATAAATTTTAAAGATAATAAACGCGTTTACCTGGGATCAGTTTACTGTAGTCCGTCGGTAGGTTTCTCAGGCAACTGCCTTAGAAAAATGTTTGGTAATGTTAATAGTACAATTATAGGGGGCGATCTTAACGCGAAGAACACAGTCTGGGGCTGCAGAGCTACAAATCCCCGAGGTCGCACTTTATATGAGTATTCGGAGGCTTTAAACTATCATATTCTGCCGCCGGAGGAACACACTCACATGTTTGGGCATGGTCTTCCGGATATTTTGGACATTTTAGTGATTAAGAACTCTGTTCGAATTTCACAGCCAATTGTCATATGTGATCTTAGCTCTGATCATGTGCCGGTTGTGATCGAAGTGGGCAATCCACTTGAAAGAGGCCGAGGTTTTATAACTAGGACTAGCACCAACTGGCCTAGATATAATAATATCCTCAAAACCGTTGAGCCTTTACACCTACTCCGCAATTCGGTTGACATTGAGAACGCGGTGAGCAAGATCACAGATGACATAAATGAGGCTCTTGCTCAATCATCGATTACAAAGGTGTCCCAATATTCAAAATACGGGGCTTTGACTGATGAGATTAGACAGCGTATTAAAATCAAAAACAGGCTCAAAAACAGAGCGTATCGTACTGGAGATCCTCAAATCAAAGCGGAGGCAAACAGAGAAGCCGAAGCGATTAGACTTCTTCTCATCGAGAGGCAGTCTAATCTTTGGGACGACAAAGTCCAAAGTCTGTCGATTGAGGACAACTCAATTTTCCACATGTCCAGAACTCTGACAAGAGGTGCTAAAGCCCCTATGTCATACCTGAAAGACCAGGGCACAGGTGAAACTTTCACAAACGCTAAAGATAAAGCCGAATTGCTCGCAGACAAGCTTTGCGAGCAATTCAGCGAAAATCCCACCACTGACCTGCTACGTGATGAGAGGGTCTCCAGAACGATACATATATACAAAACCATGGTTCACCCGCAGCAAAACTTTGCTGAGGTCACGCTGGACGAGGTAAAAACGCTGGTTAGCAATCTCAATATCAGGAAAGCCCCGGGTTTTGACGGTCTGAGAAATGCGGCGTTGCGAAATCTACCTGACAGAGCTTTGGGGAATATAGTGAATCTATCTCAGGCAATTATCAAAGAAGGCCATTTCCCGAGCGTCTGGAAAAGGGCAAAGGTGATTCTAATTCACAAAAAGGGCGAAGACCCTACTGTACCCTCAAGCTACAGGCCTATCAGTCTGTTATCAAGCCTTGGAAAAATTACAGAAAAATTGATTTTAGCTCGAATAAATAGTTTTGTGTTCGAGCACAACGTTCTGCCTAACGAACAGTTCGGCTTTAGAAGCGAACATTGCACAGTTAGGCAGACAACGAGGCTCACGGCCAACATAATGATGGGTTTCAATAAAAGGGAACACACGGGGGCGGTCTTCCTTGACGTTAGCAAAGCATTTGACAAGGTCTGGCATAATGGTCTCTTGCTGAAATTAATAAGACTCGGAGCTCCGAACTACCTCATCAAGGTAGTAGGCTCTTTTCTAGAGAATAGAAGTTTTGCAGTCTCGTCGGAGAACGCACTCTCTTTGAATAAACACATCAGGGCGGGAGTGCCGCAAGGCTCACCTCTCTCCCCGATGCTGTATAACATTTATACGCATGACATTCCGCGAGATAGGCAAACGCAGCTTTATCTATTCGCTGACGACACTGCAATAACTTCCACTTCTAAAGAACCGCGGCTAGTCGTCACACGTATGCAGCGCCATGTAAACCAATTGGAAAAATGGCTTTCTAATTGGAAGATTCGTTTGAATCCTTCCAAGACAAAAGTCATATTTTTCACCAAAAGTCGCGTTAGACGGCCCGAAACGAGGCTCAAAGTCGGTGGGGTTCAAGTGAATTGGTGCCAGGAAGTGAAGTACCTGGGACTTATCTTCGATCAAAGACTGAATTGGAGGTTAAATTCTATTAATAGAATCAAGGCAGCATTGCGTCAATTAAGCTCAATCTACCCCCTGCTTCACAGGCGGAGTAGACTTAGTAATCGAACCAAAGTTAACCTCTATAAGGTGTTGGTCAGGCCGGTACTTACTTATGGAGCAGCATCTTGGTGCAATATAAGTAAGTCCGAGCTGAATAAGTTCCAGGTGATTCAAAACAAGGCGCTGAAACTCATCGCAAATGCTCCAAGATATACCATGAACCGTGTTTTGCATCAGGACTTTCGAATACCGACAATCAACGAATTCTTTTTAAAAATAATCACAGACTATTACAGACGTACGGACGTATCGACCAATATACTAATAACGGACTCACATACGACGGCCAGACCAAACTCTACATACAAACTGCCGAAAGATTGGCTCCCCGTTGGCATAAATCTCTAACAGTAGAGAAGCACTATGATTATACAGTAGAGAAGCACTACCATGATCGTCTAACAGGCATGCAGCAGGCGCTAAGAACTATGCAGCTTTCCAGCATTCATCCAATAAAGCAGCAGTAGCCGAATCAAAATTCAAAATTAAGCCACAAGACCCAAAAAGTTTTCGATGAGACAACAGATGTCAAAGGATATTCCTGACGTAAAACCCCAATCAAGACCCCGTATATTCATCTTGTATAAAATAAACACATAGAAATCAGCGAAATAATCTAAAGACGTCTAAATGCGTAATTACTTTGCAAATCAGAAATCCTCATTCGTTTCACTTAAGAAGTAGCTTTTGAGCAACATAAATTAAAATTCTACAATTTATAGATAGATTTTTTTTTTATGATAAAACACAGCACTACAGGATAAATCCTTTATGGCACTCTAGGAGCGCTGCGTGTGCGCAGGAAACATTTCACGTTGGTCTTGAATCTTTGGAGATTATACTCGTTGGGGAACACGATCTCAGGGAGGTCGTTCCAGAGTGATGACGTTCTCCAGATGAAAGAATTTTGAAACAGTGTCGTTCGAGGGACACTATAAGCTGAACCACGTACTGGTGGGCTGCAGTGGCTTGTCGTGTATTTCTACCATGCACCGCTCTGGGTGGTATCAAGCGGGCAACCTCAGTTAAACACTTGCCATGAAAATATTTGTAAAATAGACTCAAGTCGCCAACCTGCCTTCGATGTTCAAGGCTTTCCAGGTTGTTGGTCAGACTATGGTCACCGATCAAGCGAATGGCTCTTTTTTGAATGGAATCTAGCAATCTCAGGGTATGTTTTGGAGCAGAGCCCCAAATATGCGAACAGTACTCCAGTGATGGTCGAATTTGGGCTTTATAGAGCATCAAAAGTTGTTGGGGTGTATAGAGGTTCTTTGTTCGGAAAAGTACTCCAAGCTTTTGCGAGGCTGCCTTAGCAATGGCCGCAACGTGACTATGCCAAGACATATGACTATCCAAATTAACGCCCAATAAATGAATTCATGAAGCCAAGGGAATTGAGTGTCCCGCCATAACTATATCCGGTTCTTCAACATTAACTTTTTTAAAAAAAAACTGCCGCCTGGGTCTTTTTAGCGTTAAATTCTACTTGGTTACTGTCACCCCAAGACAGAATTTCTTCCAGGTCTGTGTTGAGTTGTGAGACCTCTTGCTGCCTATAGAGATGTGCATTACCAGCCGATGTCCGAGCATCCAAAGTAAAAGATGAAACAAAGTGTGCTGTCATCAGCGAAGCTATATATAGGATTTTTAGTTTTCTCCAAAAGATCGTTAATGTATAGTAAGAAAAGGGTGGGCGACAATATAGAACCTTGAGGGACTCCGGCGTTGATGTTAAATGTGTCTGAAAGAAATCCGTCCATCGCCACTCGCAGAGAACGGTCTTTAAGAAAGCAAGCTCGACAGCCATGAACAAAATTGAACCGGCATTCCGTATGCTCTCACTTTAGATAGGAGCCCCTCATGCCATACTCGGTCAAAAGCCTTGGAAATGTCCAGTGCTACCTCCCGGGACTCCCCATGGTGTTCTATTGCGTTGTTCCAAACATGAGTAACATAAAGCGAGAAGGTCTCCTGTTGATCTAGACTTACGGAATCCATACTGGCGGTCACTAATAAAGTTGAAGCCTTCCAGGTATTTTAGTAAGTTTTCGTTGATAGCTTTCTCCATAACTTTTGATATAACCGAGAGCAATGCGACTGGATGATAGTTGTTTGGGAAAGTCTTCTTGCCTTTTTTGGGTATGGGTTGGACTCTCGCAGTTTTCCAGCAAAAAGGAAATATTCCTTTTTTGTAGGATAAGTTAAAAAGCCTACAAAATACCGGTGTCAGTTCGTCAGCGCATGTCTTAATTACAATGACTGGAATATCGTCAGGACCAGAAGCCTTTTTAGTGTCGAGACTCCTCAAGAGTCGTTTAACATGGCGGTGGCGAAAAACAATCTCGGGCATTCTCGATTCTACAGGGGTAATGTTCGATAAATATTACTTACAATTTTTACACCTTATGGGTTATGAGCAAACATTAAAAGTCTGCATCGTAAAACGATATTTTCAAACTCATACAAAGTCACTGAAAGCAACGTAGTTGGATCATATTTGATCAAAAACAATACGAAATTACTGAAAAAAAAATTCACTCTTTAGGTATATATATGGCCACTAGAAATATTAAAATGACTTTTGCATGTTCAATCTTATAAAATAAGTACGGCTATTTCTAGAAAAATTACTGTGTTCACTAAAAGAAAACCACATATATCACATTTTTTTAACTCCAACAATATGTAATTTTATCACTAAAAGTAAATTAAAACTCGAGTTTTCTGACATCTTGACGTATCGTAAATTTCAGCTTTGCCAAATATACAAACGCATGTTTGAATCACAGGCTACTTTGCGAAATGGTTAATTTTTTACAACCCCGGAAATGCGTGATTTTTTGGCAGTTTTCGTGTCATAAAAACTTATAGTTCTGTAATATTAGTGAGAAACTATTAATTTCTTTTAGTAAAGGTTGTTAAAGAGAAATTCTCAATTATTTTAATTTTTTGCACACTCTATATAAAAATTTTAAATCCGAAATATACATTTTATTACTTTTGAGAAGCGCTTTACGATGAAGTATTCAAAACTTTCATGAAATTTTTTTTAACCTAAAAAAAATAAAACCGTTTTAAAAAATTGTAATTTTTAGTTTTCCTCGAAAATTTACAATTTCTACATTTTTTAGGTATAGGAAGATGTATTGCAAAAAAAGAAGTATTTGAGATGCTCTATCTAACGGTCTCAGCCACATTTTGATCCTATTTTCCGTTTCGAAGGTATTAATTTCCGAAAAGGGGTTTGTTTTGATTTTCAATCGATCAAAAAAAATACTTGCCATTTTCCGATCTCACCCAAAAACAATCGGGTTCTGTAGGTTGACGTTCTCTACAACATCAGAAAATTTAAATAGGTTAAACCTATAGTGGTGCGGCCGCCATGTGGCACGTGTAATTTGTTTTATATTTTTTTGTGTGTTGTGTAACTTCTTTCTGAAACACCCCGTATATGCGAATTTGGTCTCATCAGATACCCTAAGTAGTTGTCGAATTGTTGAGAAAGTTTAATTGTTCCACCTTGAACCGTTTTTGAAGAAATTAAAAAAAAATTGCAAAATTAAGATTGAGATTCAGGATTAAGAAGAAAAGTGGACAGATAACAAGCGTGGTGAAAACTTCTATTCTTTCAACCCGACAGGGACAGTCGACCGCCTCATTTTTGAGACTTAAAAAAACAAACAAACTATATTTTTTTTATAATGGAACGCACGTAAAACTAAACATTTGGGTATATCAATGTCCTGTTATAGTAGTAACCAGGGACCATATAGGCAAGGCGCACGACGGCACCAAGGCCTTAAAGGCACCGGGCCTTCATCATTAATTAACATAAAACTAAAAAAAAAATTATCTATGAATACAGGTGGTGAAAATTCATTATTCACCAACACCGACCGCCGGTCGGCGACCAGTACCAGTGGTTAAATTTTACTACTCCGCTTCCTGTGGAGGCGCGAAAATTCGCGTGCGTTCGGCGCGCTGGTTTAAAACTGCAAAATTTTGCGTGTTCGTAATCGATGTAGCAGGTTAATTTTTCATTCTTGTCTAGATAAGCGCATAAGACGTATAGAGTGCCTTATTTGATATTACGTATCTACCGCAATTGTGAAAAATAATTACAAATAAGGTAAGTAAGTGATTAAGTAAATTAATTAACAGGGATGCAAATAATTGTTTTTTCTTTTAATAACTTTTGTTTAGGAAACAAATAAGAGGCTTAGTGTTTAATACTTTTTATTTATTTTATTTAGATTGCCAGAGAAGAAAAAAAGAAATTGTCTGGTTACCAAAACTTGCTTACCAAGCGAAAGCACGGGAGGAAGACTTGGAGAAAACCAATTTCAAAATTAGTAACTTTTTTCGAAAGACCACACACGACACTACTTCTGATAACAGTTCAACTACATTCAACAAAATCAAACTTGCCATCAGAATTAGAAAAGCAAGCTAATAAGGATGAAGATCCAAAAGAATTAGATCCTGATACGTTTCAGTCAGTGTCGGCACAATCATGTTCGAGTAAGCAAGACGAATTATCTGAAGAAGCGCCCCTTTCTAACGATCCAGGTCTTTGGCCGAGTGTATTGTCTCCAATCCAGGTGCAAGAACTTGTCGAAAAAGGTCCAATGCATTATGAAAATAAAACTATGTATCCTGGAGACAAAAGTGGACGTAAGTTTTCCGATATATATTTTACTCGAACTTTGTTAAATGGTGAAAAGGTTCAGCGTCATTGGTTGCTATATTCTATTGAAAAAAATGCAGCTTTCTGCTTCTGCTGTAAAATATTCAATGACCCCAACCCCAACAATCCATTGACTTTTAAAAACACTAAATTAAGTAACCAAGACGGTTTCAATGATTGGCATCATTTAAGCAAACATTTGAAAATCCACGAAAAAAGTAAATCTCATTTTCAAAATTTACGTGTCTGGTCAGATTTACTAGCAAGATTAAAAACTAATCGAACCGTTGATTCGAAAATGCAAAATTTATTAAAAAATGAAACTAAGCATTGGCGCAGAAAGAATAATTTATACTATTCAATTTTTGGCTTAACAAAAGTTGAATTTTTGTGGTCCTAGTAGTAACAAATAGTTTTTAAAATGTTTAGAAATGATAGCAAAATTTGATTCAGTCATGTCTGCACATATTAACAGATCTCGAAAAAATATTTCATTTTACTTGGAGATAAAATTCAAAACGAAACCATTAAATTAATAGGTGACAATATAAGAAATAATATTTTAAACGAAGTTAAGGAAGCAAATTATTTTTCTTTATTACTTGATTGTACTCCTGATGTGAGCCGCCAGGAGCAGATTTCTGTTTGCTTAAGATACGATAATTTAAAAAACAATAAATTTAGTGTCGAAGAACGTTTTTTAACATTTCGTCCTATAACTGATACAACAGGTGAAGGTTTAACCAACTTTTTACTAAAAACTTTGGAGAATTATGGTTTAGACATTTATAATATGCGCGGCCAAGCTTATGATAATGGTTTAAATATGAAGGGTAAACATCAAGGTATTTAAAAAAGAATTTTAGACATTAATCCACGAGCAATGCTTGTTTGTTGTAACCACAGTTTGAACCTTATCATAAACGATGCTGTAAAATCCAATATTTCTAGTATACATTTTTTTTAACTGTTCAAGAATTATATAATTTTTTTTTGTACAACTGCCATTAAAAGTGACACTTTTAATGACAGTCAACAGTGTTAAAAGTTATTGTTTACGTGGAAGCGTGTTAAAAATATTTTTAACACAAGTGTTAAACATATTTTTAACACTACATTTTCTTATGATGAAATCAAATAAAATTATAATAATAATTTTAGGAAGTGCAAATTTTTATTATCAATATTTAACAATCATTACTTACTCGATTACTTATGAACATTAATATTAATTATACAACTAAAACATTTGCTAACATTAATGCCTTGCGACTTTAGGGAGCTTCGCAACACATTACTAGAATCCCCAGTACCATCATAACTAGTAGAAACCGGAAGTACAATATTGGATGATGACGTCCCAAAATCTGCTGAGTTGTTAGAGGTTGGGAGAATTTTTGTGATTATTTGAATATTAAAATGTATTTTAAAGTTTAATGTCATTCCAAATTCCCCTATTTTATTATCAAAATAGGGCAGTTGAAACATTGTATGAGATTTGTGTTAAAAGTAATTTTATTTTGTTCGTGAAATTGTATAATTCGCTCCACTACGCTCCGCTCATTTCAAAAACTTTTTCACTCACAAAGTAAAAACATCACTTTTAACACTCACATCATAAATAACTATTCTGCCTCAACCAATCGGTAGTCTGTTTTGAAAAGTAACATTTCAAGTCTGACATTAAAGCCTTTGTCAGATACTAGATGGTCTAGCAGAATTGATGCAATATCCCCTCTAAGATTTTAGATGGGCGAAATTTACGATGCTCTTTATAAAATTTTATTTGAAAATAATGTTGACAATACTACAAAACATCTAGCTACCTCCCTAGGTAAAAGAATTAAAAATTAAGAGTTTGTGTGTATGGTAGTCTTGTGGTACAGGATTCTAAGTAAAGTGGATGTTGTTACTAAGATTCTGCAATCAAAAACATTTAATGTTTCCCAGGCTTGCGAAAGTTTAAATAACCTCAATGAATTTGTAAAACAATATCGACCTGACAAAGGCTTGAGTGACTTATTAGTAGATGCCAAAGTCAGTGGCGGCTCCTCAGGGCAGGCCTCTGAGGCCGCGCCTCACCCTCAATCTCCCAAACTCCTCTCAAAAAATACAAATATGTTTGTTTTAAATTTATAAAATTTCAAATATAAATTCCATATGAAAAATAATTTTCATACCGCTTTACCGAGCGTCGCGCTATTTTATTCTGTAAACTTTCGTCGACGGCCGAGAGGCTAAATAATTTCAGCTTCACTGCTCCGAGTGTTCGTACCGATTTTGGCAAGCCTCATACGAAAATCTCAACGTCTTTTGTTTGGTCTGTCTCTCTCTTACCCGGGGGTCATTTCGCGTTTGTTTCTCTCATTGAGGCTATAAGATCCTAGCTTAGCTGGTTGTTGATTGGCTGTTTAAATCACATGTTTTATTCTGCGAATTCTGTGATTACCCGGCGCCCGGCGCCCGGCGCCCGACTTATATCGTAGCAGGTGTGTGAACTGTGTGTCTTGGTTTAATTTAGGAAAATTACAAATTGTCATATTTTATTGGTTTATTTTATGCTAATATTCTTGTGAGTTGTTGTGACTGTGCAGGGTAGTCAGGATACAGGTGCGATGCAGGTAATGGAGAAGTATTGGCAGTGTTTGTTTGGGCAATTTATAATTTCGTGTTCGGCAAATTAAGGTTATATTTTTAAGATCCGGTAAGTTTTAAGATTTCTTTATTATGTTATTAATTATTAAACGCTAAATTTTATTGTTTTAAAAAAATATAAATCCTGTTCATGATATCATTCTCTCAGTCATTGAAACGCTATTATTAAGGATAAACGAAACGGAAAAAAGACAGATATTATGTAGTCGTCCGACACCAAAAATTTCGACAATATTTAACGATAAGAGACAGGGTAAGCAATATTCAAGAGCTTTTCAGGTAACTTGGTACGAAACCTATAAGTGGCTGTGCGGAAGTATTTATAAGGAAAGCTTATATTGTTGGCCTTGTATTTTCTGTGGCGCTTACGAGAGTAGAGCAAAATAGAGACACAATAGCGGATGCACTGAGAGAAATTGACCCTGACCTTGCAAATTGAATATTTTTCTCGTGAAACCTAGTATTTCAAAGTAATTATATTGCTGGTTGAATTCCTCACTATTCATTTCAAGCCAATGACCTTGAAATCGCGAAAAAATTTCGCCTGCGGCGCTATTTTGTACTCTCACCCCCTTATGCACCCACGAGCCGCCACTGTGCCAAAGAACTAGCTACTTGCTTAGAAGTTGATGCAAAATTTATATCCGCAGAAATTTTAAGGCCACGAAAGATTAAAAAACTATTTTCTTACGAAGGTGACGACCAGCCAATTGAAAATCAAGAAATGAAATTCAAAGTAAATTGCTTTTTCAGAATGCTAGACATTACTCTTTCATCCGTACATGAAAGATTTAAACTATTCACGTGTCATTCTGATGTTCTTAATATATTGGGAAACGTTGAGGATTTCGTCAAATATTCTGTCCAAGATCAATTTAATTTTTGTAAAAAACTGAAAGAAACCTTAACTGACAAAGATCGAAACGAGAAAGATATAGACGGAACAGAACTTTGACACGAATTACGATTTCTGCAAAATGGCGACAAAAACGCGACGTCGGTAGTAGAAACACTTAATTACATTGCAATAAATAACCTAACCCACTCATTTCCAAACATTACGATTGCATTGCGCATATTATTAACCATTCCAGTTTCTGTAGCTACAGCCCAGAGGTCATTCTCTAAATTAAAGTTGATTATAATTATTTACGATCTAGAATGGGCCAAGAGCGGTTAGAATATCTTGCTATCATTTCTATAGAGTCTGACTTTTTAAAGCAACTTGAAATGGAAAATCTTGTTAATTAATTTGCAAAAAGTAAAGCTAGAAAAGTCCAATTTTTGTAAGACCTCTCCATCATGTATCATGATCATGTATTATCTGTTTCAAAACAATCGCTATTTATTTTATTTCTTTATTTTTTTTTAAATATTTTGAATTTATGTTTTGTAACTTTGATAAAGTCAAATCTGGTCTTATCTGGCGGGTCCAAAGGTCACCGATTATATGAATCAATTCGAAAATTCCAGAGCTCATCAAAATGTTGTAAATAAAAACCAATATGGCCGTATATGGACAGCTGATTTTCCATAAAATTGAATGTTAATAGGTTAACCGTTAACTTGAAACTATCAGTCATAATAAAAATGACGGGTTCGTTCCAAAATTAATTTCTCAGAGGTGCGTTCGTATTATTGCAGACGGTTAACACAATAGTTTTACATTTAACAAATTTAATAACCAAAATGATGGTGGAAAATTAGATAAACTAACAATATACAGTAAAACCCCTGACTAGCGACCACCAAAAATGTCGATGAAATGTTAAATAAATTAAACAAATTTTAGTTTATTTCAGCAGATAATAATAAATTAAATATAAAAAAAAATCAAACTACACATTGGCTAAATTTTTGTTGTGTAATATCAGGCTAAAAAAATATTTCCAATTTAATAGGTTACCTACTTCAAAAGTCAAGGGGAAAAAGCTACTAGAGCCGGTGAGGTATCAAATCCCAAATTTATTTTACACGTATTTTGCCCCTGTTAAGCCAATAAGCGCCCCGCTAAAAATAAGTGGGAGAAAGAAACGTATAAAATCTAAACCGGTCTCAAAATGCGGGTCCAAAGGTCACGGATCATATAAATCAATTCGAAAATTCCACAGCTTATATCAAAATGCTGTGAGACTATGTAGGTATCAATATACCCGGAGAAAAGATACATAGTTTTATTATTTTAACTGTCGTGAAGTCGTGAAGATAGCCAGATATAATATTATTATTTTTGCAAAAATTATGTACATAATAGTACAGGGGTGGCGAATCTTTATGTATTAACGTGCATTTTTTCTAAAGAAATGTATAATGAGGCCATAGACGTGCCGTCGCAATTCGTAATATAATAATTCATAGTAAACTTTGTGATCGGTGGCGAGTCAAAATTTTATGTCGCGTGCCATTGGTTCGCCATCCCTGTAAATAGTATACCATAAATGTATTTCTTAAAAACGACAATAATAAACAGTGTAATTTATTTTTAAAATTTTACTACTAAAACCTAAAGATTCAATGGCATTTGGTCTGATAAACTATTTCGAAAATGAAAGAAAAAGTGGAAATTGGCCATCCAATATGCAGGAAACCGTAGCGAAAGCACTGGGAATTAGTTTAAGGACTGTGCAGAACAATGTGCATGAAAGAAAGCATAATATAATACCGAAGAATACTAAAAAATGTAAACAAAGAAAACCGTTTATAAACTAATTATAGACTAAAACTGTCATCGTCACTTATAAAATCTGAAAAGTCCTCGTCGTCTGAGTCGTCTTCGAATGGAGCAATTATCATTGGCGCTACTTCGACATCTAGTACTTGTTCTCGATCCCACCAATCCCTTATTAATATTTCTGTATGTTCCACTGATTTCTTCCAGTACTCTTGTGTAATATGATCCAAAGAATCTGGCCAAACTATTTGTACTTGGTCGGATTTAAGACCATCACCTACATGTTTTTCATAATAAGACTTTGTCCCGGCCCATATTAATTCTATTGCGTTAAACTGGCAATGATATGGCGGCAGTCGTAGAACCTCATGGCCATATTCACGCAATATTTCATCTATCGCGTATATTCTTGGTTTTTTAAGATACTTTGCCATTGATAGGAGTTCCGATTTAAGCATATTTGGTGAAGGATTTTGGTTGTGTTTTTCAAGCCACTCATAAATATCATTTTTCCTCCAAGATGAAGTAGGCTGTTTATTTAAAATTCTTGAATGATATGATGCATTATCTAATACAATTAAAGACGGAGAATCCAAATTTGGTATCAATTGAACTTTTAACTATTTTTCAAACATTTCGCAATTCATATTATCATGATAGTCAGCACTTTTTGATGTTGAAGAAAAAATTAAGCTTGCACCTGGAACATATCCTGTTACAGAACCAGCATGTAAAATAATGAACCGCTTTCCCGTGCCACATCCCTTTTTCCTTTTCACGCTTTTCACAGAATCATCTTGCCAAGATTTTGAACCACTTCCATTTGAAAATATCCACGTTCCGTCTAAAAATACCACTTTTCTAAATTTCGATGTGTAATTCTCCGTATAATTTTTTAAAAACTGAACACGCTGACTCACTATCTGTGGCTGCTCACATAAAAATCTTCGGTTACAGTCTTTTTTATAGCGAAAACCTAACTTTTTTATTAATTTTGATAGCGCTTCTAGTCCAATTTCCGATTTAGCGTCAACATATCTCGCGACAATACATCGAACGACAATTCACCGCCGACAATTCATCGCTACGACAATTTATCGTGCGACAATTTATCGCCGTATTGTTATATATATATTGTAACAATTAAAACAGAAGATATATAGACTTATATTGGTTAAACAGCGCTAACACGGCATCTAATCCACCTTTTTGGTTCCAATTCGCCTTTTTCAAGTTCACCGGGGAATATTAATTCAGGAAACCTGAACTAACCCCTTAAGAGGATTAGGTAATTATAGTATTAAGTAATTATAGTACTCAACATGACCCAAAATGAAAAATATAGAAATTATATCTGTAAAATCATTAACAGGTATCTAATTTAAATATTATAATTTTGGTATTTCAAGGAAGAGGATTAAGTAATTATGGTACTCATGAAAAATATAGAAGAATTTGCGATGAATTGACGCGCGATGAAGTGTCGTAGTGATGAATTGTCGCGCGCTCAATTGTCGGCGATGAAAAGTCGCGCGGTGAAATGTCATACGATGAATTGACGGGACACCCCAATTTCCAAAACACCCCGAATTTGTAATGTTTCTTGTAAAACTGGAAGAGTTACATTGGTTTTTGATCTGTATAAATCGTAAATCACATTTCGAACTCCCATTTTAATATTTTCGCTTTAATCCTCAGTCTTTGGCTTTCTTCGTTTACATTTTTTAGTATTCTTGGGTATTATGTTATGTTTTTTTTCATGCGCAATTCTCTGCACAGCCCTTAAACTAATTCCCAGTGCTTTGGCTGCTGTTTCCTGAATATTGGTTGGCGAATTTCCACTTTTTCTTGCATTTTCGAAATAGCTTATCAGATTAACTACCATTTTTTTTTGCTTGGGGATGCAAAAACCCAGAAAATTTTTTAATTTTGTCACAAACTGTCAAAGTCACAAAACTGACATCTTTAAATCAAGACGAAGGTGGCAGGTACTTGGGCAGGTACAAACTTTTGTGAATCGCTGAAAATAAATTACCTATCCTTTTCTTTCATGCCAAAATTGCATTTGTCTGTCATATTTGTCTGACGGATTTTATTTGGTTAGTATGATTAAACGCAATAAAAGAAAAGAAAAATTGAAAGTATGTCTTTGTTAAATCGTAAACCCGCCAGATAAGACCAGATTTGACTATACTGTTTTTGTTTTGTTACTGTTGTTTCGTATTCTATTAATATTTTTTGTGTACTTTCTGTTTGTCACAAATAAATATAGACATTAGTACTAAAAAGTATAGAGTTTTCTTCAAAAATTTTAACGATCAACTATGAGAGAAGGGTGGTAATTTTAGCTTAATCATTATAATATTGGTTAAAGGCGCCTATCATTATTTCGCACGACGGCGCCGAAAATATTTGGCGCGTCCCTGATGGTAACAGCAGTATAGTATTTATAAGTTCTATAACTACAATTATTGTTATAACAATTGTTTCCTTGGAAGTTGTCGGTTGATAGCGAGTTATCGGGACATTGATGTAGCCGTTCAAAACAGCTAAAATTAATAAATGACAAATTAATCCTTGCTCACAAGTTCAGCTGTCATATTATTATATACTATTTTGGTAAGTTATGAGTAGAGGAAAACGGACAGTTCTGGCTCAGGTGGTGCTGGTGGTGCTGGTGGTGCAACTAACCCGGGTGGTGCGGTGGTGCGTTTTATGACCTAACCCGGGTGGTTCGGTGGTGCGTTTTACGATCTAACCCAAGTGGTGCGGTGGTGCGTTTTATGATCTAACCCGGGCGGTTCGGTGGTGCGTTTTATGATCTAACCCGGGTGGTTCGGTGGTGCGTTTTATGACCTAACCCGGGTGGTTCGGTGGTGCTGTTTTACGAGACCAGTGATGCTGGTGGTGCTGTTTTACGAGATCAGTGATGCTGGTGGTGCTGTTTTATGATCTAACCCGGGCGGTTCGGTGGTGCGTTTTATGACCTAACCCGGGTGGTTCGGTGGTGCTGTTTTACGAGACCAGTGATGCTGGTGGTGCTGTTTTACGAGATCAGTGGTGCTGGTGGTGCTGTTTTATGATCTAACCCGGGCGGTTCGGTGGTGCGTTTTATGACCTAACCCGGATGGTTCGGTGGTGCTGTTTTACGAGATCAGTGGTGCTGGTGGTGCTGTTTTACGAGACCAGTGGTGCTGGTGGTGCTGTTTTACGAGACCAGTGGTGCTGGTGGTGCGTTTTATGATCTAACCCAAGTGGTTCGGTGGTGCGTTTTATGATCTAACCCGGATGGTTCGGTGGTGCTGTTTATGAGCTAACCCGGGTGCTTTCGTGAGGCGGCTCTGTCAATATCTCTCTACTGTGTTAATTTATGCGGGTAATAAAACCGACAAGGGTCGGATCGGCCTGCATGCTTATAGAGGTAAAAAACCGCTTTAGAATGTTTTTGGTATATCTTTTTTAGATAATTTTGGGGGAAATAATTTGCCTGAGATGCCAATTAAAAAAAGCCTACATTTAATTGTATTTTAGATTCTTGAATTTTGTACATGGATTAAAAATCTACTATTTCTTGAAATTGTATACATTATGTTAGATAATTAAGGAATAAAAAAGATGAAAATAGCAATTATAATTAGAAAAAAAATATTTTAATGTTATTTAAGACTTTGTAAATATCTGTAAAAACTGTTCTAAATCCTGTCATTTCTGAAACTTGTATACTGAGTGTTTAGAATTTAGTAAAAAATTAAAAAAATGTTTTAACGTTATTAAGCCCTGTGAAACTTTGTAAAAAATGACTAAAACAGTCGCAAATCGTCCTATTTTCTTAAAAGTGTATACTGAGTGTTTAGAATTTAGTAAAAATTAAAAAAAATGTTTTAAATTTGTTAAATCATGTGAAATCTTGTATAAAATGACTAGAACCATTCTTAATCATGACATTTCTGAAAATTGTATACTGAGTGTTTAGAATTTAGTAAAAAATTAAAAAAAATGTTTTAACGTTATTAAGCCCTGTGAAACTTTGTAAAAAATGACTAAAACAGTCGCAAATCGTCCTATTTTCTTAAAAGTGTATACTGAGTGTTTAGAATTTAGTAAAAATTAAAAAAAAATGTTTTAAATTTGTTAAATCATGCGAAATCTTGTATAAAATGACTAGAACCGTTCTTAATCATGGCATTTCTGAAAATTGTATACTGAGTGTTAAAAATTTAGTAAAAAATTAAAAAAAATGTTTTAACGTTATTAAACCCTGTGAAACTTTGTAAAAAATGACTAAAACAGTCGCAAATCGTCATATTTTCTTAAAAGTGTATACTGAGTGTTTAGAATTTAGTAAAAATTAAAAAAAATGTTTTAAATTTGTTAAATCATGTGAAATCTTGTATAAAATGACTAGAACCGTTCTTAATCATGGCATTTCTGAAAATTGTATACTGAGTGTTTAGAATTTAGTAAAAAATTAAAAAAAAATGTTTTAACGTTATTAAGCCCTGTGAAACTTTGTAAAAAATGACTAAAACAGTCGCAAATCGTCCTATTTTCTTAAAAGTGTATACTGAGTGTTTAGAATTTAGTAAAAATTAAAAAAAAATGTTTTAAAATTGTTAAATCATGTGAAATCTTGTATAAAATGACTAGAACCGTTCTTAATCATGACATTTCTGAAAATTGTATACTGAGTGTTTAGAATTTAGTAAAAATTAAAAAAAATGTTTTAAATTTGTTAAATCATGCGAAATCTTGTAAAAAATGACTAAAACAGTCGCAAATCGTCCTATTTTCTTAAAAGTGTATACTGAGTGTTTAGAATTTAGTAAAAAATAAAAAAAATGTTTTAAATTTGTTAAATCATGCGAAATCTTGTATAAAATGACTAGAACCGTTCTTAATCATGGCATTTCTGAAAATTGTATACTGAGTGTTTAGAATTTAGTAAAAAATTAAAAAAAATGTTTTAACGTTATTAAGCCCTGTGAAACTTTGTAAAAAAATGACTAAAACAGTCGCAAATCGTCATATTTTCTTAAAAGTGTATACTGAGTGTTTAGAATTTAGTAAAAATTAAAAAAAATGTTTTAAATTTGTTAAATCATGTGAAATCTTGTATAAAATGACTAGAACCGTTCTTAATCATGACATTTCTGAAAATTGTATACTGAGTGTTAAGTATTTTAGTTGAAAATAAGATCATAAATCATCTATACAAAACAAGCGCCCCTTATGGATTTGAACGAAAATCATAGATTCGACTATTTTCATGAAAAATAAATCTAAGTACGGAATAATGCAGGAAGATTATCTATTTTCTTGGTTTAGAAAGTGATGTAGTTAAGATTTATAACTTAGGAATAAATAAATTATTATTAATCTTTTCGACCTATTTCTCTTGCATATTTAATTTCTTTGATAGTAAGAACTAATCTTTTTATTTTACAAAGTAAAAAAAAAAAAGCTAAAGATCGGCGTTGTCAGTCAGGTATAAGAACTGATTTAACACGATGGTTTTTGTACAAACGTTCACATACAATTGTATGCTTTTTAACCGATTGTGTCGGAAAAAAATGACGATTTATAGATTAGATATTTAGACGAAGAGCTAACCTTCTCAATAAAGTATTGATTATTGCCCTGCTAGCTAGACAACACTTTTTATGTTAGTCAAAAAAAATTTTTTTTTTTCGGACGCTATTACAGATTTCATCGTTAACTAACAAACATTAAGACCAAAAAATTAGCGTGCAAGATGAAATGTATAGGTTCACTTCATTTCTACATTATTTTACAACTCTCAATCGCATTAAAAACAAGATCGAATAAAAAATAACTTATGACATATGGACGAAAAATGTTTTTCGGGCTATTTAGGTTAGCGACCGCATTACGTCTGAAATACTACATTTTTCGAGCTTATAACATAATTTACTATTTTAACGTTAAAATAGGGGAAATGATGTATCGAAGTGGGTACTTTTTTTTGTCGGTCACGAGATTGTAGTTTCTTTTAAAATGAGCTCTAATATTTACAACACAAATTATCCTTTAAGCCACATTAGTTTAAAACTCGTCTGTCGCTTTCCCTCTATCGTGAGATTGATTAAAGTATAGCGTAGTATATATTTAGATGAATTTCGTAAATGTTGAATACTTTCAAAACTGAAAAAGCCGCCCTTTGCAATAAATATCTCCGTAGAGTTAGGTATCCTGCAGATTAAGGGTATTTCAGCGGATAATCATATACAAATTCAAATACCTCATTTGTTTCGGAGCAGTAACCATCAACTTTTACACCATTTAAAACAGCTTCTTTACCATTAGCAGCATGTAAGATGTTGATTTTTCTGTGATTCTCGGTCCAAAGTAACCAATCTATGGCAATTTTGCTCTGCCTGTTTCTCCATCGGTATCCATTTTTTGGTATGATTCCTATAGTATTAGGCTTCAAAAAATGTCTTCTAAAAATTGCATTGCATGCTGAAGCAATAGTTGTAGCTTCAGTAAATGGACATACATTGGTAGTTTGTATAAGTTGTTCTCTAAACTTTAAACATGATTGCGCAAGGATTTCGACATCCGATACGCAGTAGTCTACCAGATCTCTTTGCATATCGAAACCATCATTTTCATGTTCTACAAACCATTTAAGAAATTTGGCTCTGTCTTCTTCTTTCATACTATCTGAGGAGTAATATTGAATTGATGGTAGAGGTCCTATATAGTTTTCATTTGCCTTTGTATTAAATAGGTGCGGGAAGTAGCCTTTTTTAAAAATATCCTCAAGTCCAAATGCCTTTGGTAGTTTGGCTTAAGGCATAGGGAAATAGTTAAGTGAGTCGATAAATTTTACATTTTCAAGTTGCATCGTAATTATTTTGGTACCTCTCATGATTAACTCAGGTGTAAAATCTGTCTTTGTCATAATATAGTTTAATATAAACTGGTGATCAAAAGCCTGACCATTATGGGCTATTACAATAATTTCTTTAAAGTTTTTCCTCATTTGTAACAAATGGCTAGTAAATGTTCCCGCTGGGTCTATACCTCTGACTTTTTGTAACTTTAGACCACATTTTTTTACAAGTATCTGCTTCAGAATCCATGCACTCATCGCAGTATTGTTTGAAAACACAGAGATTGACTTGATGTAAAAACGTTGAATTTTCCAATAGTTTGTCTTGGCTCGTCTCTAAATCGTAGAATACAAAAAAGATCATCTTTAATCTTAGCTTTTCCCTTATCAGACCGAATATAACATAGATGATCCTCGGATGCATGTTTATTACAAATTTTACAATAAATTTCACCACATGCATGTGCTCTTTTGGCTTTAATGGTTTTTAATCAAATAGAACATAGTTTAATTTGTTCGCATACTGTAAATTTGCCTGACGAATAATCCTTTTTATGATTTTCGTAACAGTTTTGACTTCTAAAAAATCATAGACAGTCCTGACATTTAATTTTTATTGCTATTTCACAAGCAGAGACTTGCTGACATGCCTGACAGCTTCCACCACATCGGTGCTCATTTTTGTGATCATATGGGACGTAACACTTTTCACAAAAATAGTTAGAACAAAAAGCTGCTGTCAGCGATGTAATTACATTAAAATGGCTTTTGTAATGTAATAAGTTCAGCCGTTTATTGCTTTCAGTTGAACCTTCAAATATAATATTTCGTCCTTTTGATCCATAGCTATAAACAACTAATTTATATTCTTTTAGATGATTTTGAAATTGTATTAACTCGGGAATTCCACCTCCTGCCTCAGGAATGCTAATTTTAGCTCTCTCCAACAATGATCTTGTTCTTTCGGTTTGAATTTTACTAATATCTCTTCCAACCTTACTGAATTCGGGATCTCTTTTATTATGGGCAATGGCGACTACCAAAGCATGTGCTAAACACAGGTTATCGATATTTTTAATACTTATAATACCTCGTCGCTTGTCGCATTCCTCGTGAAAGCTGTTATAATTTTTTCCTCTTCCCCCACCAACAGGTAATCTAACAGTTGTCACACTAAGACAAAATGATTCTGTATTAAGACCTGCTGAGTTTGACTGATAAATGCCACTTATAACACTCCAAACATCTTAAAAGGTTATGTCTTTAGCTGCTTTGAAGCGAATCCAACCTTCTCCTCGGTTGAAGTCTTTAGAGCAAAAACTAAAAGCCGCACGATCTAAGGGTTGTAGGCCTTCTGTAGCGTTTTGAATAATTTGATTAATTCCTTTTTCCGCCCAACCAACTGGTTCAACTCCCTGTGGAACAGGTTTTAACTTAAACTCTAGAGTGCGTCCTGTAAGGTTAAATTCTCGTAACTTTTTAACAACGTCTTTAACAATAATAAACTTCTCCATCTTTCTTTTTTTTTTTTTTGTTGTTTTATAATCTACTATCTACCTACATAAAAAAAAAAAAAACAAGTATATTTTCATATTTTTATCGGTCTTAAGTTCGATTTCAAAAGCACACTCCCACTTTTTGATAATTTCACAGTCTAAGCACATAGATCTTATATTTTTTATTTACGATCAATTCATCTTTATTCGCCAATCGTCTCAAACGAGTCTGCTTTTGAAAGTAATATAACCTTAGTATTCAGAAAATATTAATGATATCGGAGCCTAAAACATCCTTAACACTAAAAAATCATTATGTTTCCTAACAAAACCCATCATCTTGTCTATTTAGCTTGCTTTCCTATTGTTTAGCAGGTTAAATAAAATTATTATTTCGCTCTTTTTGTCTGTACTGAATCGTTAGGGAAATACGATTCTAGTCCTATAAGAGAGACAGTTAAAATTTATGTAAGCAATCAGAAATCCTACACTATGAGCTACTTAGTTAAAATTTCATATTTCCTTCCTGGATCAGCTAAAATTTGTGTTGTGTCGGTCAAAATTTATAAAATACGAAAAAAATGCTAGATACATTTTTATCATGACTTTCTATCTAATTCCATCTTATTTCAAGGTATAATTCGGTTGTCAAAATGAGAATCTAAAAAATCCTCGTGTTTCCTCACAAAACCCATCATCTTGCCTATTTAGCTTGCTTTTCTATTGTTTAGCAGGTTAAATAAAATTATTATTTCGCTCTTTTTTGTCTGTACTGAATCGTTAGGGGGGATACGTTTCTAGTTCTATAAGAGAGACAGTTAAAATTTATGTAAGCAATCAGAAATCCTACACTATGAGCTACTTAGTTAAAATTTCATATTTCCTTCCTGGGTCAGAAAAAATTTGTGATGTGTCGGTCAAAATTTATAAAAATACGAAAAAAATGCTGGATACATTTTTAGCGTGACTTTCTATTTAATACCATCTTATTTCAAGGTATAATACGGTTGTCAAAATGAGAATAAAATAATTTTCCCATGGTTTATGTCATCTTAAAAAAGTCAAAAGGTTATATTCTGTAGAGGGTCAGATACATTCAAATTTAAAAATTTTCTACAAGAAGAATTTTAAGATAGTATTATAGTAAATAAAAATTCTATACCTCCAATATTTCTTGGAAACATATCGTGTTCTAGCGACATAACCCAAAAGTACCTCTATTCAGAAACGCATCGTACTTTTCTTGTCAAACTTGACTTTGTTGTAATGTTGTATGCAGAGCACTTTGAAAACAAAAATTAGATTAGAAACCGCCGCCTCTTAAGGTATACTTTTTTAGGTCTTACATAGGGTACACTGGTATACAGAACAAATGTCATCTTTAATTGTCTCATTGTCCCATCCATTACATTATTATAATCTTAAAGCACCTGTTACCAGCATTATCTATTTTTATGGTTTTCATAAAACATAGCGATTACCGATGAAAATTAAACGAAAACTCAATAAATAACTTTTTTTCAACTGAAATAGACTGATTTTCGATGGAAAAATGTTACTTATAACTAAAAATGAATATAAGACATATACGCAATGATATTTAGAATAAATCAATCTTTTCTAAAATTACTATGAAATATTCACAAAATCGTTTCGTTATAACCAAAGTAGCAAGGCTTGCAGATTTCGTATAGAGTTCAAACGCGATACTGAGATGATCTTTTTTTTATATTTTTGTAGGATAATTCACCACTACGTTGTAAGTACTTGAGAGAGGACTTTCTTGAAAAATCCTCAAATTTCTCTGCAATTTTGTTCCTTCTAGAGTTAAATTCACACAGAAAACCCCGTATTCTTATCTTTCAGGTTGGTATATTAAAAAGGGCTTATTAGTATGGTTTAGAAAACAAGCAATATTAATTAACGGATGTTTTTTCGTCGTATGAAGAGTTGAAAATTTTTTTTTTTTTCCACTCCAATGGTTGCGATGCAGAGAGTCGGGTTTCATCATAATCTTTCAGGGTAGCTCAGGTTTGATTGCATGTAGAGAGTCGGATTTCATCATAATTTTTCAGGGTAGCTCAGGTTTGATTGCATGTAGAGAGTCGGGTTTCATCATAATCTTTCAGGGTAGCTCAGGTTTGATTGCATGTACTAAGGTTAGTGCTCCTTGCAATCGGTTTCAGGTTTGACGCGCCCCCCTCAGGTTTGTTCAGGTTTCTCAAACCTGAGCTACCCTGAAAGATTATGATGAAACCCGACTCTCTACATGCAATCAAACCTGAGCTACCCTGAAAAATTATGATGAAATCCGACTCTCTACATGCAATCAAACCTGAGCTACCCTGAAAGATTATGATGAAACCCGACTCTCTGCATCGCAACCATTGGAGTGGAAAAAAAAAAAATTTTTCAACTCTTCATACGACGAAAAAACATCCGTTAATTAATATTGCTTGTTTTCTAAACCATACTAATAAGCCCTTTTTAATATACCAACCTGAAAGATAAGAATACGGGGTTTTCTGTGTGAATTTAACTCTAGAAGGAACAAAATTGCAGAGAAATTTGAGGATTTTTCAAGAAAGTCCTCTCTCAAGTACTTACAACGTAGTGGTGAATTATCCTACAAAAATATAAAAAAAAGATCATCTCAGTATCGCGTTTGAACTCTATACGAAATCTGCAAGCCTTGCTACTTTGGTTATAACGAAACGATTTTGTGAATATTTCATAGTAATTTTAGAAAAGATTGATTTATTCTAAATATCATTGCGTATATGTCTTATATTCATTTTTAGTTATAAGTAACATTTTTCCATCGAAAATCAGTCTATTTCAGTTGAAAAAAAGTTATTTATTGAGTTTTCGTTTAATTTTCATCGGTAATCGCTATGTTTTATGAAAACCATAAAAATAGATAATGCTGGTAACAGGTGCTTTAAGATTATAATAATGTAATGGATGGGACAATGAGACAATTAAAGATGACATTTGTTCTGTATACCAGTGTACCCTATGTAAGACCTAAAAAAGTATACCTTAAGAGGCGGCGGTTTCTAATCTAATTTTTGTTTTCAAAGTGCTCTGCATACAACATTACAACAAAGTCAAGTTTGACAAGAAAAGTACGATGCGTTTCTGAATAGAGGTACTTTTGGGTTATGTCGCTAGAACACGATATGTTTCCAAGAAATATTGGAGGTATAGAATTTTTATTTACTATAATACTATCTTAAAATTCTTCTTGTAGAAAATTTTTAAATTTGAATGTATCTGACCCTCTACAGAATATAACCTTTTGACTTTTTTAAGATGACATAAACCATGGGAAAATTATTTTATTCTCATTTTGACAACCGTATTATACCTTGAAATAAGATGGTATTAAATAGAAAGTCACGCTAAAAATGTATCCAGCATTTTTTTCGTATTTTTATAAATTTTGACCGACACATCACAAATTTTTTCTGACCCAGGAAGGAAATATGAAATTTTAACTAAGTAGCTCATAGTGTAGGATTTCTGATTGCTTACATAAATTTTAACTGTCTCTCTTATAGAACTAGAAACGTATCCCCCCTAACGATTCAGTACAGACAAAAAAGAGCGAAATAATAATTTTATTTAACCTGCTAAACAATAGAAAAGCAAGCTAAATAGGCAAGATGATGGGTTTTGTGAGGAAACACGAGGATTTTTTAGATTCTCATTTTGACAACCGAATTATACCTTGAAATAAGATGGAATTAGATAGAAAGTCATGATAAAAATGTATCTAGCATTTTTTTCGTATTTTATAAATTTTGACCGACACAACACAAATTTTAGCTGATCCAGGAAGGAAATATGAAATTTTAACTAAGTAGCTCATAGTGTAGGATTTCTGATTGCTTACATAAATTTTAACTGTCTCTCTTATAGGACTAGAATCGTATTTCCCTAACGATTCAGTACAGACAAAAAGAGCGAAATAATAATTTTATTTAACCTGCTAAACAATAGGAAAGCAAGCTAAATAGACAAGATGATGGGTTTTGTTAGGAAACATAATGATTTTTTAGTGTTAAGGATGTTTTAGGCTCCGATATCATTAATATTTTCTGAATACTAAGGTTATATTACTTTCAAAAGCAGACTCGTTTGAGACGATTGGCGAATAAAGATGAATTGATCGTAAATAAAAAATATAAGATCTATGTGCTTAGACTGTGAAATTATCAAAAAGTGGGAGTGTGCTTTTGAAATCGAACTTAAGACCGATAAAAATATGAAAATATACTTGTTTTTTTTTTTTTTATGTAGGTAGATAGTAGATTATAAAACAACAAAAAAAAAAAAAAGAAAGATGGAGAAGTTTATTATTGTTAAAGACGTTGTTAAAAAGTTACGAGAATTTAACCTTACAGGACGCACTCTAGAGTTTAAGTTAAAACCTGTTCCACAGGGAGTTGAACCAGTTGGTTGGGCGGAAAAAGGAATTAATCAAATTATTCAAAACGCTACAGAAGGCCTACAACCCTTAGATCGTGCGGCTTTTAGTTTTTGCTCTAAAGACTTCAACCGAGGAGAAGGTTGGATTCGCTTCAAAGCAGCTAAAGACATAACCTTTTAAGATGTTTGGAGTGTTATAAGTGGCATTTATCAGTCAAACTCAGCAGGTCTTAATACAGAATCATTTTGTCTTAGTGTGACAACTGTTAGATTACCTGTTGGTGGGGGAAGAGGAAAAAATTATAACAGCTTTCACGAGGAATGCGACAAGCGACGAGGTATTATAAGTATTAAAAATACCGATAACCTGTGTTTAGCACATGCTTTGGTAGTCGCCATTGCCCATAATAAAAGAGATCCCGAATTCAGTAAGGTTGGAAGAGATATTAGTAAAATTCAAACCGAAAGAACAAGATCATTGTTGGAGAGAGCTAAAATTAGCATTCCTGAGGCAGGAGGTGGAATTCCCGAGTTAATACAATTTCAAAATCATCTAAAAGAATATAAATTAGTTGTTTATAGCTATGGATCAAAAGGACGAAATATTATATTTGAAGGTTCAACTGAAAGCAATAAACGGCTGAACTTATTACATTACAAAAGCCATTTTAATGTAATTACATCGCTGACAGCAGCTTTTTGTTCTAACTATTTTTGTGAAAAGTGTTACGTCCCATATGATCACAAAAATGAGCACCGATGTGGTGGAAGCTGTCAGGCATGTCAGCAAGTCTCTGCTTGTGAAATAGCAATAAAAATTAAATGTCAGGACTGTCTATGATTTTTTAGAAGTCAAAACTGTTACGAAAATCATAAAAAGGATTATTCGTCAGGCAAATTTACAGTATGCGAACAAATTAAACTATGTTCTATTTGATTAAAAACCATTAAAGCCAAAAGAGCACATGCATGTGGTGAAATTTATTGTAAAATTTGTAATAAACATGCATCCGAGGATCATCTATGTTATATTCGGTCTGATAAGGGAAAAGCTAAGATTAAAGATGATCTTTTTTGTATTCTACGATTTAGAGACGAGCCAAGACAAACTATTGGAAAATTCAACGTTTTTACATCAAGTCAATCTCTGTGTTTTCAAACAATACTGCGATGAGTGCATGGATTCTGAAGCAGATACTTGTAAAAAAATGTGGTCTAAAGTTACAAAAAGTCAGAGGTATAGACCCAGCGGGAACATTTACTAGCCATTTGTTACAAATGAGGAAAAACTTTAAAGAAATTATTGTAATAGCCCATAATGGTCAGGCTTTTGATCACCAGTTTATATTAAACTATATTATGACAAAGACAGATTTTACACCTGAGTTAATCATGAGAGGTACCAAAATAATTACGATGCAACTTGAAAATGTAAAATTTATCGACTCACTTAACTATTTCCCTATGCCTTAAGCCAAACTACCAAAGGCATTTGGACTTGAGGATATTTTTAAAAAAGGCTACTTCCCGCACCTATTTAATACAAAGGCAAATGAAAACTATATAGGACCTCTACCATCAATTCAATATTACTCCTCAGATAGTATGAAAGAAGAAGACAGAGCCAAATTTCTTAAATGGTTTGTAGAACATGAAAATGATGGTTTCGATATGCAAAGAGATCTGGTAGACTACTGCGTATCGGATGTCGAAATCCTTGCGCAATCATGTTTAAAGTTTAGAGAACAACTTATACAAACTACCAATGTATGTCCATTTACTGAAGCTACAACTATTGCTTCAGCATGCAATGCAATTTTTAGAAGACATTTTTTGAAGCCTAATACTATAGGAATCATACCAAAAAATGGATACCGATGGAGAAACAGGCAGAGCAAAATTGCCATAGATTGGTTACTTTGGACCGAGAATCACAGAAAAATCAACATCTTACATGCTGCTAATGGTAAAGAAGCTGTTTTAAATGGTGTAAAAGTTGATGGTTACTGCTCCGAAACAAATGAGGTATTTGAATTTGTATATGATTATCCGCTGAAATACCCTTAATCTGCAGGATACCTAACTCTACGGAGATATTTATTGCAAAGGGCGGCTTTTTCAGTTTTGAAAGTATTCAACATTTACGAAATTCATCTAAATATATACTACGCTATACTTTAATCAATCTCACGATAGAGGGAAAGCGACAGACGAGTTTTAAACTAATGTGGCTTAAAGGATAATTTGTGTTGTAAATATTAGAGCTCATTTTAAAAGAAACTACAATCTCGTGACCGACAAAAAAAAGTACCCACTTCGATACATCATTTCCCCTATTTTAACGTTAAAATAGTAAATTATGTTATAAGCTCGAAAAATGTAGTATTTCAGACGTAATGCGGTCGCTAACCTAAATAGCCCGAAAAACATTTTTCGTCCATATGTCATAAGTTATTTTTTATTCGATCTTGTTTTTAATGCGATTGAGAGTTGTAAAATAATGTAGAAATGAAGTGAACCTATACATTTCATCTTGCACGCTAATTTTTTGGTCTTAATGTTTGTTAGTTAACGATGAAATCTGTAATAGCGTCCGAAAAAAAAAATTTTTTTTGACTAACATAAAAAGTGTTGTCTAGCTAGCAGGGCAATAATCAATACTTTATTGAGAAGGTTAGCTCTTCGTCTAAATATCTAATCTATAAATCGTCATTTTTTTCCGACACAATCGGTTAAAAAGCATACAATTGTATGTGAACGTTTGTACAAAAACCATCGTGTTAAATCAGTTCTTATACCTGACTGACAACGCCGATCTTTAGCTTTTTTTTTTTTACTTTGTAAAATAAAAAGATTAGTTCTTACTATCAAAGAAATTAAATATGCAAGAGAAATAGGTCGAAAAGATTAATAATAATTTATTTATTCCTAAGTTATAAATCTTAACTACATCACTTTCTAAACCAAGAAAATAGATAATCTTCCTGCATTATTCCGTACTTAGATTTATTTTTCATGAAAATAGTCGAATCTATGATTTTCGTTCAAATCCATAAGGGGCGCTTGTTTTGTATAGATGATTTATGATCTTATTTTCAACTAAAATACTTAACACTCAGTATACAATTTTCAGAAATGTCATGATTAAGAACGGTTCTAGTCATTTTATACAAGATTTCACATGATTTAACAAATTTAAAACATTTTTTTTAATTTTTACTAAATTCTAAACACTCAGTATACACTTTTAAGAAAATATGACGATTTGCGACTGTTTTAGTCATTTTTTTACAAAGTTTCACAGGGCTTAATAACGTTAAAACATTTTTTTTAATTTTTTACTAAATTCTAAACACTCAGTATACAATTTTCAGAAATGCCATGATTAAGAACGGTTCTAGTCATTTTATACAAGATTTCGCATGATTTAACAAATTTAAAACATTTTTTTTATTTTTTACTAAATTCTAAACACTCAGTATACACTTTTAAGAAAATAGGACGATTTGCGACTGTTTTAGTCATTTTTTACAAGATTTCGCATGATTTAACAAATTTAAAACATTTTTTTTAATTTTTACTAAATTCTAAACACTCAGTATACAATTTTCAGAAATGTCATGATTAAGAACGGTTCTAGTCATTTTATACAAGATTTCACATGATTTAACAAATTTAAAACATTTTTTTTTAATTTTTACTAAATTCTAAACACTCAGTATACACTTTTAAGAAAATAGGACGATTTGCGACTGTTTTAGTCATTTTTTACAAAGTTTCACAGGGCTTAATAACGTTAAAACATTTTTTTTTAATTTTTTACTAAATTCTAAACACTCAGTATACAATTTTCAGAAATGCCATGATTAAGAACGGTTCTAGTCATTTTATACAAGATTTCACATGATTTAACAAATTTAAAACATTTTTTTTAATTTTTACTAAATTCTAAACACTCAGTATACACTTTTAAGAAAATATGACGATTTGCGACTGTTTTAGTCATTTTTTACAAAGTTTCACAGGGCTTAATAACGTTAAAACATTTTTTTTAATTTTTTACTAAATTTTTAACACTCAGTATACAATTTTCAGAAATGCCATGATTAAGAACGGTTCTAGTCATTTTATACAAGATTTCGCATGATTTAACAAATTTAAAACATTTTTTTTTAATTTTTACTAAATTCTAAACACTCAGTATACACTTTTAAGAAAATAGGACGATTTGCGACTGTTTTAGTCATTTTTTACAAAGTTTCACAGGGCTTAATAACGTTAAAACATTTTTTTTAATTTTTTACTAAATTCTAAACACTCAGTATACAATTTTCAGAAATGTCATGATTAAGAATGGTTCTAGTCATTTTATACAAGATTTCACATGATTTAACAAATTTAAAACATTTTTTTTAATTTTTACTAAATTCTAAACACTCAGTATACACTTTTAAGAAAATAGGACGATTTGCGACTGTTTTAGTCATTTTTTACAAAGTTTCACAGGGCTTAATAACGTTAAAACATTTTTTTAATTTTTTACTAAATTCTAAACACTCAGTATACAAGTTTCAGAAATGACAGGATTTAGAACAGTTTTTACAGATATTTACAAAGTCTTAAATAACATTAAAATATTTTTTTTCTAATTATAATTGCTATTTTCATCTTTTTTATTCCTTAATTATCTAACATAATGTATACAATTTCAAGAAATAGTAGATTTTTAATCCATGTACAAAATTCAAGAATCTAAAATACAATTAAATGTAGGCTTTTTTTAATTGGCATCTCAGGCAAATTATTTCCCCCAAAATTATCTAAAAAAGATATACCAAAAACATTCTAAAGCGGTTTTTTACCTCTATAAGCATGCAGGCCGATCCGACCCTTGTCGGTTTTATTACCCGCATAAATTAACACAGTAGAGAGATATTGACAGAGCCGCCTCACGAAAGCACCCGGGTTAGCTCATAAACAGCACCACCGAACCATCCGGGTTAGATCATAAAACGCACCACCGAACCACTTGGGTTAGATCATAAAACGCACCACCAGCACCACTGGTCTCGTAAAACAGCACCACCAGCACCACTGGTCTCGTAAAACAGCACCACCAGCACCACTGATCTCGTAAAACAGCACCACCGAACCATCCGGGTTAGGTCATAAAACGCACCACCGAACCGCCCGGGTTAGATCATAAAACAGCACCACCAGCACCACTGATCTCGTAAAACAGCACCACCAGCATCACTGGTCTCGTAAAACAGCACCACCGAACCACCCGGGTTAGGTCATAAAACGCACCACCGAACCGCCCGGGTTAGATCATAAAACAGCACCACCAGCATCACTGATCTCGTAAAACAGCACCACCAGCATCACTGGTCTCGTAAAACAGCACCACCGAACCACCCGGGTTAGGTCATAAAACGCACCACCGAACCACCCGGGTTAGATCATAAAACGCACCACCGAACCACCCGGGTTAGATCATAAAACGCACCACCGCACCACTTGGGTTAGATCGTAAAACGCACCACCGAACCACCCGGGTTAGGTCATAAAACGCACCACCGCACCACCCGGGTTAGTTGCACCACCAGCACCACCAGCATCACCTGAGCCAGAACTGTCCGTTTTCCTCTACTGTTATGCCCCCCGGGACCTACTTCTGGTGGCGCCCTTGCCCGGCATTGTGTTTGGGATTTGATAGAGCTAATTTTAGTCATATCGATTAGGGCTCGTCTTATCTTCGCCTTAAAATAGGAACGAGAAAAATCACATTTGTATGTTCAGCTATCTACAAACACAAGTCCGAACGAATGGCTGCGAGATACAGATAGATACACCCCCCTCGTTCTTTGACCAAAATTTTAATTCACCCAAATTCGCCTGTAAACGATATCGTCGTCGCGTCTTAGCGACGCCGCGGCGCATGCTGGTGACGTCAATACGCCTCCACATTCAGTCTGGCGGTGGAAATGGGACGAGGATGTCATCTCGTTTTCCTAAATACCCACTATCTCCGCACTCGGCAGCTATGTCCACACACGGCCGAACAACATTTTCGATGATCGAAACGACGTGTATCTCTTACATGTGGTAGAGTGAACAAGTGATTTTCTTTAACAAAAATACACAGCTCTTATAAAATATCAGCAAGTAAGTACACCCCACACCTGCCACCAGTTTTTTGCTCTTGAGCATTCGCGCCTCGTAGTAAGTATTCTATTTTTTTGATGATATGATTTATTAAATTTAAAGATCTTATTACGAAAATATAGTGCTTTTGTCTTTTAAAATACAGTATTTCATAAATATTTATCTCTAAATAATTTTCCCCTAGGAAGAATAGAGATTAAAGCACGCTCTTTGTTGAATTATTCTTAATAACATGTATAGGTACCTAATAAGTCGCCTAACATAACTTTTTTGAAATTTATAAATATAGCAAGGTGCCACGAACTTAGTTTTTATGTCATTAAGTACAGGAAATTCTAAATTTGTTGTTTGAATATAGACAGTTGTCATATTACGTAACGTCAATTCTACGTCACTTTAGGAGGTCGATTCAATATAGTGACGTCAAATTTAGAGAGTTGTACTCGTTGGGGTTCTTGAATACATTATTTATTAAGGTTTATTATGTGAGCAATTATTACTTAGGGTTATTCAATGTAGACCAATTAAGAAAAATTAAATAAAAAAACGATTAACACATACTGAATAAAAGTAAATGAATGTCACGTAATTTGAGGGAGTGTTTGTCAAAATATATATGTATATAAATATGTGGTCAAAAAGGCTTCATTTTTGATATACAGGGTGTTAAAGCTTTAATCTTTTTAAAGTCTTTTTCGCTTTTCTCCCATATTTTCCGAGATACTTATTTCAGTTCTTTTCTCATTCTTTTTAATCCCCTACATTTTTATCGTTTTCTCAGTAGCCTACTCTACAGGAGGGCTAACGGAGGCTATTTTTGTGATGTCGATAAAATAGGCATATTAAATTTTTTAAAACTTATCCATGCATTTTTGCGAGGTACATTTTAACCTGATAATGAAAAATGTCATATTTGCACATTGTATTAATTTCGGTTGTATCATTTTATAATGAATGTACCTAAGGTATTGTGTAAAGATATTTCTTATTTTTAAATGGTTCAAATTAGCACAGTTTGATAAAATTATTGTGAGTACCTACCAAAGTAATCAAATCAAATAAAACATTTCTCTATTTATAGATAAAAAATACAAATTCTTATCTAGTAAGTAGGTACCTAACTACGTAACTTAGGTGTAAAGCCTATCCAGAGATATAAGAA